>CM053770.1:217330276-217346707 GCA_028658325.1 Potorous gilbertii
TTCATATTATCTTCCATTTTTTCATTCTTTTGGTTTTATTTTGTGATTTCTTGGTTTCTTAAAAAATCATTAGCCTCCATCTGTTCCATTCTAATTTTGAAAGAACTATTTTCTTCAGTGAGCTTTTGAACCTCCTTTTTCATTTGGCTAATTCTGCTTTTGAAAGCATTCTTCTCCTCATTGGCTTTTGGAAACTTTTTTGCCAATTGAGTTAGCCTATTTTTCAAGGTGTTATTTTCTCCAGCATTTTTTTGGGTCTCCTTTATCAGGGTATTGACCTGTTTTTCATGCTTTTCTTGCATCTCTCTCATTTTCTTCCCAGTTTTTCCTCCACTGTCTAACTTGATTTTCAAAATCCATTTTGAGCTCTTCCATGGCCTGAGCCCATTGGATATCTATTTCGTATGTTTGGACTACAAAGGCCTTGACTTCTATGTCTTTACCTGATGACAAGCATTGTTCTTCCTCATCAGAAAGGAAAGAAGGAAACATCTGTTCACCAAGAAAGTAACCTTCTATGCTCTTATTTTTTTTCCTTTTTTCTGGGCATTTTCCCAGCCATTTACTTGACTTCTGAGATTCCTCTCCACCCCTGCCTAGATCCACCCAGCTAGTGCTTGGGGTCTGAGATTCAAATGCTGCTCCCCAGTCTCAGGGCTTTCAGTGGTGGGTGGGGCTGCTATTCAAGGTAAGATTAAACCAGGTTCTCAGGTGGGGCCACCTCCCAGGTTCAGTACCCTTAGGGGGTTTATGCAGAGACCTTCAGTAATGGATCTGAGGTTCTGCTTGTTCTGGGAGCCCCTGGCCACTGCTGCCTCTGACGCTGCCTCCCGAGATGCCCTGAGTTATGGAGGCACCCTGTTCCCCTCTCTGCCAGCCCAGAAGTTTCTCTCACTGACCTGCAGTGCCTGTGGGTGGATGGACCTTCACAGCCGCCAGAGATTCTGTCCCTGAAGCCTGCTCAGATCTGCTCCTCTCAGGGCCACGCAGCCAAGGCAGGGCTGGGCTCCGCTCCCATCTGATGCATGACGGACCTTTGGTGAGGGTTTTTCAGGTCTTTCTGGAACAGAAATCTCCTCCACTCCATTGTTCTGTGGCTTCCACTGCTCCAGAATTTGTTAGAAGTTCTTCTTTTACAGGTATTTTATAGGCTGTGGTTTCAGAGCTAGCATATGTGTGTCTTTCTACTCTGCCATCTTGGCTCCTCCCACTAAGGAAGGATCAATGCAACTAGTTTTTAACAAAAAGTCATCACTGATCTACCTTTTGGTATAATCTGGTTCCACAGCATCATGAAACTTATAGCAGATTCCAGTGCACATGGCATTCCCCATGGGGTCACATAACAGAAGGAAATACAAAACAAACAAACATACATTATAAGAGGGAAAGACAGTCAGGTAGAGGGACAGCAGAGAATAGGGAAAAGAACATTGAATTTGAGCCAGAGGATCTCTTCCCATACTACCTGTGTATCCGTGGGTAAGTCACTCAAGCTCTGTGTGCTTCAATTTCCTCATCTGAAAAATGAGGAGGCTGAGTTACATGGTCTCTAAGGTCCTTTTTGGGTCTGGAGCTATGATCTTATGAATTGAGGAGTTGCGCTGGTCTGCCAAAAAAAAAAGAAGTCTCAAAAGTCTCACCTAGATCCATTGTTCTTCCTCCTCCAAGGATATACAGACCAATCACTATACTACAACAGAGCAGTGTAAATACTAACTGCCCCTAATTTTATAACCTGCCTTCAGGTATACTCAGGGGCAGGTAGGTGGCTCCATAGTGCACAGAGTGCCAGGCCTGGAGCAGGAAAACTCATCTTCATGAGTTCAAATCTGGCCTCAGACACTAACTAGCTATGTGACCCTGGGCAAGTCACTTAACCCTGTTTGCTTCAGTTCCTTCATCTGTAAAAATGAGCTAGAGAGGGAAATGGCAAATGATTCCAGTAGCTTTGCCAAGAAAACCCCAAATAAGGTCATGAAAAGCCAGACATGAATGAAAATGATTGAATAGTAACAACATGGTCAGACTCAGGGTAGAAGAGAAGCAGGTACCCTTGTGAAGGCTTGGGCAGCAGTCACTGTTTTCATATCCTGTAAATCAATTCTCCCACTTTCCTGCTTAAACTGGCATTAAGGAGGCCATTCTTTGACTTTTTTTTTAACCTAGCCTTTATCACTGAATGGTTGTTGCCTTAGTCAAACTGAGACCTGCTAAAGACCTTAGTTTCAAAAGGCAAAGGTCTTTCACTGTAGCTGGCACTATTCCAGTCTTGTGATGTGTATCTGGACACTGGATCCAGAGGGTTGCCAGAGGAGAAAGTGAGGGTGGTGACTTTGCCCAGCCTTCCCTCACTTAAATCCTATTCACTTGCATATCATGGCATCATGTCTCTAATGCCATGGTCCTCTTCAAGAATGAAGGATAAAGAACATACCCAATGAAATAATATTGTACCATGTATATTTGCAGTATTTCCCACATGCTATGCAATATTCATCTTTATAGCCCCTGGTTCCATGGTTGGCACATAATGTTCAGGAAACAAGAAGCCCAGTGGTTGACTAGAATCAGGGTTGAAGGTAAGAGAGATCTGGGTCCAAATCTTGCCCCTGAAACTTACTAGCTGTGGGACCTTGTGCAATGCACAATGTGGGACCTCTGAAATGCAGATAGTGGTAACTAACCTACAGTTTTGTAAGGAACAAATAAGATCAGCTTTGTACATTTTACAATACTATGGAAATAATAACTGTTATTCTAGTAGGTACTTAAAGTTCACTGAATTGGATTTTTGAAAGGTAGACTGGAAAGAATTTGAAGACACATTGAAGACACAAAATCATACATTTTGAAATGGAAGAGAATTTAGAAGTCATCTCCTACAACCCTTCCCTTTACTTTAGAGGGAAGAAACTGAGGATCAGAAACTTTAAATGATTTGCCTGAGGCTACACAGGTAGCAGATGACAGAGATTTGAATGAAAGTCTTCCATCTCCAAAGCTTGCATCTTTTCTACAATCCTCAAATCGAAGTGGACTCCTGGGTTTGACTTTTAACTTCAGGTCTTGTGATATTGAAAACAAAACTAGACAAAACCTTTTCTTCCCCTTTCCCCTTTGTCCTGAAACTATGAAGTTAGGATGAGCAGTGAATTTAGGAGAAAAGATAATAAGGTCATTTGTGAACGTGTTGAGTTTGGAAAGATGGCTTGTTTCATTTTGAGGGCAGACTTCCAAATGGAAGCAAAAGTATCTGCCAAAAAAATGTTTTCATCAGCCAAGAAAAAAAGGTCAAGTGTTTGATGAAAGTGGAATACTGCTACAATCCTGACCACCCAGTGATGCCAGAGAGCCATCTGGTGACTATATTTCCATGAGCTAGTAAAAAGCTTCCAGGAAACCAAAATATTTTGAATTTGACTTCAGCACAGTCCCAATGTTGAAATACAAAGGGTGTGAGAAAAGTAAGGCTATGGAACTTTATTAGGCCCACCATGGAAAGTCAATGGCAGCTAGGTGGCGCAGTAGAATCTAGAGCCTAGAGTTGGGAAGACTGAAGTCCTGGGCAAGTCACTTAACCCTGCTTGCCTCAGTTTCTTCATCTGTAAAAAATGAACTGGAGAGGGAAATGGCAAACCATTTCAGTATCTTTGCTAAAAAAAAAATCCAAATGTGGTCACAAAGAGTTCAACATGACTGAAACAGTTGAAAGATAAATGTCATGCCAAAGAAGAAATCAAAGGACCAGTACAGATGAATGTCATAATGGATGACATGGATGGATAGTATATGAAACACTTCAATATCTGGCTCAATACTAACTTTCCAAGTTTATTGCACATTATTCCCTTTCATGCAACCAAACTGGACTATTAGTTCTATCCTATATATACAACATTCTGTCTACCACCTACATGTCTTCGCACTGTGTGCCACTCTTTCTTGGAAAGCATTCACTCCTTTTCTCTGCCTCTTAGAATCTCTGGAATCTTTCAAGGTTCATTTTAAGAACCGTCTTCTACACACTGCTTCTCTGATTTCTCCTTCCTCCATTGCTCCCTCAATATTGTTGTTTAGTCATTTTAGTTGTGTCTGACTCTTTGTGACCCCATTTAGAGTTTTCTCAGCAAAAATACCAGAATGCTTTGCCATTTTCTTCTCCAGCTTATTTTTACAGAGGAGGAAACTGAAGCAAGCAGAATTAAGTGGCTTGCCCAGGGTCACACAGCTAGTAATCTGAGACCAGACTCGCTGAGTCTAGGCCCAATGCTCTAGCTACGGTGCCATCTAGCTTCCCCACTCCCATATTACTTTGTATTTGCTTTCTATATAGCTTATATCTATTTATCTGTATTTGTGTTGCATCCCTCAAGTAGAACACAAGCTAACCAAAGTATTGCACACATGGTAGGAAAAGAGTAAATCAGGTTTTTCATCATCTTTTTTTTTTCCTGAACATTATGTCTTATTAATGGAATTTCAGTGCACCTTAGCCATTCATGACTACCATGTCTCACTGCTAATTCATACAGAGTTCACCATCAACTATTAAAGCAATCAGATAGTTTTCAAATCAACAGCTGGCAGGTCATACCTCCCCATCCAGCATTCCTCAGAACTATAAAGTGGAAAGCAAAATTCATCTAGTCCAAGAGTATGAGTATTCCCTCAACAGCATCCCTTCAAATGGCTGCCCAGTCTTCTCCGCTTGAATACCTCCAATGAGGGAGAGCCTACTACCTCCAGAGGCACTTTGGGATGGCTTTAATTATTGAGTAATTCTTCTTGACATCAAGCCCAAAATCTGCCTCTCTGTAGTTTTCTAATTGCTATGTGCCTCCGGCTAAGCAAAACAAATCTAATCCCTCTCCTCTCCTGTGAGTAATAGTCTTGTAAATACTTGAAGACAGCCAGTATGTCCCCCATATCTAGTGTCTCTTCTCCACCCTAAATATCCTGGTTCTTTTAACTTGTCCTTATATGACATGGTCTCAGATACTATCTCAGACAGCTAGGGCATACTGTTGGTACGTACTGATGGTATACTGTTATCCCTTCCACATTCTGACTTCCCCACATTTCCATAGATGGCAGGTTGGCATGAGAGATTAAATGGGAATTTGGGGGGAGTTTTGTGGAAGCTGCAAAGCCTATGATCAAATGCTAAACCCCAATTTTACAATGGGATACTGGAAACAGTAAGAAAAGAAAAAGAAAAATTCAGATTTCTTCTCTAGGCTGAAGGGACGCCTAAAAAATGTTACGCGGCTTTTCCAGATCTTGATGGTGCCATCTCCATAGTAGCAGCAATGTGAAAGGGATAATTGTACTTTGTAAATGCTTCATGAATTGAAATCAAGGTTGGAAACAAGAGCACTGGTTGATTCAATTCAACAGATATTTATTGATAGGCAAGGAATGGGGGAGTCACCAAGAGCCGAGTTCAAATCTAGCCTCCAGCATCCATTAACTGTGTAACCCTCCATATGTCACTTAACTTCTGTTTGCCTTAGTTGCCTCAGCTATAAAATGGTGATAACCATAGCTCCCTTGCTGAGTTGTTTGGGGAACAAATGAGATATAATATTTGTCATGCACTTTGCAAACCTTAAAGAGCTATGTCAATGCTAGCCGATATCATCATAATGCTGGTTATTTTCCTCAGGACAAGTTCCAACTTTTTAAAAATCTTCCCTAAAATGTGGTGCAAAAACTGACTATATCATGGCAGATGTGACCTGCCCAGGGCAGAGAACAACAAAACTGCTGCCTCCTTCGTTCCAAACACTGGGTCTCCTTTAATTCTACCTCTTGTTTTTAAGTCTTGTCTGACTCTTCATGACCCCGTATGGGGTTCCCTTGGCAAAGATACTGAAGTGGTTTTCCATTTCCTTTTCCAGCTCATTTTACAGATGAGGAAACTGAGGCAAATAGGGTGACTTGCCCAGGATCACACAGCTAGTAAATGTCTGAGGCCAGATTTGAATTCACAAAGAAGAATCTTCCTGACTCCAGGCACTTTAATCACTGCACCAACTAGTTCCTCTTCTAATTCAGCCTAGGATAACATTATTATTTGGAGCTACGATGTCACACTGAGGATTCATATTGAGCTTGCAGCACGCTGAAACCTCTAGAACATATATATGTGTGTGTACATACATACATGTGTGTATGTATATGTATTGTATATATTGTGTAATTGTGTGTGTATCTTTATGTATAATTGTATATATGTATATATTTGTATGCATGTGTATGTATATGCATGTATATGTGTGTAAATACACACATGCATATATACATATGTGTGTATATCTATATGTATATGTATGTGGACATAATAACAGTACTTACCTCCCAGAATTGTCATGAGAATCCTTGGGCAATTTAAGGCTATATTTTAGGTTTTTGGTGGGGATTTCCTCAAGGGTTTGATTGCCCGCAAGGTTGAGCTCCATTTAAGGATCATGGGACTTATCCAATATTAAGGCAGGGCACCAAGGTAAACCCCTCTCAGTTTACCTCCTGTCTTGGAGTTTTGAGTATTTCCCAGGGGAAAGTGTTCATCTACATGAAATGACTGACACCTAGGGTTAGAGACTGATAAACAGTCAACCCTGTAGATGGAAGAATTATTCAGTTCTGACCTCCCAGGATTCTTTGTCCAGGAGAAGAGAATTTTCTGCGAGCAACTGGCACAAAAGGACTTAAAGCCAGAACATCAGAGCTGAAGATTTGTTTTGGCCCCCCTTCTCTTCCCCAAATTTCCCTCCTATGACAGCTTCCAAATTTAGATTTTTAAACCCAATACCCTTAAGTTAGGGGTATGGAGGTTATCAGGCACTCATATTTTTGTATGTATTCATTTAATATTGTTTCAAGGAAAGAAATTCATTATGAGAGAATTTTGGAAATTGTGATACAATGAGGGAGGAACTAAAGAGCAAGGCTAAAACAAGATAACTTTAAATACTAGTCACGTAGCAGAACAAAGGTTATTAGACTTTTGGAAGATGAGAGAGAGAAACCATTATTTTTCTTACTTTAGAATTTTGCCTCCCTCCCAGAGGTCAAGTATAATTAACATATCATTCATAATATCCTATCTGAGCAAATCTTCCCACTGCAAAGACAATAATCTCGATTCATTTGTGGTCCCATATGTCCTAGCTCCATGGTCCATCGCAGGCCATTGTGGTCTTTAGTATGTCCCTTCACTTTTTCTAGACTCAATTTCTCCATTGTAAAATGGAGGCAATGATACTTGTCCTACCTACCTCATAGAGATGCCCAAATGAATTCATGTATGAAAAGTACTTTTCAAACTGTAACACTGGATGCAGCTGTAACTATGATTGTATAGGCAATAATATTACCTGCCTTGCCTATCTCATAGGATTGTTCTGAGAACCCACTGAGATGATAGCTAGGATGGATTTCAGATTTAGAGCTGGAAGAGTCTTTAGAAAAATCTTTATAAAGTACAAAGCCTAAGTCATTATTTAAAAAAAGTGTAAGTATATAAAATGTCAGTGAATATTAGAGGAAGGCTTTTTGGAGCCATAGACTCAAGCCCAACATTTTATTTTATTTTTTTTAATATCAAATCAAACACCTGGTTTGATCTTGGAGGATAAAAAAAATGAATTAGAACATTCAAGAGTAAGCTCTGAATTCAATCATTCAAAACAAACAATAACAACAGCTTGTGTGTGCAGACATGGAGAGCCTAATGAATGAGGAGTATGGCGTTACTCAAGTGAGACTTTATTTCTGTGGTCATGCCTCAGTGCTCTCCTTCAAAAGACCCACTGAGCCATATTGGGACTGCTTTTGAGAGTTCCCGCCCTTGAAAGAGTACTTTGGAATGTTTGTTTCTCTTAATAACCTCCCTTGATGAACAGCCTTATTTTCATGTCAATAGCATGGTGGCCAAGGCGGGGATATTGCTTGACTTGTCCACCACTCTTGCCAGTGAAGGATTTCTTTTCACTTTTGACTGTGACACTCATTGTCATGAGATCTATTTGGGAAAACTAAAACCTCATGAGGAAGATCCATCTGCTCCATCTTTGTGGACTGTGATGCCTGGTCATGGTAGCTATTAAGAGATTCACGTAGAAATTGGGGTTAAATTTGATGCTTGGCAATCTTCTGCTGATTCTATATGCTGATATAGTGGTAACCTCTTAGCCCCCTAAAGGAAAGGGGTTGATTATTCTTGGAGGAGCTGATGTCAAATGTTACAGAGGTCAAGAAGACCTAAAAACAAACCTCTGGATTTGGGCTACTAGAAGAAGGTCACTGATGACCTCTGAGAGCAGTTTAGGGAATATAGGCAGCAGGGTGGAAAATCAATTGTAAGAGAGAATGAGAATTGAGGATAATTTTATGGGAAACGAGACTTTGGAGATGGAAAGCTCAATACAATGGACCAAAAAAAAAAAAAAAACACAACGTAATGTAGGCTACGTACAGGGACAAAGAATTTACCATAGCAGTAAGAATTCAGGACAAAGCTACGAGTTGTGCCCTAGCCCCTCTACTGTTGTTAAGTGACTCCTTAAGACTCTTGAAGCTTTTACACATGGCACTAGTCACCAGAAATTTGAAAATGAGTTTATTTTTCCTAACCACTTCCTAGGGGCTACCTATGGGGGTGGGGGAAGGTTGGGGGACAAGAGCAAGTGGATTGTTGTTGTTTTTAAGTGACAGTTATCCCAAAAGTCTTTTTTTTTTTTATGGGAATAGGTGTAGCATTGTATCTGACTAAGGAAAGAGCTGAGAGTATGTTGATCAGCCCCCAGATATGTTGGCAGGGTGTCTCTCTCTCCCTCTTTCTCTCTCTCTCTCTCTCTCTCTCTCTCTCTCTCTCTCTCTCGCTTTCACACACACACACACACACACACACACACACACACACACGCACACACGCACACAACCCTACCATAGCACTCTATTTGAGAGAAAACAAAAGAGCTTAATCAGCAAATGACAACTGTAGCATATAGCAGCAGTGACTCAGCAAAATCATGCCTCCTGTAGAAGAAAGGACAGATTTGGCAATAGTATAGTGTAACAGTGAGGAAACATCAACAATGACAATCTATCAATCATATATGTGCCAGGTATTGTGCTAAGTCATGACATAATTTAGGAAGAGGAGCTACAAGAAATGGCCCTTCCATCACACACAAAGGAATCTGGGGAGGTAGGGTTTCTCTGTGTATGAAGGGGAGGGGTGGGATGGAATGGAGAATAAATCTATGACTTGATCTTTCCTCATTATTTTGCTTGTCTGTCCTAATGAAGAGCTTTGATATTTGGTTCCTGCCTGATTTGTTAGCAGAGAATGCACCAGATGGGGGCTCGAGCTTTATTTGAATAGCTATAATCAGTCAAAATACCCCTACACTGGACGTGTGGTGGCAAGGAGTTTCAGAACCAAGTGACACCTACGTTATAGCCGCATCAAAGGAAGCCCAGTGTCCAGAATAAGAGACTGAGACATCTGCTATGGACTTCCCCAGTCAGAACACTATGAACACTACTCTGGGAAAGGATTTCTGGTTACAAGTGAGACTTCTTTCCCAGCTTGCAACAACTCTTGAAATCATCGGCAAGGATGGTTTAGGGAGTTGCATTCAACTTCATGGTGAAGTAGAAAGAGTGTTTACATTTAGAGAGGGAGAAAATCTGGGATCAAATACTGAGTCTCACTACATGTAAATTCAATCCTGGTGACACTTTCACACTTACTACATTGAACAAATCATTTATCTCCCTAAGCCTGAGTTTCCTCACCTCTAAGATGAGAGGTTAGGAGCTGATAATCTCTAGGGTCCTTTATAACTCTAAATCTGGGGCTCGCTGAACTCAGTAAACAGCTGAGACCTGTTTACAAAGAAAAGGAAGATAAAGACAAGAAGCTGCTTCCTGCCTTGTGAGGGGGGAAAAAAAAACCAAAACTGCTTCCTCTAATGTAGTCACCAGAAAAGAGATGCAGCTGACTGTTCTTCTGCCCCCAAAAATCAAACCAGAGAGAGATTTTCGAGGTCATTAAGTTCAAGACCCCTCATTTTACCACAGAAATAGAGGACGAAAATGGTTAAATGACTTGTCCATGTTTACACTACTAGGAGATATCTGAGGCAGGATTCGAACTGAGGCTCCCTTGGTCCAGATCTAGCACTATTTTCACAATGACACCCAGAGCTGCGTGTTTTCTCTCTCTCTCTCTCTCTCGCTCTCTCTCTCTCTCTCTCTCTCTCTCTGTCTCTGTCTCTCTCTGTCTCTGTGTCTCTGTCTCTCTCTCTCTCTCTCTCTCTGTCTCTCTCTCTCTCTCTCTCTCTCTCTCTCTCTCTCTCTCTCCCTCCCCCCTCCCTCCACCTCTGCCTTCTTCTTTTCTATCATCCAGCCATCAATATAAAGAGAAGACGCAGAACAGATCTGAAACCATTTGTGTGTCCATCCGATGTCCTCACCCCTATTTTCATTCCAGTTGCCTCTTTCTAGAATCTCTTCGTCCCATTCCCCATCTACCCTGAGGATCAGAGACAAAATTATAACTTTTCCCTTTAAAGTTCTGTGCCAGATTGGAGCATCATTGTGGAATGGTATACCCCTTTAAAGCCAAAGACCCATCCTGTTATCAGTAGAAAGCCACCTTGTCACCTTGATACAGCTACATGATCTGTTAACCCCACCTGTTGATAAGAAAGACAAGAAGGATGAAGAGGTTAAGGAACTCAGGGTAGAGATGCTCAGATAGAATAGACTACCTCCTCCCAAATACCTCTAGACATGAACATAGAAAACACGGTTAAGTACCACTTTGCAAAACCTTATAACATACTGCATTAAAAATTGGCAGTGAGGAAGGCAAAAGAAATTCCTTGAGAAGTATCTGGTGATTGCTAATGTCAGTGACATAATTAAGTTGTATAAACATCTTGGGGAGCCCAAGAGTCAACAGGCTAGCTTGTCTGAAACAAACCCACTGAGTTGACTTTGCCTTTACTAATCCAGTCACTATTCAGAAAGCAAATAATCTACAAACAATTTTATTAAGAACCTACTATTAAGAACCAGGTATTGTGCTTTTGTAGACATATCTGACTCTTCATGACCCCATTTGGGGTTTTCTTGGCAAAGATATTGGAGTAGTTTGTCATTTTCTTCTCTAGCTCATTTTACAGATGAGGAACTGAGGCAAACTGGGTCAACTGACTTGCCCAAGGTCACACAGCCAGTAAATACCTGAGGCCAGATTTGAATTTGGGTTTTACTGACTCTAGACCTGGCACTCTATCCACTGTACAACCTAGCTGCCCTGGTATTGTATTAGACACTGGTTAAAAAAAAAAAACAGTCCCTCCCTATCCTTATGAACTTTACATTAAGATCCTAGAATTCAAGTTAGGAGGAACCTTACTGGTCTGACTTTGGACAAATCACTTAATCACTGTGGGCCTCAGTTTCTCCATCTATAAAATAAGGACATTGAATTCAATCCTTTCATTTTATAGATGAGAAAACTGAGACCTAGAGTGGTTAAATGACTTTTCCAAGATCAGACAGCTATTACATCTTCAAAGTGGGATATGAATACAGGTTTTCCAAACTTCAGATCACACCACCCTGTTCTGATTTTCTCTGGTTCCAATTCCTCCAAACATCTTGGGATGCCACTAGCAGTTCTCATGGCCTAACTGCCAGTATCTTCCTTTCCCTCAGCTAAAGGTCTTCTAGACTTAGAACTTTTTCTGGGACATCCCCGGTTCCTAAACGGACCAGAGATAAAGAGGTGAATGGGACCTCAGGGGAGTATCTAACCCTTTCATTTTTACAGATGGAAAAAATGTAAAATGACTTGTTCAAGCTCACATTAGTCATAAACGGCAATCAGGATTTGAAACCAGACTGTCTGTGTACTGTAAATTTTTATTAGTCTAATACAGAGACAATACACATACAACTATGTAAAAGTCTAATACTGAATTTCAGACACACTATGTACAGGATAAGTTGGAGATGATCCACAAAGGGGGATCCATTAACACTAAGGGGGATCAGGAAAGGCTTCTTACAGGAAGTGGGATTTTAACCAAGACCAAAAGGAAGCCAGGGAAAGAGGGGGTGGGGATGAGGAGGAGGGAGAGTGAATTCCAGGAACTGGGGCAAAATGCCCCAGTCAGAGCATTTTGTGAGGAACAACTTATTCCCAAAGCTGATAATGACTTTGTTCATTGGAGAAAATTCTTTGAATGTCCTTCAGATCAGGAAAGGATCATCAAGTACCTCCTTTATTTCCCTAGACCCTCTGCTGGGTGCGTCTCATCAGCATCATCTTTCGCAAGTGTGACTTCTGTGTGTAACTTCATCTCAGACTGCTATCAAGATTGGTGATGGGAGAAGCCACTGGCCATGCACGAAGAGGGAGAGAACAGGGCAGAGCTGGTCATCACCATCCTACTAGTGCAAATCTAAGCATGGCCTACAGATGGCAGTCCCGTCTCAGTTGTTAGGAGAAAAGCTTGTCCTTTTTGCTCCTGAAAGCTTGAAACAATTCACTTACCCCCCTTTCTCTACTAAGAAAATGGACATTTTGGACAAAATTTGACTCTAAAACTGTAAATATAGAAGTTAGTGATTTCCTCCCAAAAATAGTTCTCTCCTACCTTATCTGTGTGCGTATATAGATATAGATATGTGTATATGTATATAAATATATGTATATATATACATATTTATACGTTGTTTTCTCTTGATATCCTGAATATATTCTGTATGTATGTATATCTACTTATATATGTGTGACTACGTATGTGTGTATATGTATGTGTGTGTATGTGTGTGTGTGAACATGTGTGTATCATTTCAGTCGTGTTCAACTCTTTCTCACCACTTTTGAGGTTCTCTTGGCAAGGACGCTTGAAATGGTTTACGATTTCTTTTTCCAGCTCATATTTACAGATGAGGAGCGACAAGGCAAACAAAGTTAAGTGACTTGCCCAGGGTCACACAGTTAGTAAGTTCCTGAGGCTGGATTTGGACCCAGGAAGATGAGCTTTCCTGATTCACAGCACTCTATCCATTACACCATCTATCTGTATATCTAGAGACAGAGATATATAAAGATAGATATACAGATAAACAGATATAGATAGCTAGATATACATATACATCTATAGATATTGATACATGTACACATATATGCATACAAATAAATTTATATGCATTATGTATATATGTATACATATTTATACATATGTATATACCTTGTGTTTATACTCCTTATATTCTGAATATACTTACATATATACTTCATAGAATCCTAGATTTAGGGCTAGATCTTCTTAGAGATCACCTAGCCCAGTAGGGACAAACTCAAATAGAATTGGATCCCTGTAGCCTCCATATTGACTTAGAAAATAACTAAATTGCATTATTTATGTTGCATTATTTTTTCATTTATTTTGTTTAAAATCTCTCAATTTCATCTTAATCAGGGTCAGGCTTAATCTGAGGGGGTGAATTTCACACCTCTGATATTTCAATTGTCTCATTTTATATATGAGACCACTGATGCCCAGAGAGATTAAGTCAGAGAGATTGCTTATATATATTTATTACTTCTTGTCTTCTCCGCTAGACTGAGCTTCTTGAGGACAGGGATTGTCTTTTACATCTTTTTGTATCTTAAGTAGCACTTAGCACATACTTAATCCTTTCAAACTTTAGGTGATACCCACACATAAACATATGTCCCCAAAACTGACCTATATGCATTTATATTGATGCATATATGCATTTATATATATGCATATACACAATTGCATAGATATATTTGTATTACATAAACATTCGTGTGTATAAACACAAACACACATATACATGCATGTGTACATGCATGTATATATACACATATGTGCATATATACACACATGTGTGTATGTACATATAGTTTCCAAAAGTTGATGCCTTTCTGTTTTAATTGCTTAAAACTGCACTAAGACTTTTGGAACATCTTATATGTATATATGTGTTCATACACATATAAATATATTTACATACATGTGTAAATGCATGTGAACATGTATGCCTATCTATATACATACATATTTGCCAAGGTGTGTTTTGGGAATAATAGCAGAGTAGATACTTGCATGTATATGATCATGTTCAGAGAAGAGATTCCTTTTTAAAATTATTTCTTTGGTTAAAATTGGACATGCACGCACGTATGTAAATACATATATGCTATATATAATGTGTGAATTATATATCTATTTTATCATGTATTATCCAATTTTCTATTATATTTGTTTTTATTCACCTGCATCAAATGTCGACCTTCGTAAGTTTTGCCCAAAAGAACTCCCAGAAGACATGCCCCTTCCTTTGCAGAGGTGGGAAGGCACTGCATAAAGTAGCAGATTTTTTTTTTTGATGTGTTACTTAGATTTCTTGATATTTTTTTACTTCTTCCTCTTTGGTTTTTAAGTTTGTTGTTATTATGGTTCTCTGAGAAGGGAAAGAAGGAAAAATGTAAGTGATAGAAAAGCAAAAAATATCGATAAGATTCTACTTTTTAAAAACATGCATCATCTTTATTAATTAGTCAGCCACGTGCTTTTATTAAATGTTTCCTGCATGCTAGGCACTATGCTAAACATGGGATACAAAGTAGAAAAAAACAGACCTTTTCCCTAAGGAACTTAGGTTCTAATGCAAGAGACAATGTGTATGTAATTCTATACATGAAAGACATAGAGAGTGTAGCTGGAAGCCTTAGAAGTCTTCCATATGAGTGGACATCCTGACGAATTTTGCCATCCAAGGAATGCAGGAGTGAATTATTAACTGGAAAATAGATTTCTAAGAAATATAAAGTTCCCAGAGAAGATGGTGGCTCCAGCAAGATCTTGGCCTGACTGGTCACTAGGTGGCACTCCCTTAACATCCTATTAGCCCTCCCTCTGTCTTCTGTGAAAAAGCTACCTGCAGAGGTCACCGTGACTGAGAACATGGAGTCTGCTTTGGAAATAATAAATTATACAGCTTTGCCCCAAAGGTTAACATGCCCTGAGATGTTTTCCGCAGACAGATTTGAACTTTATGACACTAGGATTGAATACATGAGCCCAGTATCTCCCTCCCTTCCATTGACTTTTACCAAGTTCAGGTTCATCCAACAGGCCTGGGAAATGAAAACATGTTCTTTTCAATGGAGAAAAGTAAGAGCTCATTGCAAGCTTGAATTTGGGCTCTCAAGCAATAAATTTATTTTACCCAGATAACAGATTGGGTTTTTCTGGTCACACAAGGCCAGAAACATCCATCAACTAAACTTAAAAACAGGCCCCCCCCAAAAAAAGTCACCCACCTTCATCCAACCAATTATTTGACAACTCATAATCACAGCTATAATTGGTTCGTTTCCTTTCTTTCATTTCCTTTACCCCACCTGTCACTGCACACAAGGAAAATAAAGACAGGGGAATAAAAAGCAACTTATATGGAAGGAATTACCTATTCTTTCTGTACCTTGTTCCATTATCAAGTGAGATGATGAAATAACAATAGCTAACACTCATACACCTTAAGTTTTACAAAGCACTTTATAGATATTATCTCATCTGATGCTTGCCACAACCCTATGAAGTGGGTAGGATTATTGTCTTCCCCTAAGACCACTGGTGTGGGACTCTTTCCTCATTGGTGGAAACCAATGCCCCTTCCAATAGACTTTGGGGATTTGAGTAACATACAGGAAAGGAAATAAGGGTGCAATGACTTGACCTGGTAATATAGGTAAAACATTTAAAAATATTAAGTTGCCATATAGATTATTGCTATTGTTACCTCATTAAATGGGAAACAAGACAGTACATGGAGAAGAAAACTAATTCTTCAGAATTCTGCCTTTGCTATTTGTCACTTGGGTGCCTTGGTCAACTCATCCTTAAGTCTCCAGACCAGATGGACTTCTGAGGTCCCTTCCAACTTTAGACTGACTTTCCTCTGACCTTTTCCATTGGGTGGATTTTACATAGAAATTGTTCTAAGACGAGTCATTTTTCTGCCATTACTCTTTTATATTTAATATCCTATGGTTTATTGTACAGGTACTGCTTTTTATAAGTCAACAAAAACATTAGAATACAAATCCGTCATCTTGCAGTCTTACTGAAAACTCCTTGGTTACAACTTTAATAACCAATAGGCTAACAAGGATGCTATCCACCTACCTCACCCTGTTCCTACCAGGTCTGTATATTTTGAAGTCTTTTTTTTCTATGCAGCTTGGAGATTGGGGATAGAGACATTTACTTAAGTTTTTATTCTTACATTTTTATTAATGTAGTGTCAAGGTGTTGTGGCATGACATTGTGAGTAATCATTTGGCCTATATAAAATGCC
>CM053770.1:217347207-217374513 GCA_028658325.1 Potorous gilbertii
CTGTCACCATAGGAATCCCTATCCATTCAGGACAGCTAGAGGGCCAAGTAGATAGAACATAGGATAGGGAATCAGGAAGATATGAGTCTGAAACTTACTTTAAACACTTACTAGTTGTGCAATCCTGGTCAAGTCACTTAAAGATTGTTTGCCTCAGTTTCCTTATCTGCATCTTCTTCCTTGGATTATTAGGAGGACCAAATGAGTTAAAATGTAATGTACTTTGCAGCTCTTAACGTGCTACATAAATGCTTGCTTTAATTATAATTATTTCTACTTTAATTATCAATTGTTTCTTTTAGATCTAGAATCAGGTCCATAATGAGTATTTCCTCCTATTAATTCCTCCATCTTTTGAGGAATAAAATGATTATTAAGATAGCTTGAGAGTTCTTCAGCTACTGTAGAAGAGAGAAAGATGTAAGGTATCCAAAGAAAGCAAACCTTACATCTTTTCTTCTAAGTTAACCATCCTTACTTTAGGGACTTCATATGTCAAGGACCAGAGAGTTAGAGCTGAAAAAGATCTTAAAGAACGTCTAGTCCATTAACCTTGTTTTATGGGTGAAGAAACTAAGTCCTAGAAAGATTAGCTACTTGTCCCAAGTCACAGAACTGGGACTCAAACCCACTCAAAATCCAATACACTTTTCACTGTACCACAATACCTTACCCCCCAAGTCCATAGCCATCTTATCTGAATATGTTTCAGTTTGTCAACATCTTTCCTAAAATAAGGCACCCAGAACTAAAACATAATACTCCAAATGTGGACTGACTGGGGTCAAGCAGAATACGAATATCCTTGCCCTCAATACCGGACACTCTTTAGAAACCCTAGTTGTATAGAGAAGACCTTAATCAGCAGCAAGAGATGTGATTTTTTTTCTCCCTCCCCCCATACACACACCAAATGGATAAACAAATAAGACTGTTTCCTTATTTCCTAGAAGTTTTTAGTCATATGTTCTTATTTTGATCTCTCAGACTTCTCCCAGAGTTTCTGAGGCTCTCGCTACAGGTAATGATGACAGGCAAATCTCCTAAAAGGCATTAAGAACAATTCTAATTTTGCAAGATGATAAGTTAAGGAGCTGAGAGTCTAATGTAAAACAATTTCCATGTCACAGTCAATATAATCAGGTAATAGACGTTGCCAGCTGAAACTTTGATCAGAAGCTAGAGGCTGAGTAATTCGGTAAATAAGACCTTCACGTTCCCAGGAACATTTTAATGAGTATTTCAATGGCATGAAGCATTCTGTTATCTGACATTATGGTCTGTGTCACAATGGATTAGTTTTTCCTGCTCTATCTCTTCCTACCTGTCACTGGATAAGATCATGCCATCCCATGGAACAAGTTTCATTGTTGATTTTAACCCAAAGTGGGTTATATACTGTACATTACTTTTCTTCAAGAAAAATTGGACTCTCTGGTCCATCCATGGTACTATATGTTCCATCTCTGTAGCTTCACTGACTATTCTCCAGGCTTGGAATGCACACATATGGAATGCCTCAAAGAAGAGATACAGCTTATGCCCCACTTTTTTCTTTTCTTTTTAAATTTATTTATTTTTAGTTTTCAACATTCATTTTCATAAGATTTTGAGTTCCAAATTTTCTCCCCATTTCTCCCCTCCAGCCCCAAAACACCATGCATTCTGATTACCCCTTCCCCCAATCAACCGTCCCTTCTATCACACCCCTCCCCTTCCTTATCTCCATCTTCTCTCTTTTCTTGTAGGGCACGATAGATTTCTGTACCCTATTGTCTGTATTTCTTATTTCCCAGTTGCATGCAAAAATGATTCTCAACATTCGTTCCTAAAACTTTGAGTTCCAACTTCTCTCCCTTCCTCCCTCCCAACCCATCCCTACTGAGAAGGCAAGCAGTTCAAAATAGGCTATATATGTGTATTTGCAAAAGACTTCCATAATAGTCATGTTGTGAAAGACTAACTCAACTACTAAGTTGAGTGTGCATGTTATTCCCTCCTTAAGCCAAATGTGCTGAGAATAAGCTTCACTTTTTCCCTCTCACTTCTCCCCTTTCCCCTCCATTGAAAAAGCTTCTCTTGTCTCTTTTATGAGAGATAGTTTGTCCCATTCCATTTCTCTTTCTCCTTCCAATATATTCATCTCTCAGCCTTAATTTTATTTTTTTTATATAATTCCTTCCTATTCAACTTACCCTGTGCCCTCTATTTACCTGTCTCTCTCTGTGTGTGTGTGTGTGTGTGTATGTGTATAATCCCTCCAACTACCCAAATATTGAGAAAAGTGTCAAGAGTTACAAATATTATCTTTCCATGTAGGAAAATAAACAATTCAACTTTAGTAAGTCCTTCGTGATTTCTCTTTCCTGTTTACCTTTTTATGTTTCTCTTGATTTTTGTGTTTGAAAGTGAAATTTTCTACTCAGCTCTAGTCTTTTCATCAAGAATGCTTAAAGTCCTCTATTGCACTGAATGACCATTTTTCCCCCCGAAGTATCATACTCAGTTTTGCTGGCTAGGTGATTCTTGGTTTTAATCCTAGTTCCTTTGACTTTTTGAATAGCATATTCCAAAGCCCTTTGATCCCTTAATGTAAAAGCTGCTAGATCTTGTGTTATCCTGATTGTATTTCCACAATACTCAAAAATATTGCTTGCAATATTTTCTCCTTGAGGTGTGAACTCTGAAATTTGGCTACAATATTCCTTTTTTATTTTCAGATCCCTTTTAAGAGGTGATTAGTGAATTCTTTCAATATTTAATTTACCCTCTAGTTTTAGAATATCAGGATAGTTTTCCTTAATAATTTCAAGAAAGATGATATCTAAGCTCTTTTTTGATCATGGTTTTCAGGTGGTCCCATAATTTTTAAATTATCTCTCCTGGATCTATTTTCCATGTCAGCTGTTCACATTGTCTTCTATTTTTTTCATTTTTCTGTTGTTTTTTTTTTTTTGTAATTTTTTGGTTACTCATAAAGTCGTTAGTTTCCTTCTGCTCCATTCTAATTTTTAAAGAACTATTTTCTTCAATGAACCTCCTTTTTCATTTATCTAATTCTGCTTTTTACAGCATTCTTCTCCTCATTGGCTTTTTGGACTTCTTTTGTCACTTGAGTTAGTCTATTTTTAAAGGGGTTGTTTTCCTCAACATTTTTGGGGGCCTCCTTTTTAGCAAGCTGTTGACTCACTTTTCATGATTTTCTTGCATCTCTCTCATTTCTCTTCCCAAGTTTTCCTCCACCTCTCATACTTGATTTTTAAAATCCTCTTTGAGCTCTTCCATGACCTGAGACCAATTCATATATTTCTTGGAGGCTTTGGATGCAGGAGCATTGACTTTGACATCTTCCTCTGATGGTATGCTTTGTTCTTTCTCATCCAAAGGGAGGGAAGAAAATACCTCTTCACCAAGAAAGTAACCTTTTTTAGTCTTACTTTCCCCCTTTTTTGGGGCATTTTCCCAGTCAGTTACTTGACTTTTGAGTCCTTTGTCAAATGGAGGGTATTCTCTAGAGATAGGGATAGACCTTTCCTGTTGGCCTTCCAGGCTCTCTTGGGCTGGAAATCTCTTTCAGTCTGTCATTTGTGGCTTCTGCTGCTCTAGAATTTGTTTAGAGTCATTTTTTACATATATTTTATGGGCTGTGGGGGGAGAGTTTCTACAGGTTTGTCCCTCTACTCTGCCATCTTGGTTCCACCTATACTCTACTTTTTACATGATGTCTTTTGTGATCCTATCCCATCCTCCAACTACCAGTGACCTCCTTTACCAGCTACTTTATATTTGTTCTTTATATACTTATAAATGCATATATTATCTTTCCTAATAGAATGTTAACTCCATGAGAGCAAGAATTGGTTCTTTTTCTTTTTTTGTCTTTGCTTCCTCAGCACCCAGAACAGTGCCTAGACAGGGGTGGGGAATCTGCAGCCTCATGACTGCACGTGGCCCTCTAGGTCCTTAGGTACAGCCCTTTCATTAAATCCAAACTTCACAAAACAATTCCCCTTTAATAAAAGGATTTGTTCTGCAAAACTTGGACTCAGTCAAAAGGCCACACCTAAGGACCTAGAAGGTCACATGTGACCTCAAGGTCACAGGTTTCCCATCCCTGGTAGCCCATAGTAAGCACTAATGAATGCTTATTCTTCAGTAACAGCAATATGGTATGATGATCAACTGCAAATGACTTAGCTATTCTCAGCAATGCAACAATCCAAGACAATTCCGAAGGAGTTATAATGAAAAATGCTATCAATATTGAGAGAAAGAACTGATGGAGTCTGAATGCAGATCGAAGCATCCTATTTTTTACTTTATTTTTTCATGGTTTTTTTTTTTTTGGTCTGTGCTTTTTTTTTTATCATCATGACTAATATGGAAATAAGTTTTACATGATTGCACATGTATAACCTATATCAAATTGCTTAATATCTCAGGGAGAAGGGAGGAGAAAGAAGGAGAGAATTTGGAACTTGAAATTTTTAAAAAGGAATATTTCAAAATTTTACATGTAATTGGGAAAAAATAAAATATTTTTCAAAAAATGAATGCTAGTGCTTGATATTATTCTTCAGTTCTTCTAATATGCAAACTTTATTCTGTTCTCACTTTTCCCCATCCAATTGTGAGAGGTGTGAGACATGCCTTCCTTTATCTCTTGACCTTTCATGGTTTCCACCATACTAGCTCTCAACCCTAGGCAACCTGCACCATCTGCCTTCTCTCCTCCTGTGACCAAGTTTTTGAATATTCTTGGAAGAAATCACAAAATTGTGCTAATGACAGTAAGATACTACCAAAGTGTTAACAAACCAGGGTGTAGGAGATTCAAGCTAATCCTCTCTCTGAGCTCCAGGGTTCCTAATTCAAGAAATAACAGCATAAACATCATCATCAATTGACTACTGGACATCTCCATCTGAATCCACCAATCTCCAAGCATTTATTATGCTCCTACTAAAAGGCAGACACAGGGAATATAGATACAGAAAATGAAGTCATCTTGCCTCTCAAAGGGCTTATATGTTCCATGTTGCATCGGCACATCAAACTCAATATGTCAAAACAGAACCAACTATATTTTCCCCAAAACCCATCTTTCCTTTTTACTTCCCTCTTTCTGTCTCTCCTATTTCTTCCCTGACATTTACTTTATGGTGTTGACATTTTGTCCCCTAATTCAATTTCTGTGTGATGTGGCAGAAGGATTGCTTTTAGGAAATTGTACAGCTCTTTAATAACCTCTGGCTTCCCATGGAAACAAAGACTCATTTTTTTTCTATACCAGCATTTTACTGATATTAGTACATGGACAAAAGACATGGGATATATCAGTCTTTGAAGAATCGAGAATGAGTCACACAGAGGGCAAGGGAGGAGGGCATGGTGGGTGAGCAGGCCGCAAAACATAATAAACGAAGAGCTATCAAGGGGAGCAAAAATAAAAGCTTTCATTTGGGAAAGGTACGATGGAAAGAGAAGAGAAGTACAACATAGTTAATGCTAGATGGCACAATGGAAAGAGCCCTGAACCTGGAGTCAGGAAGACCTGAGTTCAAATGCAACCTCAGACACTTACTGTGTGACCCTGAGTGAGTCACATAACTTGTTTGCCTCAGTTTCTTCATTGATAAAATGGAGATGATAAGGTTGCTGTGAGGAACAAATGAGACAATAATTTGAAAGTGTTTAACACAGTTTAACTTGGCACATAGTATATGCTGTTGCTGTGGTTCAGGCATGTCCAATTCTTTATGACCCTGTGGGCCCTACGTTGTCACTAATGCTGTCAATGAGGTTTTCTTGGAAAAGAAACTGGAGTGGTTTGCCATTTCCTTTTCCATCTCAATTTACAGATAAGAAAACTGAGGCAGATAGGAAACGTAATAAAGTTTAGTGATGATGATGATGTTAACATGTGGCTTTAAAATGTGTTCAATACTACTAGCCTAAAGCACTCAAAGCCAAGTGACCAGGTCATGGTCTCACAGTTAATGTGCTTCAGAGTCAGTTCTCCAACCCAGGTCCTCTGACTCTAAGACTAGCCTTCCATCTATTCTTCCACACTGCATCTCCAAATAATTACCTTCTTTGATACTAAAATCAACCCCATAAGGACAATAGTGGAATTAATGATTCCTACTTTATGGGTAAAAAACAATCAGGGATTATCTCATCACAGATTATAAAATTAGAAGAGAGCTCAGAGGTAGCAGCATCTAATATCTTCATTTTGCTGGAGCAAGCTAAGATCTAGGGGCACTCTAGAAGTTGTCAGAGGCAGGTTCCAGGTTCCAATTGTTGCTTTTCAGTTGTTTCAATTGTATCTGACTCTTCATGACTCCATTTGGAGTTTTCTTGGCAAAGACACTGGAGTGGTTTTCCATTTCCTTCCCCAGCTCATTTTACAAATGAGGAAACTGAGGCAAACGGGGTGAAGTGACTTTCCCAGGGTCACGCAGCTAGTAAGTGTCTGAAGTTGGATTTGAATTTAAGAAGATTAGTCTTTCTGCCTCTGAGCCTGGAATTCTATCCACTGTGCCACCTAGCTACCCAGAAACCTTCTACTGTACATGAAAGATACAGTACACATACATAGAAATGAACACCCAACGTTAAAATAGTTGCTCCTTCTTACACATATTCTTAACTAGTATCAACATTTTCGGTCGGTTTGCCAGAAGTGCTCCAGGGGACGATTCCCCCTTTAAACAGGCACAAACCCAGGTTAGGCAAAGAGAGACAATGTCTCCCTCCACACCGATATCCCCCACATTCTGCAGAGGTCTTTTCTAGGGTCTCCCACTCTCTCCTGTGCTCACAGAGCAGTAGTGGGCTGTGCAAAGTGAAAGTATTTTGTCTTGGGTTTTTTTTTTTTTTTTTTGGTGCTTCTGTCTGTGGGAACAGGGCAAAGATAAACATAGATCTCCATGAACTTTGGCCAGAGAAATGTTCACCATCTCTAAATCAGTTTTATTTTGCAATGCTTCCATGTGACAGATGCCAAATTGCCACATTACCCACACTGGGTGATGGGCAAATGCATTTTCATCCCCATTTGAAAGTACAGAAGTGCCTGACACTCTTGATTACAGATCTAATTATGAAAGTAGTGTCTGTGATGCAGCATAAACATCAACTTGGCATCTAATAAATCAGATTGCCTGGACAAAAATAACAGGATTGTAAAATACAGTAATGACTATAAAGCATTTTACAAGTGGAGGCTATTACTATGTAATTTTATTTTCATGATCCCTATCGATATATGGCTTTCATACCTTTCATAGGGACAGCTGGGGGTGGCGCAGTGGATAGAGAGCCGGGTCTGGAGTCAGGAATACACATCTGCAGGAGTTCAAATCTGGATTCAGATACTTACTTGCTATGTGATCCTGGGCAAGTCTCTTAACCCTGTTTGCCTCAGTTTCCTCATTTGTAAAATGAGTTAAACCAGGAAATTGCAAATTGTTCCAGTATCTTTGCCAAAACAAAAACAACCACAAAATAGAGTCATGAAGAGTTGGACACAATTTAAAAATGACATATGAACAGCTTCATACTTTTCATATCATATGATAGAGTGATAATGGATTATTAAATGAGCATTAGGACTATATCCAGGTTATGCCAATCTTTGATGATGACATCATGGAATGCAACTATTCCACACTCCCCAAGACCTCAACAATAGAATATTGGCCTAGATGAATAAATGTTCTCTTCTAGAGTACTATGATAGACTTAGAATTGACCTCCCTGATTCTAGTTTCACTCCTTTCCAGTCTATCCATGACATAGTTTCCAAGGTGTTATTTTGAAAGTATGTCTGACGATCTTGTTCTCCTGCTCAAGAACCACCTGTGGCTCCCTGTTGCTAAGATAAGATATGCACTTCTGTTTAGCATTTAAATTCTTTCAAAACCTCACACAATCCTATCTTTCCAAGCTTTTTATATTTCCTCCCCTTCAGGTACTCTATATCTTAGCCAAACTGTTAGCCTTACTTGCTATTTCTTCTATACGATGTTCCATCTCCCATCTCTGAGACTTTGCCCAGGCTGTTCCCCATGCCAGGAGTGCCCTCCCTTCTTGCTTCCACATTTTAGGATCCCTAACTGTTAGTTTTGCTCATGTTACCTTACATGAGGTTTTTCCCACATCCTTCTAAAATGATTTCTATTTACCTCAAACAGACTTGTGTATGCATGGGCTATTTCTCCCTAGAACATATAAGCTTCTTGAGGACAAGCTCTGCTTTATTTGGACTTTACATCCCTAGTGCTTAGCACATAGCACTGACTAAAGAATGGTTGGCAGGTTTATAAAGCAGTCCATTTTTCTCCATTCCAGTCAAACTTGCCTGCTTCTTATATTTGTCAAGCTACTTCCTACCTCTTTGCTTTACACAGGCTGCTGACATGTATGAAGTGTCCCCTCTCCTCCACCCAACAGTCTCTAATGTCCTTCAAAGCATAGTTCAGATGTCACCTCCTCTCAGATAGTATTCCTGTTCTACTTAGTTATTAGTTTCCCTTCCCTTCTCTCTCTCTCTCTCTCTCTCTCTGTCTCTCTCTCTCTCTCTCTCTCTCTCTCTCCCCCCCCCCCCCCGTATATGTACATATAATCTGTGATTCCTTGAGAACTGGGATTGTATCATTTTTTTGTCTTTGTATCACCGGCACCCAGCATAATGCCTGACAAATAATAAGTAGGTGCTTAAGAAATGATTATTGATTGATTTTTGATTGTCTGAACTGAACCACATGTATTTTAACTGCCTTGTCCTCTATTATCTCCCTGGGTTTCTACGTTCAACTGTCACCTAACTCTTAGTCAGAAATCCATTTTAATTCTTTGGTCTTGGCATACTCCCCTTGAATGAGATAACTCTCCCCAGGGCTCTCTTTTCTTAAATGGAAAAGGGATTGAGAGACGCTGGGGTAAAGAAGCGTTCTGACCTCACCCTAGGAGAGGGTCTATTCTGTATGTAATGATGATGGCTTTGCAGGCTAGAGAATTCTGAAAGCCTATTGGCCTTTGTCTACTCCCTAAAGCAACACATCCCAGCATTATCTCTTTCTGTGACCTCCCTATGTTGCTGGTCATGGGATTAGACCTGACTGCTATTTTATCTTTTATATCTCATATCTCACTTATTCTTTTCCTTCCTTTCCCCAAATAACTTGTATTTCTCTTTTATCAACTTGACCCTTTTACATATGACAATAAAATAGAAATGGATTTGTCTCTCCTCTCTGTCTTCAACTCACCCAGTCTTATTCACAATTCTTCTCTGCCCTAGTTAGATAACATCTGGAGTCTTGTATTTTATTCTGGGGTGGTCCTAGAGTCACAAGAGAGCTCAGAGACCAAGATAGTCTAACCCCCTTTATTTTACATATGATAGAAACCAGAGAGGTTAAGTGATTTCCCCAGTCACATAAATTGTTAGCTTGGGGATGAGAAGAGGGTAGACATGAACAAATGTAGCCTTCTGACTCTAGAGAGAAGGTTCTACACAGTACCATACTTCATAATGAAAAAATGACAAGCTAGGGCTTGTCCAGAGGTGACTAACTCCCAATGCTGAGCTATAGTTATTAGTATATGTAGTCATTTGACAGATTACATAGAAGGTAACAAAATGAGTATATTAAAAAGCTACTCAACCTCCTCCTACACACACACACACACACACACACACACACACACACACACACACACACACAGAGTCACATGAAACGAGTGGTTTTTTGAATCACAAAAATAATAGATCAAAGGAGAGTTGATTACAGGATGCTTCCCATTTTAGGATTAAGGGTTTAAAATGTATGAAAACTAAGCTGTCTCAGGTCTTTCCTCTTCATTTTAAAGATTAAAAAACAGAGACCTTGAAAAGTTCAATGATTTGCCCATGGTCATTAAGGTTGTAAAAAGGCAGAATCAAGACATAAACCTTGTGGAAGGTAAAATAGAAAGAATCCTAACTCAAGAATGAAGAACTAGAATTCAAAAGAAATGACAGTTTTTAAAGAATGAGAAGAGATTTCAGAATTAATCAGATGATTGAAAAAAAGTTGTTATTCTCATGAACTGAGAACCTTAGAATATAGAAAACACTCTCCTTACAATCATTGTTAGAAAGTAAATAATATAAGTCTTATAATTCCCATTTTACAGTTGAGTAAATTGAGTAAACCAGACTGCAAATCTAGTGTATTTTCTACTACAGAAAGCCACTTTATAATAAAAGTTATGCAAAGAGAAATTGTTTTGTTTTGTGAAAGGGAAGGAGGAGGAGAACTTTACCTGTGATGATACCGATTCTAGGAACTTCCAGGAAAAAAATTCCTTCTCTCAAAGCAGATCAACCTCCACTTTCTAATTTTTAGGCTTAGAGAGTGGCCCAGAAACATTCAAAGAAGAAGTGACTCACCTAGAATAATACAACCAGAATATATCAGAATCAAGATTTGAACCCATGTCTTCTTGACTCCAAGGTCAGTCCTCTAGCCATACAGCCTGCCTCACAAAAAGAACCATTGAGAGTTTGCATTTACTCAGTGCTTTGGAGTTTACAAAGCTAATTTCTTAACAACATCTTTGTCATATTGTTACATCCATTCCACAGAAGAGGAAACTGAGGTAAAAAAGAAGCTATGATGCTTTGCCCAGGCTTACAGAGCTAGTCATTGTCTGAGATAGGATTCAAACTCAGGTTTTCCTGACTCCAGGTGCAGCACTCTATCTAAAAAACCATATATCTGCCTCTGCCCCATGATGTAGTTCACCCCACTTTGAGACATTTCTACTTCTTAGGAAGCTTTTTCTAACATCAAGGAAACCTCCATGAAGAGTTTCCCTCCCTGACTGAGTAGGTGGAAACAGCAGCTCTTTCTCCCACATGGAAGGACAAAAATATGTTCATTAAAAAGAAAATGAGCAGATGAGTCAAATTGCTACATTATCAAGCAGGAAAACCGTGACCCATCTGTTCATGGTACCACCCTCCTGAACGTCTGTTAGGCAGGGGGCTATGCTTGCAAGAAATCCTGGATGAAATCGGGTTCCTTCTACCTTTAATCGCTTATTGAGATGGAAACATGAATATGCAATGAGACGCATGCCTCCCCCGTTACTTGGCACTGAGCTTTTCATCAGAACTCTAGTGGGTGGATGTCAGATAAGGTGAAAGCACTGAGTGCTGAACTGAGCTGAACTCAGCTGAGCTGGGCTGAATGCCACGTGAGCTAGGC
Source organism: Potorous gilbertii (assembly GCA_028658325.1). Taxonomy (NCBI): domain Eukaryota; kingdom Metazoa; phylum Chordata; class Mammalia; order Diprotodontia; family Potoroidae; genus Potorous; species Potorous gilbertii. The sequence continues at coordinate 217,358,472 of CM053770.1, forward strand.
CCTCTTCCCTGGGATGCTCTGACCTTCCTATCCTCTGGGGGTATTTCCCAACTGATGAGAGACATTTACCCAATAAGATCGATACCTCTGCAGCACAGCTTTTCTCAATGATCCATCACTGCCAGCAACCAAGCTGCTCAAATTGGACACAACAATTAGATGGGCTTTTCTGACACTTGTAATTTGTTTGCCCTCTAGTTCTGGGGTTCTGAAGATTTTTACTATGTCTTGGGCCTCTTCAGTACACTGATGAAGCCCACAGATCATCATGCTTTTAAATATTTGAAGTAAATAGAAAATTTCAGTTAAAAGTTAGTAAAAAGAAAGATGCATTGTCTTTTTCCTCATCTAAGTTCATAGACGCTCAGGTATCTATCTAAGGATCCCTTAGGGAACTGCAGACTAAAACCTATACTTTGGATGAAAACTAACCATAAAATCTTTACTAGCAGCCTCCAAAGCCTCAAATAGGCTGCCTTATGATGCATCATGGCACAGTGGAGAAAAAGACTGGTTTTGGAATCAGAGGATCAGTCACTTTTCAGTTGTGTCCAATTCTCCATGACCCCACTTGGAATTTTCTTGGCATCTAACTGCAGTCATTTGCTTCTCCAGCTCATTTTACAGATGAGGAAACTGAGGCAAACAGAGTTAAGTCATTTGCCCAGGGTCACACAGTTAGTAAGTATCTGAGGCCAGATTTGAATTCAGGAGGATGAGTTTTCCAGATCCAACATTCTATTCACTGCACCACTGAGTTGCCCCTTGGGATCAAAAGCTAAGGATTTAAAACCCAGCTCTGTTTCCTTACTACTGGTGTCACCATGGATAAGTCATTTCATCTCTCTAGATCGCCATTTTCTTATCTATAAGAGAGTTGTACTAGATGAATTCTGAGTTCCTTTCCAGCTTTTAAATCTATGATCCCCTGATCTGAATGAAACAAACAAATACAGATTTGCTTCTCAGAGGTTTTCAACTGAGATAGTCTGTCTGTCAGGCAAGGGTGAGTCTCTCTCTCTCTCTTCTTCCCTCCCTCCCTTCCTTCTTCTTTCCCTCTCTGTCTCTTTGTCTTTATCTCTGTATGTCCTCTGTATCTGTCTCTGTTTCTCTTTCTTCTCCTTCTCCTCCTTCTCCTTCTTCTCTTTCCCCTCCCTCCAGTCTTCCCTCCCTCTCTGTCTCTGTCTCTGTCTGACTCTGTCTCTTACACATGAAGTTTCACAGACTTAGCAGGGTCAGCACCTCCAAACTTGTTTCCAGTGGGAAAGTAGGAAGCAAGCTATAGCTTAAGGGCCCTTTGGGGAAAATACCTGGTCCCTAGTTCATCAGAATTTAAATCCAGGTACCATTAGCCAATGTACTCCCCTACTCTGAGCAATTCTTATTAGCAAAAATGTACCATTGGGGAAAGAGGTAATTGTGCAAGCTATTAGCATGGAATCAGCACTCTGAACTGCATGGCTCATGATTGCACTCAGCTATTTCCAAATGCTAGGCAGTGCCCTCAGCAGTGATCAGGTAGTCTGAGTCAGCTGAAGAGGAAAAAAATCCTATCAGTCTTTGGTGGCCTATTTGAATTAGTTCATGGACCCCCTTCACTGACACAAGTAACCAAGTTGGTCTAGGTAGCCTGATTTGACAAATATTTTAAATAATTATATCTGGATTTACCAAATGCTTAGATACTGTCTTAAAAGGCTGTGGAAGAGAGAAAATTGTCTTTTCTCTGTGCTAATCTCAGGATTACCTGCAATGCCTGAGATGAGATAATGGAGCACCATGGGATCTACGACATTTCAAGAATGAAAAAGAAAGGAAAAAGAGAAATATGTGAAACCTCTACTGAAGAAATAAACTAGTTAGGCTGGTTAGTGAACAAGCATTTACTCAAGGTTTACTATGTATCAGGTGACAGGGAGCTCATTAGAGGGAGGAGGGGCATGAAGACATATGACTAGACCTCCATGTTAGAAACCCACCTTGGCAGCCAATTGAGGATAGTTTCAGATGGAAAGAGACTTGGGACAGCAAGATGAATTAAAGACGAGGGCAAGAGTCCAGGTGAGAGATGATTGTGGTTCTAAAATACAATTGTGATTATGTGAATGAAGACAAGAGCACCATATGAGAGATGCTAAGGTAGAAAAGACAAGATCTGACAACAAATTGCCTTGGAAATACAAGATGCAGGAACATGGTGTAAATGTAGAAACGGTCATAGGGATCAAGCTCTTGCTCCTCATTAAAAAAAATTATTTATTGATGTATTTTTCTTTCCATGGTGGTCATCCCCAGGGGTATGGTAGAGCCAGACTGAACTCGCTAACAAGAGCCCATTGTTAAATTTTCAGTGTGAACATTTCTACCGTGGAAATCAGTAAATGCTGAAAATCAGAGTTTGATTTTATTATTTTGTTGAATGTTTAGACATAAGAAAGTGATGGGGGAAATATCAATAATCCAGATTAAGCTTAAAAGTGATTACATTTTTATTTGTGCTTTCAGAAAACCAGTTGTGAAACATTTGCCAGCCGTTTTCTTTGCTGTTCAGTCATTTTAGCCTTGTTCAACTCTTAGTGGAACCATTTGGGCTTTTTTGGCAAAGATACTGGAGTTATTTGCCATTTCCTTGTCTAACTCATTTTACACATGAGGAAACTGAGACAAAGAGGGTTAAGTGACTTGCCCAGGATCACACAGCTAGTAAATCAATCTGAGGTCAGATTTGAACTCAGGAAGATGAGTTTTCCTAACTTCGGGTCTGGCATTCTATCTACTGCAGTACCTCACTGCCCCATTTACTAGCATATTCCTAGCCATATCCTACCCAACCCTAGAAGGAATCTTCCCTTGTAACAGATAAAAGCAGTTACGTAAAGTCATTCAATACTGAAATATTTTCTGAAAAAGTATTCAATGTTCCATCCTAATAGTTCTCCTCTGTCTCTGTTTTGAGAGAAGATGAGTTTTTCCAACTCTTCCTCTTTTGATTAAACAAAGAAATACAGATTTGCCTCTCAGAGGTTTTCAACCAGGACAGGCTCTCTGTCAGTCTAGGATGAATCTCTCTCTTCTTCCCTCCCTCCCTTCCGTCTTTTTTCCCTCTCTGTCTCTACATCTTTCTCTATCTCTGTATCAGTCCCTCACTCATCAAACTCCAAGTAGTGAATATGTCCTTGGAATTGTGATACCTGACCTATCCTTCTACTCTTGTTAACAGAAGATTTCCTTCCATTCACTTTAGCATCTAGTCACAATGTCCTACTTTGGTGTTTCTTAACCACTTGCATTCCACGAACTCTTCCCATTTCTCTGCCTTTGTCCTGTCTGACCCCATTTACAGAATGATTTCCCTCTTCATGGGTTCCCTTTATGAGTCTCTGTAGCCTCAAGCTCATTATCATTAGTTCTAAACAGAACTGTGTATGGTTCCACATTAAAGAGATGCAACAAAACATATTACAAATCACTTGTTGTACACGGATGGCAAGTTGTCTTGTCCCACAGTAAAAACACATTAAACAACATCACCTAAAAGAATCTTTCCCCATTGAAATCAAATATCACTTTTGACCCAGTAAGTATAAAATTATTAAACTATGCCAAGGAAAGATAGAGAATAAAGGATTTCAAACTGGAATCTAGGGAACCATTCATAGACAAAGAGGATTCTTACAAATACCTTTGTCTCCTCCAAGCAATTCACATAAAGCATAAATTTATTTCTTTAAGCAGGAGAAAGCTGTAACTCTCTGTTAAGAATTTTATTGACACAAAATTTCAGTGGGAAAGATACATTTAAGGTAATTAAAACTAACCCAATATCAGCCTTAAGGTACATTTTGAGAACTATAGAATCTATTCTAACCAGATTGGGAAAGCCTTCCCACAAAAATATACAGACCACTAATGAAATGCAGGGCTGATCACCCTATGGCAGCTAATGGAAGATTAATATTTCTTTGTCAAAAGGGAAGAAAAGGATTAATAAATATTCTCTGAAAAATTGGTTAAAAAACTTACAGATCTACTTCTGAAATTGCCTTTCATCAAGCAATCTTACATACTGGCCATAGGTACATACCATTTCCTTTGTCTACTGTGCCTAATAGCAGTTTAACTCTGGATGGAGCTTATAGACAGGCTAAGATACAAGAGTAGAATCAAAGCATTCATATGAACTTGGCCAATGATAAGTTGAGAAAGAAGAGTTAAACAAATGATTTTACAGTGTTGCCCTTGATGACTGACTCAGGGTGTGATCTCTTGAGTGATCTACTCCCTTTTGCCTCTCTTTAATCAGTAAAAGGAAAAGAACTTAAAGGCTTGTGGTGCAAAGCTGACCAGTCCTCAAGTAGATAATTAAATTAGCTTGTGAGAGATTTAGTCTAAGACGCAGGTCTCATTTTCACATCTTGCTTTCTCAGCAAAATAATAAAAAAAAAACCCAACATGCACACAAGATGCAAATAAAATTCTTACAACATATCCAACCCCCAGTAGGTCAATCAATGAATAGTTTGTAAACACGTTCTATCTGCCAGGCATTGTACTAGGCACTGGGGAAACAAAGAAAGGTAAAAGTCCCTGTTCTCAAAAGATTCCTAGTTTAACAGAAGTGATAAGATCAAAACAATAATGTGGAATCAAGATATAGTCAGAATACACTGGAAATGATCAGCAGAGGGAAGATGCTAGCATTAAGTGAGTTCAGGAAAAATTCTCATTGAAGGTTGGCTTTTAGCTAAGACCTGAAGGAAGTTAGGAGGCAGAGACGAGAAGGAAGAGCATTTCTGGCATGGCACACAATCAATGAAAATGTCCTTAGCTGAGAGATGGAGTATTTTGTGAGGGGAACAGCAGAAAGGATATGTCCTTGGATTGCAGGATATAAAGAAGTGAGGTATTAGAAGACTGGAAAAGTAGGAGCAGACCAGGTTAGGAAAGGCTTTGAAAGTCAGAGCTTTTGGTTTGGGGGTTTTTTTCTGTTTTTTGTTTGTTTTGTTTTTTGACCCTGGAATCAATAGAAAGTCACTGGAGTTTATTTGGATGGGTTGGAGAGGGGGAAGGTGACATGGTCAGATCAGATCTGTGGTTTAGGAAGATCAATATGACAGCTGAGTGGAAGGTAGACTGGCGTAGGGAGAGAATTAAGGCAGGAATACCAACCAAAAGGATATTGCAATAGGCCAATTGGGAGTAATGAAGGTCTAATGGCTGCGATGTCATAAGAGAGAAGGGGGCAAAAACAAAGAGGTATTACAAAGGTGGAATTGATAGGACTTGGCAGTAGTTTGGATATCAGGGTGAGAAAGAATGAGGAGTCAAGGAAAATGTCCAGGTTGAGTCTTGGAGACTGGGTTTTGAGGCCCCAGGGTAACCTGTAGGGATGGTGATTTCCTGACCAGCTGAATTTAGCTCAAATATCCACAGGATTCCTTTTCCTCTCTCAGACTCACTATAATTAAAGATGTACTTAAAATTACCTTATGTTTATCTATAAATCATCTCTAATAACAATAACAAAATAATTAATAGTTGAGAATTTACATATATAAATAACAGTAATTAACCTTATATTTAACCTTGCAGCCTATTGCTCCAGGCACTGAAGCAAAAGGGAGAATGGAGGGTGGAAAAGATTCATTATTTTTTCCAGAAATTTCTCTGAGAAGTTAGAATTCAATCACACTCTCTGCTGGACTATCATAATAAACTGAACTATAGACAAGGGAAAGGAAAAACCTCTGTAAGTGGCCAGGGCAACTTCCTCTGTCACCACTGCCACAAGAGTCACAATCTTCTGACCAATATTTCTCCTTAACCGGACAATTTCCCAAATCCTCGTGCATTCACCTAGGCTGTGATTCTGCCAAGTGGTCAAACGCTGGTGATGACCCAAAGTCAGTAAGGTCACAAGTCCTTGGGCTAAAATCAATCAATAAACATTTATTAGACACTTACCATGTGTCAGGTACCATGGGACCTCCATGATCATCTAGATTTGACAGATGAGGAAACTGAGGCTTGGGGAAGGTTTAGAACCAAAGAGTAGACTTAGAATTTGAGCTTAGGTCGTTTGATGCCAAACCCAGTATTCTTGCCACTGTATCAAAGCTGATCATGAAATACACCTAAGGCAAAAGAGACACAGGATAGGTGATAAGTAACTATCTTGTTAATTTAGCAAAATTATAAACTTCCATTTTAAATTTCAAAAAGTGAAAACTTATTCGAAATTCTCTTTAAATGATCTTATGCATCTGGGAGACAAGATGGTGGGATAAGCAGTAAATCACCATAAGTCTCTCATATTCACCTCCAAACAACCATAAATGGCACTCCAAAACAAATCCTAGAACAGCAGAACCAGCAAAAAAGATGAGGCATAACTATATTTTAGCCTAAGAAACTTGGAAAACCAGCAAGAAAGGTCTCCCTCAGGTAAAAGAAAAATGCAGCATAGGACAGGAAGCACTTCAGCAAGCCAGCAGCAAGCCCGACCTCAGTAAATCAAGTGGAAGATCCTGAGCCCCAGTATGGTAGAGCAGGCAAACACTAACACCAGGACCCCCCACATGCCTTGGCATAACCAGGAAATTGTGCAGACCCCAATTCTGAGAACCCCCACATGCTTCAGCATAGTTCTAGGCAGACAGGCAGCCTACAGCAGTCCTCCATGTGCTTCAGAATAGCCCAGAGCAGCAGACTCAACATATGCCAGGCTCAGCACCAGATAAACTTCTAGATCCCTGCAGTCTCCAGTAGTACCAGTCACCCCTCACCTCAGCCCCTCAGCACAGTACCAGATACCAGGGCCCCCATGGACTTCAGGGCAACATCAGGACAACACCAAGTAAACAGCCAGGACCTGTAGCCCCTAGCACAAGAAATCTTAAACAGTGACACTTCCACCCCGGGAGCAGAGTTTAAATTTAAAAGAAAGGGGAGAAATCAAAAAGATGAACAAAAAACAACAACAAAAAAAGAATCTGACTATAGAAAGTTAGAGAAAGATCAAGACAAACCCATAACAAGACAACAGTGTCAAAACACCAATGGGCAAAATCCCAAAGGAAAATGAGACATGGTCTCAAGCCGAGAAAAAATCATAGACGAGCTCAAAAAGGAGCTTAAAAATCATATAAGAGAGACAGAAGAAAAAATGGGAAAAGAAATGAGAGTGATGCAAGCGAATTATGAAAAGAGAATTAGGAAAAAGTAGAATTGACCAAAAATAAAAAAAGATACACAAATCTACTGAAGAAAGCAACTCCTTGAAATTAGAATTGGGCAAGTGGAAACTAATGACTCTATAAGACATCAATAATCAATCAAACAAATTCAAAAGAATGAAAAAATGGAAGGAAACATAAACTATCTCATTGAAGAAATATCTGACTTGAAAAACATATGTAGGAGAAACAAAGTCAGAATCATTAGACTCCATGAAAGCCATAATCAAAAAGAGGACCTGAATTTCTTTCACAAAATTATCAAGGAACACTGCCCTGATATCCTGGAACCAGAGGGCAAAATAGACATTGAAAGAATCCACTAATCACCTCAGGAAAGAGAACCCAAAATAAAATCTCTAAGGAGCATGATGACCAAATTACAGAACTATCATATGAGTCAAGGGAAAATGTACTGTAAGTGGCCAGAAAGAAACCATTCAAATATCAGGCAGCCACAATCAGGACCACACAGGACTTAGAACCTGCAACATTAAAGGATCAGAGGTGAGAACCTGCAACATTAAAGGATCAGAGGTGATGTAACATGACATTCTGGAAGGCAAAGCACCTAGGGCTACAACCAAGAGTCATCTACTCAGCAAAATGAAGCTTAATACTTCAGCGGGGAAATGGTCATTTAATGAAATAGGATTTCAAGCTGAACCAGAATTGAACAAAAATTTGAACAAAAAATTTGCTCTCCAACATCAAGATCCAAGAGAAGCCTAAAAAGGGGAAAAGAGAAAAGAAAACATAAAGGATTCAATGGATCTGAACTGTTTATATTCATACATGGCTAAATAATACTTGCAATTCTTAAAAACTATACCACTAATAGTACAGCTAGAGGAAATATACATAGACAGAGGGTATGGGTATAAGTTGAATTTAAGAGAATTGCAAAAGTAATAATATATGTTGTTTGCAAGAAATACACTTGAAGCAGAAGAGACGTACAGAGTAAAGGTAAGGGGTTAAGCAGAATCTATTATGCTTCAGTTGAAATTTTTAAAAAAAGCAGGAGTCTCAATCCTGATCTTAGACAAAACAAAAGCAAAGAAAGACCCAATTAAAAGACACAAAGAAGGAAATTACATCTAGCTAAAAGATACCATAGAAAATGAAGTATTATCAATATTAAACATATATACCCCAAGTGGTATAGCATCCAAATTCTTAAAGAAGTTAATTGAGTTACAGGTTCATGGTCAAACAAGAGATAGGGGCATTCCTAAAGGTAAAATAGTTAATTTAATTATGTTAAATTAAAAAGCTTTTGTATCAACAAAACCAATGCAATCAATATTAGAAGGAAAGCAGAAAGTTAGAAAACAATCTATAGCAAGTGCTTCTGATAGAGGTATCATTTCTCAAATATATAGAGAACTTAGTCAAATTTATAAGAAGACAAAATCGTTTCCCAATTGACAGTGGTCAAAGGATATGAATAGGCAGTTTTCAAATGAAGAAAACAAAGTTATCTGTAGGCATATAAAAAAAATGCTCTAAATCTCTATAAATTAGAGGAATACAAATTAAAACAACTCAGGTACCACTTCGCACATATCAGATTGACTAACATGACAAAAAAAAGGATGCAAATATAGGAAAATTGGAACACTAATGCATTGTTGGTGGAGTTGTGAACTGATCCAACCATTCTGAAGAGTAATTTGGATCCATGCCCAAAGGGCAACCAAACTGTGCATATCTTTTGATCCAGCAATACCACGACTAGAGTCCTGTCATTATATCCCAAAGAGATCATAAAAAGGGGAAAAGATCCAAATGTGCAAAAATGCTTACAGCAGCCCTTTTTGTGGTGTCAAAATATTGAAAAATTAGGGGATGTCCATCAATTGGGAAATGGCTGAACAGGCTGTGGTATATGCATGTAATGAGATACTTTTGTGCAATAAGAAATGATGAACAGCAAATTTCAGAAAAATCCTGGAAAGACATGAAATTGAGCAAAGTGAAATGAGCAGAACCAGGGAAACATTCTACACAGTATCAACCACATTGTGTGATGATCAATATGAATGAGTCATCTCTTCTCAGCAACCCATTGATTCCAAGACAAGTACAAAGGACTCACAAAGGACAACACACATCCAGATGGACTCAATACAGATTGAAACATACTTTTTTCACTTTATTCTTTTTTGTGTATTTTTTCTTTTTCATCTGTTTCTTCTTTCACAACTGTGACTAATATGGAAATATGTTTTACATGATAGAACATGTACAAACTATATCAAATTGCCTACCATTTTTGGAAGGGGGGAGGGGAGAAGGAAAATTCGGAACTCAAAATCTTGTAAAAATAAATTCTAAAAATTGGCTTGACATGTAATTGAGGGAAAATAAAATACTATTTAAAAATACAAATAAGTGATCTTATGCCCATTTTCCACCTGCAGGATGATAAAATGGAACCAGTGATAAATTAGGAGGGAACACTCTTAAAACTCATGATAAATATCTTCTTGCTCAATGATCCCTTTGAAGAGACCAGGCAAAAAACCAAGGATATGAACTAAATAGATATGATACAGAAAAGACAGACAAAAAGGAGATTCAATCAGAAAATCAGGCTTACATGAGGTTTAAAATCCCTAAGGCTTAAAAAAAAATTGTTGTGAGACATGAGACAACATTCTATCCTGAGTAGAAAACTAGTTGGAGGATAGGAAATACAGAATAATCTAATACAATAAGGAAAGAGATCAATAGCAAGAGACTCAAAAAGCCTAGATCTATCTTTGATTCATATTGATTAAAGGCCTAGTGAGATAGTCACAGAGACCTGTAATTCTGTTACTTCCTGCAGGGAAAAGCACCTGAATTACAAGAACTGGAAAAAAAAAACCAAGGGAGGCTAGGAGAAAAAGGGAGGTGAGGAGATACAAAAAAAAATTGAAGCCATTACTAAAAGAAATTATGGGAAGACATGGAAATGTGGTATGAAAATGGAGACAGGAATATAGTCCCACCTCTCCATCCAGCAATGTTTGTCCTCTCTCTTCTTCTCCTATTCATAGGATCAGCAATTTGAGAGATGAAAGGGAAGTCAAGTCCAATCCCTCACATTTGATAGATGAGAAACTGAGGCCCAGAGAGATTAATTGATAATGTGAAAGGTTATATGGGGAGTAAGGAAACAAGGTACAGAGTTGGGTTTTGGGTCTAATTCCAATTTTTCTCTCCATAACACTCTGAAATTTCATCTTTCCTTAGATAATATTCCTTGACATGGTAAATCTTCTGACACCCCAGGAGGCAACAGAAAATTTTCCCTGGGTAAACAGGATGAAAGTTACCTGGAAACTCTTGAAAAGGGTGGGGAGATTTTAGCCCTCAGGACTCAAGGTCCCTGTTGGGAAGAGATTCTTAGTCCATATCTGACAGTCCACACTTGAAAAGTTGACCTATAGGAGAAGAAACAAGACAGTCCTGGAAAGGGAAAGAATTAATTTGGGCTATTTGCTAACCTATTAGTGGTATCCCTCGGTCAAAGGGTATACATGGTTTTATAGCCCTTTGGGCATAGCTCCAAATTACAATGAATTTATAATCTAATGGATCAGACACCATGAAAACAAATATGTACAAATAATCTAGATACTGGATAAACTGTTGGTTGACTGTTGTCCTTCATTCTCAAAGAGGACCAAAATGACACCACTAGAGTCAAGTTTCAATGTGTTGGACCGTGGCTGACCAGACCAACATGAGCTCAGAATGCTCTACCACAGGTCAGGCACAAATAATCCATGTGAACATTTTGGGTAGATTCTCTAAATTTGCGCATCCTGTGTTTCCTTTGAGCTGTTTCAATTCTGCTTTTCACATCGAGCACAACACCTTTTCTGATGTGGGCCATGCTGAGTGGTCCTGTGCTAGTGTCTCTCATGTCACATAATTAATTCCAAAGTTCTTTAGAGAGAACTTGAGAGTGTCTTTGTATCGCTTCTTCTGACCACTTTGTAAGTGCTTGCCCTATGGGAGTTCTCCATAAAATGGTCTTTCTGGAAGGCATATGTTTTGCATTTGAACAATGTGGCCAGCCCATCACAATTGCCCTCTCAGAGGCAGAGAGTAAATGCTTGGCACTTTAGTTGAGTAAGATCTTCAGTGTCTGGAAACTTATCCCGACAAATGATCTTCAGAATCTTCATAGATTTCAATTCAAATGGAAGTGATTCAGTTTCCTGGCATGGCACTGGTAGACTATCCAGGTTTCAAAGGCATACAACTATGAGGTCAGCACAGTGAAATAGTTCAGTTGGGAGAACATTAAACTGAAGACCTAAGAGTCCTTGGTTCAATGTCAGGTTTTGGCAACAACTGGATAAATAAGAAAAGGTTAACAAAGAGAAAGTACTGAAATTAAGAAAGACTACAGAAAGTTTCCTGTAGAAGGTGAGATGTTAGTTGGGACTTAAAGAAAGCCAGAGAAGTCAATAGTTGCAGTGGAGCAGGGAGAATTTCAGGCCATCTCAGAGAGAATGTCAAAAGCTGAGAGATACAGCGTCTTGTTCATGGGACAGTCAAGAAGTCAGTGTCTTTGGACTGAAGTGTATATGTCAGGGAGTAAAAGTCTAAGAAGACTGACAAGGCCTAGAAAGTTAGGGGATAAAGGGCTCTGAATGTCAAACAGAGCCCTTGTATTTGATCTTAGAAGTGATAGGGAGAGCCACTGGAATTTAACGAGTGACAGGGAGACTGAAATGGTCAGATCTGCATTTCAGGAAAAATCACTTTAGTAGCTAAATGGAGGATGGACTGGAATGGGGAGAACTTTGGGTTAGACAGATGCACTAGCCAGGGAGGTGATGACAGCTTGCACCAGACTAATGGAAATATCACAGGAAAGAAGCTTACTCTTACTGAAAAAATGCAAATGCCATTGTCTCCTCCTAAATTTCATTGTCCTGTGGGAAAGCCCTATCCTCATCAAACTCTGCTTCATGGTCCATCAAGATATGCTCCAATGTTTATAAAAAGTAAAACCTCATTTTATTTTCTGTGAATACATTAAATCATACAATTTAAGCATGACGATATCCCAGAGGTCACGCAATTCAATCTATGGGCCACATTTTTTATTTCATCATCACCCACACTTGTTTCATTTACATGATCATGAATATTTTTTGAAGCATTTTCATGTATTTCTCATATGACAATCATCAACAAACTCAACCATTTCAATATATAAAGAAAATTATGCATGAAATCATAAAGTTACATACAGTTTAACTTTTCTCATTTTACGGGTAACCAATCTGAGTTCCATAGAGATTAGATGACTTGTCAATAGTAAGTATCCTGGTACTTTGATTCCAAACTCATTGCATCACATTGATTTTATATGGAAGATTCTTATAGGATCATAGGTCTTAGTGCTAAAAACAAATTTCATGGAATCACCATAGTTTGGGAGTATTATTCCCATTTTGTAGATGAGGAAATAATCTCTGAGAAACTGAACTACCTGGGATCAAATAGAGGTTAAAAAGGGAGAGAGACTTGCACAAAGGAGGATGAGAAGTAGTGAATCATTTGATACAAAAGTCAGGGTTCCTGAGAACATCTCTCCACAGTGAGAAGTTGGAAAAGAGGAAACATTCCAGTAAAAGTTCAAACTCTTTCTTCATCTGCAACTTCCTCTCAATGTCACCCATTCAAAGCAGTTTGACCAGGAGAAAAAAAAAAATCAGGCAAACACAGGTCACAGGATTATAGAGTTAGAATTTGAAATGCTCTTAGGGGCCACCTAGTCCAATCCTCTCATTTCACAGATGAGGAAACTGAGGTTCAAAGCAAGTGTGCCTTGACTTGCCCCAAGTCATATATATACTAAGGCTCAAAGGAAGGATTTGAATTCTGACTCCAAATTCAGTGTTCTAATTACTATTCTACATCCACCCCCATCCACAGACATATACCCTCAATGCATGGTCCTTTCCCACAACTGGTTCTCCATAAATATTTGTGGATTAGAAAGATAAAAACAAAGATGGCCTTTATATTCAATATCCATCAGTGAGCCCCTGACAGGTTCTGGAGTCAATAAGGCCAGAGTTCAAATCTGGCTTCAAACATTTACTAGCTATAAGATCTTGGGGAAGTCACTTAACCCTGTTCATCTGTAAAACAAACTAGAGAAGAATTAGCAAATGCTACAGTATCCTTGAAAAAAAAATGGCATCACAAAGCGTCAGACACAACTGAAACCACTGCACAACATTCATCATCAGACTGACCCATCTGTTGAAATCCACCAGGACTCTGTAAACTTGCTCTCTTTGGAGTAATAACCTGCCTAATGGCAAGGTGAACAGGACCCTATCCTGACCTCTATGCAGACCTACTCAGATGTCTCAAATAATCTCAGAGCCCTGTTGAAGGTCCTGTTCTTGGCTATTTCAATATTCCATGAAACCTCTAGGGGGTAGAAAAATGCTACCAGTCTAGAGTCACTGGGTGACAATTATCAGTAAAATATTTCAATATGCACTAGAAAATATCATAGAATTGAACATGCCCTCCACCCATGCCAACCTACCCTATAGCTCTTGCCCATATCCTCCTATAGTTTTGCTATACAAGGTATCCAAACTATGTGTGGGAGGCCTTTAATTTCTCCTAATAGAGAAGTATAGAACACATTGACAATCTATAGGCCAATTCTCATTTTCCCCATACATCCTGTCCGTTCTTCTTTGTCACCATACATCCTTTGGGTGCCATCTTTTATAGAACTTCTCCTACACTGTTATTTATAATGTATTGTAGAAGTCTCGTACCTGCCATGTTCCTCTACCATAACTAATCTACCAACAAGTATTTATTAAATACCTATTATAAATGTAAAATGGAGACCCTAGAGAAGGAAATGGCAAACCACTCCAGTATCTTTACCAAGAAAACCCCCAAAGGGGTCATGCAGAGTCGGACACCAGTAAATGACTTAATAAAAATAGTATATCCCAGGTTCTGGGCTAGGCATTGGGGGTACAGAAACAAAACTGAAAGTGCCCCTGACCTCAAAGGGTTATATTCTGAGGGGAGGTACAACTGGTACCTAGAAGTATATAATGAATGTACAGAGAATAATCCCAAATAAAGAAAAGTTAGTTTGGGATGGAGGGGACCAGCTTTGGGTAGAGGGAAAACACTAAGACATGATTTAATGAAATACAGTTCTGTTCATCTCTATGTGGGTGAAAATGGTTCAGATGTATATGTATTAAATCCACATAATTCCAGATTCCCTACTAAGAGATAAATATGGATGGCCTATTTGAACTGGCCATACTAAAAAATTCTAACGCAATGATGCTTAGCAATATCTAAAATGATGCTATGTGCTGAATAGGTTTCCCAAACAATGACTGACCTTGTTGTTGTTTCAGACCTGTGATTTTTATTGGTTGGGAAATCTCAAGGAGGGAACTCCCTCTACCAATGAGGCAGGCAACTGTTTTGAAACTTTTCATCTTAAAGGGTTGTCCAGGGGCATGGATACATTAAGTCACTTGCCAATGATCACACAAACTAAAATATTTCAAAGTTATGACTTGAATCCAGGTCCTCTTGATTCAGAGGTCAGTTCACTATCCACCTTGTCAAGTTGCCTTTCTTACTGATGGTTATCCAATTTAATTACCAAACATTTTTTGAGTGTCTGTGGTTTGAACTTGGCCCTCCCCTACCTCTCTGGTCTTCTTACACGTCCCTATCAAGCCCCGCATGCTACAAAGTCCAATGACACTAATTTCTTGCTACTTTTCAGACAAGATACTCTCCCAACTCTAAGCATTTTCACTAGCTGTCCTTACCCCATGCCTAGAATTCTCTCCCTCTTCATCTCCATCTTTCCCTGGATTCCATCAAGTTCCAACTAAAATTCCACCATCTAGAAGAAGCTTTTCCTGATGTCTCAATATAGTGCAGTCTCTTCCTTCAGGTGATCATCAATAGTTATTCTCAGAACCCAAATGAAAATTCCATTCCCTTACAGAGCATGGTTAGGAAGATAGCTTCCTCTGCATCATCATTAAGGACTTCAATAGGCACTTTGAAGGCAAGTATGTGAAAAAATTCACATTTGGAAGGTACGTCCAAGGGAAACCTGAGGGAATGTAATTACTTTTGTTTGGAGAACAGAAGCCTAAAGGACATGAGGGGTGAGAAATATATTCAGAAAGGAAGAGGATGTAAAAACAAAAAACATCATTGCATGCATATTTTTAATCCACCCAAGAAGGGTACCAGAGTGCCCACATAGATAGGCATCACTATTCCATCACTTTAAAGGGAATTTTTGAATCATCCTACAAGTACCTTTAAGAGTTAGCTCAACGTCAGGGCTGATTCATATACCATTTTCTCTCTGCCAAGTTTAGAACTAAAAAGACAAATGTTCATTCAATCTCTTTATTTCTAGGGCCTTGGAGATCATTTTGGGGAGGGAACATGCCATAGTAGACATCTCTTTATGTCCTGTACCTGGGTTCAAATCTCCTCAGCAATTAGCAATCTATGTGAACCAAATTAGATATTTATTTCATACATACAGTAAGTGTCAGGACTGAATTTAAATTTAGCTTTTCTGACTTTAAGCCCAGAGGTCTTTCCATTGCAGCATAATAGAGGAAGTATTGTCTGGTTATGAAGTGAAAAAGAAAAGTCCAAGGAATACAGAGTAGCAGGAAGTGAACAGCAAATGGAGGTATCTTTGCCCTTGAGATTATTTCATTAGGTCAAGCCTATTACTGGTTAACATCATGATG
>CM053770.1:217383058-217436492 GCA_028658325.1 Potorous gilbertii
GATGGTGATAGTGATGATGATGATGTTGATGATGATGATGATGATGATGATGGTGATGATGGTGATGATGATGATGATGATGATGATGGTGATGATGGTGATGATGATGTTGATGATGATGATGATGATGTTGATGATGATGATGATGATGATGATGATGGTGATAGTGATGATGATGATGATGATGATGGTGATAGTGATGATGATGATGTTGATGATGATGATGATGATGATGATGGTGATGATGATGATGATGATGATGATGGCATATCAGAGGGCTGACCTTAAAGTTGGGAAGGTCTGTGTTCAAATCATGCCACTGACACCTATTGGCTATGTGACATTGGGCAAGTCATTTGTCCTCTCAGTTTTCTTGGAGCACCGGGGCTGTCAAGCTTGGGCCATCTATTGACTTAGAAAACCTCAAATTGATATCATATATGTTATATTTATTTTTATTTATTCTGTTAAACAGTTCCTGATTACATTTTAATCTGGTTCTGGGCAAACTCAGGAGTGGCCTGTTGCAAGTTTGACACCTCAAATAAGCTACTTTCTAAAACTATAAGTTAAACAGAAAAGTGCCTCCAGGCATTGGTAGAGGGAGTTTCCTCACTGGAGAGTTTCCTAAGTCAAGAAAATCCCAAGTCCAATCTCTATTTCTATTAATTTAACTGCAATTGTATGTTTGAGTTGGTTCTCATAATGATAAAAGTCACCAGACGACAAATAGTCCTGGACCAGCCCCAGCTGGTTGAGGTAGTGATTTTCCATATCCCTTCTTCAAACTAGTGCTGGATTTGAATTTGCAATCACCCAGCTCTTTACTCTTCCTTCCTGATCACGTTTAGCTCCACCCTTATAAGATCTGTCAGGTAGTTCAGAAGAAAACCCAGGATTCCTTTCCTATCTTTCTAAATTTGTGTTCACTCCTCAGACCCAGCATCACTGGTCATGAAGTTTGGCAAGAGAATGTGTGAGCAAAAACTAGTGACCCACGGAAATTTTAAAGTGTTCTGTCCTCTGACCTCCCACTTGATAAAACTCCATTACAGAGAACTGTGTCAGTCTTTTTTGACACATGTTGAAGAGATGTGAGTGGATAATGACTTTCCTGCATATGCAATTTGTGGGATCATCCACAGCATGGTTGGCAGGGTATATGTTGCCAGCACAGGCTGGGTATCAACTTCCTTCCTGTAGTTTTACATTTTCTCCACTGTGGATAATGATGCTATTTTCAGCCACATGATGAGTTGATTACAATGTAAAACTGGGCTCCATGACCAATGTGCCAGGTGTCTGTTTTAGCAACTCCAAGTTTTATTACTTTATTAACAAATAGAGAAGGTGAGGAGGGGGTGGGGATTTAAAACAAGCAAGAACTTCCCACTGTTTTGATTCAGTTTTCCTTAAGAAAGTTCTCCCTAATCTCTCCTGTGACCTACAGAACAATTTGACCATTTCTTGCTATTGGCCATAAATATAGAGCTGACCAGTCATGTAATGACATCTGGAAATGGGGATAGTTTTCATTAATAAGTGGTGAAGGGATAAGGACTGAGGTAAACTCCATGCTTATAATAGAATTTAAATGAAAAGTCCTGGAACTGATGCCTTCTGTTTATTCACGGATTAGTTTCAGAACCAGATCACAATATGTGAAACACTGGGATTTTAGTAGATCCATTTCACCTCACCTTGATCCTGAATGAGTCACTTTCTTTCCCAGTATCTAATGGAGAGGAAGATTTCAGAGACTTGGGATAAAATGCCAAACACAGGGAAAGGTGAAACAATGGTCAACATTACATGGGATCATGACATCATAGATTTAATGCTAGAAAGGACTAGAGGCATCTATTCCAATCACTTCAATTTCCAAAGTGGAAGATACTGAGACTCAGAGCTTTGAAAAACTTCCAAGGGTAAAATAGTAAATGTCAGCAGATATCTTTAGCTGTGTCATGCCCACCAACACAAAACTGCAACTAACTTCAGCATGCATCAAAACTTGGTAGAAAACACATAAGGATAGATTTGAGAGCAGTCTTCATCAATAAAGTCATGGAAAGTAATTGCTTATACATTTAGAATCCCTGTCTCCAGTGTCTCCCTCAACTCTTTAGTAGCTTCCAGGGCAATCTCCCCCTCCCCACCAGCCTGAAGATTCTGCAGTCATTGTTTCTTAATCATTACCCAAATGCCCAAGAATCTTTATGGGCAACCAGTAACCCTTTGAAGTAGTTTTCAACCTTAGTGAGAATGAGGATTCCTTTTCAAAGTTAAAAAATTTCTTGAAATCTCATATGATAATAGATGTATTAGTAGTATCCATTAATAAAATACATAATAGCCAGAAGCTATCATGAATTCAGCAAAAAAAAAAAATCTCTTTTTTCTTTAAGTCAAAGATTAGTTAATGTTTTCTTTATGCATCACCTTTCTTTTACTAAGATATCCCTTCCCTTTTTCCCTTCTCAGAGATTTAGCTTTTGTATAGAAGATATGTTGCCTTATGTATAAGTTAGTTATGTGTGTCCACATGAGTCTGTCTAGATGTACCTCACAGGAAGACATGAAAAGACATCTCTTCCTTTCTTAAGCTCTTACCAATTCTACTCCTCTCATGAGAAGTTTTATGCAAATGGACCTTGAGTTGGGAGTTACATTTGTAACAAAGAATTAAAAGAAAAAAAACTAACATATCAACTGAGTTTGACAAGAGAGGTAATAATCCATACCCACAGTCTCCTTAGTTCTGTAAAAAAAAAAAGGAGGGAAGTACATCTTCTCATCTCTCCTTTGATCTTTATATTGTTTAATCTTTATAATTCTACATCATTCAGGTTAGTAATAACAAGTAGTTATTACCAGCTACTATGTACCAGGCACTTTGCTAAACACTTTACAGATATTTTCTCATCTGATCTTCACAACAATACTGGGAGGTGAGTGTTATTAATATCTTCATTTTACAGTTGAGGAAACTGAGGCAGACAGATCAAGTAACTTGCCCATGGTCACACAGCTAGTAATATTAATAATGTTGGTAATAAATAGTTCACATTTATATGGGACAACTAGGTGGAGCAGTGGATAAAGTGCTGTCGGGAAGTCTCACCTGCAAGAATTCACATCTAACCTCTCACACTGCGTGACTTAACTCTGGTTGTCTCAGTATCCTCATCTGTAAAATGAGTCGGAGAAGGAAATGGCAAATCTCTCTAGTATCTTTGCTAAGTAAACCTTAAATGACCATTCTCTTCATTTTACAGGAGAGAAAACTAAAGAGTGACTTGTCTAGGGTTACATAGCTAAGTGAATGTCTGAGGCAGGTTTTGAATTTAGGTCTTCTTGACTTCAGGTCTAGCAATCTATTCACTGCTCCACCTAGTTAACTCTAAAGGAATAAGGACTCACGTTATTCCTTTTCTTGTCACTTCTGACTAAAAAGAAGTCCCCATTATACAGTGGAAAAAATACTTGGTTTACAGTCAAGGAACCTGGGTTTCGTCTCTACTTATTTACTATTTGTATGACTTCTCTTTGTGTCTTAGTTTACTCATCTATGAAATGGATACATCTAGACTTGAAATAGACCCTAAAGATCTTCCACTCCAAACTCCTAATGTCACAAATGAGGAAATTGAAGCCTAGTAAGTATAGGAGGTGATCTTTGTCATTTCAAGCACAACAGTCTATCCACTACATCATCCTGTATCCTCTGAGCTCTTTTCTAACTCTATATTTGTGACCCTCTGCTCTTCTCTGGTCCAAGGTTTCTTCATCTTTACAATAAAGGGGTTGGACGGATGAATAACTTCTGACCTCCCTTCCATATATAGATCTAAGTCTATAACCACAAAGAGATGATTATCCTCCCCACCTTTCTCCATCTCTGCCTATAGAGTGATGGGTGTCAGGCTTCAAGCCTTACAGAGCAACGTAGAAAGGGCTGCATTTAAAGTTGGGAAGTTGTTCATTTGTTTTTAAGTCATGATCAACTTGTCATGACCCAATTTGGGGGTTTTCTTGACAGAGATACTGGAGTAGTTTGCCATGTCCTTCTACCATTTCATTTTACAGATGAGGAAACTGAGGCAAACAGGGTTACGTGACTTACCCAGGGTCACACAGTAATTGTGGCTCCAGCTGTAGCATTCTATCCACTAGTCCCCTAGGCCTGGAAGGCCTAGGTTTAAATCATGCCTTAGATATTTATCACCAACTTATCACACACAAGTCACAACCTCTCTGACTCATCTGTAAAACAAAGGGTTTGGGTTTTATGGCCTCTAAGACTCCTTCCTGCTCCAATTCTGTGATTCTAGGAAAATCACTTTATAATCACAGAAACGCCATACTCGCCATATTCATGGTCTCTCTCATGATCACAGAACTGTATAGAAGGAACCTCCCATGTCATGTCGTCCACACCCTTCTCTAGAATATGTGTTCAAAGTGAAGTCAGAGGTCCTGGGTTCAAATGTTGACTGTACCATCCATTTGCTCCTTCTATGCCTTGAGGCAAATCACCAGAATTTCATCATCTACAAAATGAAGTCCTGAATCTCAATGATTTCTAAGGTTCCTTTGCACTCTCAACCTACAAGTGAGAAATGTGAAGCCCAGAGAACTGTAGTGACTGCCCAAAGGTTACACAGGCAGCAAGTAATTGCTGGTATTTGAAACTTGGTTTGTTGAGCCTACTTCCAATGCCCTTTTCACCATGCCATGATGCCTCTCACAACAGCTTCTCTAAATCTTGCTTTGTTCTAAATGTTAAAAATGAAAGTAATCATGGAAAGAATTATATTTTCAAGCAATGAAAATATTCCAAAGTCTTCCCCTTCTCCAAAAACTAAGATTAGTCCCTTCATCTAAATGGAAAGTCAAGCAAAAAAAAGGGGGGAAGGGACTATCAATTTTTTAAATTACCATCTGAGTAATTTTAATGTTCATCTACTTATATTTATTTGGTGCTTTGAAACTTAGAGAAATGTAGGAATAAGGAAGTTCCTAGCTTTCTCTAACCTTGACCAAGGGTCCTTTAGATAAAATCCTAAATGTGAAGTTCCATCTTGGTCAGTTTCACTATCTAATATTTTTGACATAAGATCTATAGAAGAGTGAGGACTCTATCTTTGTTAATACACTCCAGGGTCTTTGCCAAGAAAACCCCAAATGGGGTCACAAAGAGTCAGACACCACAAAAAGTCATTGAACAACAAAACATTTTTTCCTGACCTTTTGAGTATGTTGTTGAGTGCTGGGGTTTTTCCACCTAGCTTTGCCCTCCATTCAAAAGTGACTGCCTAGGGGGGAAGTCTAGCATATCTTTAACTGAAATAGTTTCTCAATAAAGTCCTGAGCCAGTTTGTTTGACTCTGATTTTTAAGATAAAAATAGAGCTCAAGGGGGGCTCAAATCTGATATACAGGAAGTCCTGTAATTACCATGTTGGTACATGCAGATAAAAGACACCTGAACAAATTAAAATGGTGCCTGTGGCAATAATCAGGAGAACCACTCTACTGTAATGTATGGGAGTACTTTCCAAGGAGCTGAGCATGCTCTGTCTCCTCTTTCAATGACCCCATGACAGAGCTACTCCCAATGATAAAAATATCCTGGCCACATGCTGAATACAAGCTCCTAGTTGGTTCCATGGACACCCTGATGAGGCCAAGGGGATAGAAAAGAGTATTGGGCCCACTTTGAAATTAGAGACAACTTCTGCTATCTGTCTCTCTCCTCTGTCTGTCCTCCATATTGGGAGTCTGAGCTTCCATGAGTAGCGGAAGAAAATTCTTCTAATCCCAGCAGTGAAAAAGGAGAAAATACCCATTTTCAGGAGGTAATGAGATCAAGATGCCCTTGAATGAGGTCCTCGGACAATGTAGAGTGGAGGCAAAATGCCTTGTATAGCAGGCCCACAATGTGTTTCATGTTTTTTTATGTTTTAAGTACCAACCTCCTGGGAGGGTACAACAGTAGTCAGGGGTTATTGTTTTTCGTTTAAGTATTTGTCATTATGTATGAACATTGTGTGAATGTGTGTGTCATGAAGTAAAGAAATAGCTGTCCCATACTTGATAGATTTTGTACATTGAGAACCCTTCTAGAAGGGATCTTGCTAAATCCTTTTGGGGAGACGAGATATGAGCCATTCCTCCCTAAGTTTTATTTGAGAGATCTTCCTCAAATTCTCTAGGGTTGGGGAGTAATGAGCTGAGTGTGAAAAAAGTCTGAACTCTCCCCTTTAGGCTACAATTCTCCCATATGACTTCAGAGCTAAGGCCCTTTGGGAGGAAAGTTAATACCCAATCACTTCCCCCAATGCCCAAAGCAACAGGTCTTTATGCTACTGATAATAGTATATCCTCATCCCAACCTAGCCCTAATTGACAATCCATCTTATAATAGTCTAAGTTATAATGAATGGTTGGTCACTCCCCTTACAGACTCTGCAGGCCAAACCAGGAAGTTTACTTCTAACATTCAAAGAGCCCAGAGATCACCATATTGAGAAATAATGACTCCAAGGTATCTAACTGACACGTTGGAAAGAAATCTTAGTGACAAGTATAGCTTAACCACTCTTCAAGACACATAAATTGTACCCAAGTCCAGGGCCCATTGCTTCTTAGAGTAGGCATAAGCACTTACTCTGCAGACTGGTTAGACTTGCCTTCATGGGGTCTTAGAAGAGAGATTTGCCCCTGACTGAAATCTGAATCCTGAAATGACTTCTGCATTCTTTCTTGACAATAAATAGATTTATCTTTAGCTGGATATTCCTGGGTCTATATATTTCATTTCCATGAATCTCAAGGCTTAGTTTCCAGCTCTGGACATTCCTGTACCACTAAACTCGCCAAAGTCACCTAGACACCTAGTCTAGAATGGTTCTTCCAGGTTCAAATTCCTTAGAGTCTCCTTTCATCATTTCATTCTTCTGCTCAAGAGGATTCAATAACTCCCTATTTCCAATTGTGCTAAAATGTAAACTTCTCTGACTGGCATTTAGGACTTTCCACAATCTGACCCCTTGCTACTACCAAAATGTACTACAGGAAGGGATATACTACTGCTCTGAATCTTTTGTTGTGGACATGTGTCTCTCCATTTAGACAGACCACCAACTAAACAATTTATTGGTGTGCTACTGATCAGTGAACATCATAGGGAAATGTGCCGCAGATACCAGAGATACCAGAAATCAAGGTGTCATAGTCTAAACTTGTCTTCCAAAGCAAGATGTTCTAGCTTGCTCATTTTCTAGTTTTACCCAATAATCAGCATTCCAGAAGCAAGGTATACTTAACATCCATGAACACTTTGTTTTTGGTTACTTCTTACGAATAATTGGCATTTTTCATAGAGTTTCAAAGTTCACACAGCATTTCACATACATCATCTCATTTAACCCCTTCCCTGTGAATGTTCTCCAGAAGTCTTGTTAGCTAAGTTCTGAAGGCATTGTCATCTTTGTTTTATAGATAAGGAAACCAAAACTTAAAAAAAAAAAGTCACTAAGCTAGCACATCTCATTGGTGGGACTTGAATCTACGTCTTCCTGGCTCCAAGACCAACATTCTCATCATTGGGTCATACTGCCTTCTAATAAATGCATGCTTTAAAACCAACAGAAAATTGTGGTGTTAGAGTTGTTTATGACTTGTGGTAGGTATTGGGATAAAAAGTTTTTTTAAGAAGTCCCTAGCTTCAAGAACTTTATACTCCACTAGACTCATAAGCTATAAGTCAAACAGAATAAGACAATCACTGATCAAGCATTTATCAAATATGTACTATGTTCCAGACACTGACCTAGGCACTGGGGATACAAAAATGAAGCAGCCCCTGCCCTCAATGAACTTACAGTCTGTCAAAGGAAATGATATGTACACATGTAAGTAAATCAGGATTCATGTATGAGAAGACACTTGACTTGAGGATACTCATGACTCTGAGGAACAGGTGAATTCCAGGAATGTCAGAAGGACTTCTCAAAGGCATTCAACTGGCAGGTAGAAAGGGTCAAGGTAGATTGAAGCAAATATTCTGTGAAAGGGAGAGATATGCAATAAATCTGGAAAAGATGTCTGAAACTAGTTCATAAAGGGTTTTAAATAATAGAGGAGTTTGTAATTTTTTTAAATCTAATATTGGAGATAAGACAGATCTACTGGAGATTACTGAGTAGGGGAGTGGCAAGTTCAGACCTGTGCCTCAGGAATTTCTGTTTGCAGTTACATAAAGTATGAATGGATTGGAGAGTACCAGAAGGCAGGGAGTAGTACAGAAGAGACTCAAGGAGAGATTGAATTCATGTGAGTATAAAGAAACGGGTGGAGGTAATAGATGTTGCAGAGAGAGAATCAGCCCGAATTGGTGACTGATCAGCTATGAGGGATGAATGAAAGCAAAGAATCATTGATGACTTCAAAGTTTTGAACATCAGTGACAAGAAGGACAATGGAACCCAATACAAACCTAGAAAAGTTAAGAAGAGAGGACACTTTGGGAGTAAAGGGGGGCAGTACACATAGTGTAGTAGATAAAATATTGGCCTTTGGTTCATGGAAAGTATAGGTTCGTATCCCATTTCTGACACCTACCAGTTGTGTAACCCTAAACAAATTAGCCTCTCTGTGCCTCTATTTCCTCATCTGAAAAATGGTAATGATACCTGTAATACTTACCTCACAGCATTGTTGTAAGGAAAAACTGAAATAATGCATGTAAAGTGATTTAAAAACTTTTAATTACAATTAGTCACTAGGAGATGCTTACTAGGTGGTCTGTCATGTGGTGCTAGAGCTCAAGTAGGTGACTAAGGTTGACTAATCAAATCCCCCTTCTTTATAACATTCCTTCAGATAATTGAAAATAGCTATCATATCACTCCTAAGTCTTCTTTCCTCCCTATCTCCTTCAAGAGCTGCCCTGTGTTCTCCTGTTCCCTCATCATCTCCCATCACTCCAATATGCCAATTTCTTTCCTCTAATGTGGACAGAATTGAACACAATACTCTAGATGTTTTCTGACCCAAGCCTACCCATCTGACAGGGTTATATTAAGGATAGAACAAGAAGACAGATGGAAAGTATTTAGTCTGGTGGGATTTTCTGGGTTGGTCTGGGTACTTTTGTGAGGTCCAGTCCAAGAGAAATGACTCTTAGTGATTACAAAGCAATGACTCCAAAGCAGGCTTTTCTCACTTTCAGCAAGTCAGAGTTCTTAGCAACCTCCCCCTCCTCAATGCATCACAAAGCCTACAGATGGTAGCATTCTCACCCCATACGGCACAATTAAAGGCTCTAAGTTAGTGGGTAATTAAAATGAAATCCAGAGAGGGTCGGGAAGAGAGTTATTTTCATAATAAAGATGGCATTTTATTCATTGATTTATTTTAATATCTGAATGCCAAGAAGAGAAAAAAAGGGGTTCATTTCTTGAAAAAAAAAACACCTACCAAAACAATTGAAACTGAATGTTTCAAAATTATGATTAAGCTTGACCATAAAGATGAGATATGAGAAGGCATCTCCCACATATACACTTTTTATAGAGGTGGGGCATTATGGAGTTTGGGACATTTCATATACTATCAGAATTTCTTAATATCTTGGTATAAGATATTGCTCTCTGGAAGAAAGAATTAGAAGAGATACTTTGGGAAATGGTAATATAAAAAATTAAAATCAATAAAACATATTTTTCAAAAAACACTAAAAAAATTTTGCTTATCTTAAATGTACCCTTTTTATTTTACAGTTTAACAGTGGTATTTTATTACTGTTCTAAGTACTACTTTTCCAGAAACATGTAACTAGAAATTCCAAAGTATTTATAAAGCAAAGCTGTGTGGTTAGTTAGTAATTAGCGGCATGCATCCATTTTCCTCTGGGCCACCGCTGGTCACCAAATCATTGTCACCTGCTGTTTACTGGACTGTGTGAAAAGAGCGAGTGGTCTTGACTCAGTTTCTGCTAGGATCCTTGCTGAGAGTCTCATCTGAGAAGCCAGAGTTTATGTGGGAAGAGTACAAATGGCTCCCTTGCCCCTAAAAACAGCCCTGAATATCCAGAGTTGGCAAGGAAGGCCATGGAAAACTCAAGGATACACTGGCTTTCTATGAAAATGAAGGATTTAGGTGCTGATGCCTAAAGGGTTATTATTCTCTAAAAAGACTGAAGTCACTAAAAGAAGAGTTGTGTAATTTTCCAATTCCTTTGTCATTTGTCAGTATTATGTGAAAGGACCTTGGGCTAGGTCAGGCTAACCCTGAATAGGGAGGATCATTTGTCTGATGGAATGTACAAAAACCAGGATTTGTACTTTGCCAGTGGGGAGGAAGGAAGTAGAAGTAACTTTTCGCTCCATGGGAGCTCTCAAAAACTGATCTATTATTAAGAAATCCAGAAAAAAGAAAAGAATATGTACTGTGTCTCCTATATGATAGGTATTATGCTAGATCCTGGAGATAAACACAAAAAAATGAAGGGATTATGCCTTCAAAGAATTCATAGTCTACTATTAGGGGAGAATCAGCTTACAGGTTCAAAGAGAAGTAAACTTATAAAATAAAGTTGTATATAAATATGTAAAATTGATATATGTAAATATAAATATTAATAATACACAATAAATTTTTATATAAATATAAATAATTATGAGTATGTTATATATGATAAATGTATGTATATTTAAAAAATAAATACAAAGTGGATCTTTTGGTGGGGAGTGGCATTAACAATTGGAGGAAATAGGATGGGTTTCTAGAAAGTGGTTGCACCTGAGCTAAGCCTTGAAGAAAGCTAGAGTTTCCAAGAGATAGTGATGAAGAGGAAAAACTTTCTAGGCTGAGGCTCCAGCCTGTGCAAACCATAATATAGCTAGGAGAAGGGACATTATATACAGGAACAGCAAGGTCAGTTTGGCTAGAGTTCTTGGTTCAGTCATTCCAGATGTGTCCAACTCTCCATGACCCCATTTGGGGTTTTCTTGGCAAAGACACTAGAGTGGTTTGCCATTTTCTTCTCCAGTTCATTTAAAGATGAGGAAACTGAGGCAAACAGAAGTTGAGTGACTTTCCCAGGATCACAGAGTTAGTAAGTGTCTGAGGCTGGATTTGGACTCAGGTCTTTCTGATTCCAGGTCCAGTGCTCTATGCACTATGGTACCACCTAGCTGCTACTTGCTAGAGTGCAGAGAAACTAAGAGGGGAATTGGGCTGGAATCAGATGAGGGGGAGATTCTTATGAACCAACCAAAGGATTTTTATACTATCATAGAAGTAATATGAAGTCCCTAAAGAAAATTCTTTATCAAAGAATTCACATGATGAAACCTGACATAGGAGTATAAATCTGAGTGTGATAGTTTTTGGTCCAGAATACTTTGAGACATCTATAGTACTCTGATCTTACAGTTTTTGCTGTCATTGAATATACTGTCTTGATGACTATAAATCCATTCTTGGGTTCCAAGGAAAGGTTGGAGCATGATCCAGAAAGAGATTTTCGTGTGAGAAGCCCATGGCATCAACCCTGTTTGCTGTAAATCTAGAGTGCTATGGATCTTTGGTACACACACACACACACACACACACACACACACACACACACAGCAAGGATAGATACAGGCTTAGCCATGCACTTAAGGTACATCCTTTTCTGCATCATAAGATTAAAAGGACAATCATCACCTCTATTACCTAATAACCCCCTCCAAAAAAAAAAAACCATCCACATATCTTTTGAAATCTTTCCCTGCCCACAGTCATATTGTCTAAAATTCAACCAATTGAGAATCTTTTAAGTTACTTTTTTTCAAGATGTAGCGTAAGTACCACCTTCTATATAAAGTCTTCTCTGATGCTTCTCCAACACTAATACACTCCTTCCCAAACCACTTTGTATTTATTTCCTTTATATCTATTATGAATATAATCTTGTCTATTTATTGTCTCCTCCTGTTAGAATAATAGGTGGGGTGTGTGCATGTATATACATACACACACATACCAATATACACACACATACATATGTTTATATATATGTACATATGTGTATATATAATACTTTAAAGTTTGCAAAATACATTACACATGTTATCTTATTGGATCCTCCTAACAACAGAAGGCACTATAATCATTCCCATTTTAAAAATGAGGAAACTGAGACCAAGAGTGCTTAAGTGACTTGCCCACTGTCGTACAGCTATTTAGAGTCTGAGGCAGGATTTTAACTCAAATGTAACTGATTCCAAATTCAGCACTCTCCCCTCTATGATCTTGAAGGGTACTGTATGGTAATGTTTCATTCTTTTATATATCCTCAATGAATTGCACAGTTCTGGGCACATAATAGAAATTTAAGAAATACTTGCTGATTGAGCAAGTCTTCTAAAATGTAAATACCCTTAGGTAGGTTAGTCATATTGTTTTTCTCCTATTACTTGACTATTGCCATGCTAACAAGTCAGGTTCTAGTCCAGGAGAGAGACCAACAATCCTCGGGGGTAAGAGGATGCCTGCCCTAAGGCATGCCATATCAGTGTGTGGGTGTGGAGCAGAATCAGAAGATAAAGGGGCAAAAAGGGCAAATTTGGCTACTTCACCATTTTGCAGATGTCTGGCACCAACCAGGTGCCATTATTCTATAATAATATTCTATTCTATTCTATAATATTATTCTTTTCTATAATATTCTATTCTATAATATTCTATTCTATAATATTATTCTATAATAGCATATGGTAATATAATGATATAATAGTAGTACCTACTAAGTGCCAGACACTATGCTAAATGCTTTACAAAAATTATCTCATTCAAACTCCAAACTCCACATAGGCCTCAATCACATCTGCTTAATGAGCGCTATAAAACGTCTTATTGTGCTGAATATGACATTCAATTCAATGAGTAATCCACAATGATAATCTATCTACCCATCCATCCATCTGACCGTCTGTCTATCCATCTATAGACTATATATGTTCCTATCAACGCATGTGGCATAGATATGTCACAAATTTCCTTAGGGAATGTCCCTAAGATTTTTTTTATCGAATATATTATGAAAGATATTCTTTTTATCCATCAAACTAAATAAATCAAAACTTAATTAAGTTTATTTTTAATCAAGAACTAAATTTTACTTTAAAAACAAACAATAAGACATAAAATAGCATTTTTTTCTTTAACACATTAAGGTTTGCTTGAGCATACCCAGCATGTCACTACACATCTAGTGATATATATCTTAGGTGGGAAGTGCAAATGGACAATGAGCCAAGAGAGGAATTGGAGAGGAGAAAGAGACCAGGCCATATCACATTTTAGCAAACAAATAGCACTTTCTATAACATGAAACTGTCTCTAATACAAAAGTCCACTTTAAAAAAAATTACCAGGATTGTCCCAGTGATGCCTATTTAGTTACAGATAAAGAATTCTGCAGTTTCCAAAGGATCAAAATTTCAAGTCTCCCAGAGGGCAATGGAGAGATGCATGGTGAATATTAATGGACTGCAGTATATTTCCAATACTCATTTGAATGTAAGAAGTGGCTTAAAACATATCCTCAAGGGAATGTCTGATTAGAAGAAGGCCAGTCATGTAGCAAAGGTGAGGTATAACAGATGGACAGATTATGTACTCAACTGATGCCAATGGAATGCTAAGAGGCCTAAACAAGACCTCTAGTGCATTAAGGTAGATTCTCCTGGAAGGATTCTCGAGAGGATAAGGACAAAAATCACAAGGGATAAGAAAGCAAGTAATTGGCATTGATTGGGGAGAGTACTCCCTCAAAGAGGTTCACAGATTCATGTCCAGTTCAGCCGAAAGTATCTATGGATGGATTCAGAAGAAACATTTGGGGCTATGCCCTAAGAAATCATGAATATGAACCATACAAGGAGAGCCTGGGGGTAACTTCAATGAACTGAGAAAGAGGGGAGGAAATTGGAGCAGGAAAAAAACATAATGACAATTTAAATGCAAAGGAAAATTAACAAAAAGAAGCCACATGTCATGTGATTATAATGACAAGCTTAGCTCCAAAGAAAAGTGAGAAAATACATCTCACTATGTTCTTTGTTTGGGATTGGAGAGGGGTACTTTGGGAATGAAACATTGCACATACTGCTTGACCCCTAGCTGATATGTTAGTTTTGATAAACTAACTGGATGCTCTTTCCATTGTACTCTATTGCCTCCCAACTCTATGCAGCTGAAGAGTTGTCACATGGAAGAACAATTAAACTTCTTATGGTTGGCCCAAGAGGGTAAAAACAGAAGTTGTAGGTGGAAATTGTAGAAAGGCAGGTTTAATTTCAATAAGAGGAATTTTTTTCCTAACATCCATTAGAGCTATCCCAAAATGGAATAGACTAAGGCTAAATTTCCTGTGCCATAAAAACTCTTTACACGAAGCCCAGATGCAGGAGAAAGGTTTCAAGCTTAGGACTGAACTGAATGACTTCAAAAGTTCCTTCCAGTTATTGGATTCTAGTGTTCCTAGAGAATTTTAAGTCAAATGGCAAACTTGCCTTTTAACACCTATATAGTGCTTGTCATATATCCACTGGCTTCCTCTGGCCCTAAAATAGTTTGATCTCTTTTGTCTGTGCAAACTTAATATATAATTTCTAAAATAAAAAAAGATCACATTAGCAGTACAGTGAGTCATCCTATCCATTGTACCCTGAATAAATGTGAGATACATCTGTTGACATGGAATCTGTGGGCTCTTTTTAATGGGCTGCATGTCTCCAAGGACAGAATAGAGGTGGGAAGCCATCCAGCTGCTAGAACTGCCCTTCTTTTGCCTTTGGAAGTCAAACTGGGAAAGTATTATCTAAAACTGAGTGCCTATACTTTCCTTTGGGAAAAGATGAACAAAGCTGAGAAAAAACAATGATTGTTTTAAGGCTATGGGCTCTATTTCCCACTTCGTCTTTTTCTACAAGTCCCTCCAAGAAGGGATGGCAAGTGGAGATTCCAGTACATGGTTAAATCCCTGGGTGATCACTAATCTAACATTTCTAATAAAATAGGAGTTCACTAGGTTGCCTCCAAGGTTTCTTCTAACTCTCAGATTCAGTAATTACTCAGGGATTTAACCAGGTATTGGAATCTACACTTGCCATGCAGTTTCTGGGGACTTGTGGGAAAAAAAGGAAGGAGAAAATGAATACCTTGAATATCTCCAACAAGTGGTCATCCATGCCCCTCTTAAAGACCACCATTCATAGGAAACTCAATACTTTCTCTTTTCAGGGCATCCTATTCTACCTTGGAAGAGCTCCCAATTTTTCCACTCCAATCATTCAAAAAATGATTTTTCATATGTTTCTCTGCTATTAGGTCGATGTCCAAACAAAACCAGCCTAATCCCTATTCCTGGTGACAGCCCTTCAAATACTTAAATAGCATTTGAATCAAGTATCCCAACTGATTCTTCTCATCCTCCTAGATTTTCCAGTGGTTTTCAGATATTTTCTGAAACAATTCAGCTGGGTAAAAATCACACAAAATCTCTCCTCCTTCTGTTTAACATCAAGGAAAGAAAAACTCATCAGAAAATGAATAGGAAAGCAGTGCATTGCTTTTGATAAAATCAATAGCAAAGGCATAGCTAAGTCAATTCATTCAGTAAACTTAGAGACAGCATTCATTCCTTTCTGTGCAAGTCATTTAACCTCTATTTCCTCATCTGCATATGGGGGCACCTGCCTCCTAGGGTTGTTAGGAGGATCAAATGTGGTATTTGTAGAAGTACGTAGCACTGTGCCTGCACACAGTAGGTGCTGTACAGTGATCATTCTCTTTCTTTCCTAGAAGGTCACGGGGGTCATTCACTAAATTCCCAGTGGGTTTGTGTTAGTAGATTACATATCCTCACCAATAAAATCATGAGTGATAAAAATACTAAAGAACCATTGATTCTGTCTGAAGAAAAGGGACTGGACTATACTGTGCCTCTAAATCTTTTTCAAGTTTTCTGATCATATACCTTACATCATCTCCAACAAAGCAATCAGAAGAGTCCCCAACGAGGTGCTTCATGTATGTTTTGTGTCAAAAGGAAGCTCTTAGATATATGACATCCCTATAGGATGTCAGCTCTTTGAGGATGGGGAAATTTTTGTTGTTGTTTTTAAATTTTTCCTCTTTCATTCTTTGCTCAGGATCTGCCACATGGCAGCTGCAATAAATGTACATTGATTGATTGGACAGAAATGGCAATGATTTATAAGAAAGAGGAAATAAGGGAAGTGAATGGAGCACATGGGTGGGATTTCTCAGCTCTTTTTTCACTGGCAAGTTGAAGAACCCAGGTCTTTTCCTGAAACAGGTGCAGGAAGGGTCTGGTATCTCAAGGGGGTGAGAAGAAAGTCAGATGATTATAAAGAAGCTAATTAAAAAACACAAGAGAAAGTCAGCTAAGGATTCAGCAAGCAAGAGATATTTAAGGGAGAAACAATATGATCAGAAAAATGGAAGAAGGTATTTATGGCAAAGAAGAGACAGCTGAGGAAAGCCCAGTTTATTTACAATGCTCCCATGTTTCTAACTTGCATTATTTCAAAATCCTATTATCCCCTATCACTTCCCACTGGGCCTCCCAGAACATTCAGATTCACATCCAAAAAATCAGCCGAAACAGGACTGAACATCTGTGGTCTTCATCTTCTACTGTGATCAGCCTTTCCCAGGCCATTACATCATTTGTGACCACAAGCCGATGTCGGCCGTAAAAGATGTAAACAGCTGTAAGGAAGGCATGTATAATGAGACTGACTTGTCCAGCTTTGTGTAGACAGCTCATGTTGGAAACTAGATCCTTCACAATAGCAACACATACACCATATTACACTTTTTGTCCTTATTTCACAGTCACCCAGGGCCACAAAATATACCCTCGAAATCAACTTTGAAAAATGCAACCAGATCTCACAATCTGTGTAATGAGACAAGGGATGATTGTAATTCACAAACTCCACTTTTAGCTACTTCCAAACCCTTTTTTCCCCCAGTGACAGAAGTGAAATTGACTTATTTGAGTCTCACCTCCTCTCCATGGCCTTTTTCAGGCTGCCTCCAGGCACTGAAATAGCCCATGGGTAAACAGTAAGAGACTAAAGAAGAAGAGGCAGTATAAAGACCTGAATCACCAATAGATCTTCCTTGTGCCTTACCTTGAAGTGGCATTAAGAAGATGTCAATTTACTTACAAAATTAAAATTGAACGAAAATGGCCTTGGTCATCCAAAGTGGGAAGTTCCAATCAGCCGGGCAGAGGGTGTGGTTACTATTCCAAGAACTTGAAAGCAAGTAGCCCTCCCATTCGGAAGTGGTCCAGACAGGCCATTGTTTTGCTATTCCAACACATAAGCTTCCTGTAGGTCATCGTATCTCCTGCCCCCACAATCATCCAGAGGGGCCCAAGCTCCCCTACTATCTGCCATCTCCCAAAGGAGGTCTCCTGCTCTTTCCCCTTCAAAAAACTCCAGTGGAGATGATAGAAAACGGGGAAGTAGTAGACATTCAGGAGGGCCTTGTGGAAAATCACTTGATCCCATTTTTTTTCTTCTTTCCTTTCTCCTAGATTCATTTCACATTCACAATGCCTAAGAGCATAATCAGAAGCCTCCATTGAACTAAAAACAATACACACACACACACACGCACACACGCACACACGCGCGTGCACACACACACACACACACACACACACACACACATTTCCAACAGGATGGATGGTTGTTGTTGAAATGTGATTTGTGAGGCTAGGCTTAAATGCTGAACCAGCCCACAGAAGATGGGAGCCTTGGGGAAAGAAGTGATTTGGCACTCACTACCCCCACTCCCCTCTATCTCCAATGGTGTAAACTCAACAGCCCACACTGTTCCTTTATTTCTTCCTCCAAATAGGAAGAAACATTTCTACTGAGACATCTGTTTTAGTTCCCAGATGCCCTCAGAAAGCAAAGCATTGGCTGGGGCCTATTCCACGCTATAACTGGGGGGAAGGGGAGGGGAAGGGAAGATGGACCTGGGAATGATCAAGAAGACAAGCTGGGTGGTAAGCCCAAGGGCACCTGGCCTAGGAAACTAGGAAAGCTAACCCCGTGGTATATTAATTTGAACATGGTCTGGTTCTTCTGAGCATTGGCCCAAGCTTTTCCATAGCTCTGAAGTTAAAGGAAATGTAAGGTGATGGAACTATTGATATGCAAATCTCAATCTCATTCAAATTCTTCCATATGGAAACTCTCTGGATACAACAATTGAATAGGCCCAGATAGGGATCATAGGGGCCATGGGGCCACCATGCCATTTTTTAACCACTGAAAACAGAAAGACCCTGTTTTTCTTTCTGTAAAATATGTGTGTATATACATACATACACATATACACATGTGTATATATATACATGTATGTTTATGTGTATGTATATATGCATTATGTATGTATATATACATGCACACATATGTTCAAATTAGTACAAATAATGAGTCCCATGAAGTGGGATCATTATTCAAATTCATATACCATTGGCCTGGAACCAATTACCTTATTTTACATAATTTTAACTTACAGTAGAGCAAATCTGAATATATATGAGCCCTTCAAGGGATTCGTTGTTTCCACTCATTGGGACTTAGATATATATCTGGGGCAGCTAGGTAGTAGAATCCTAGAGCATTGGGCCTGGAGTCAGGAAGACCTGAGTTCAAATCCAGCCTCAGACCCTTGTTCGCTGTATGATGCTGGGTCAACTGTCTGCCTCAGTTTCCTTATCTGTAAATGAGCTGGAGAAGGAAATGGCAAACTGCTCCAGTATCTTCGCCAAGAAAACCCCAAATGGGATCATGGAGAATTGGGCATGACTAAAACGACTGAACAAAAATATACTTCAGCATTTCTATGGATCCAGGAATGGTTATGGTAACTCCTTTCAGGGGGAAGGACTGTAATCCATCCATGCCTTCTCAACATGTACAATTGCTATACACCATGGAAGATCTAGGCAATACTATGGCAGTCCCTGGGCTGGATCTTTTCTATAGGGGACTAGCATGGCTCTATCTATGACAGGCCTAATTCCCTTCTAGTCATTCATTTCCTGAATAATTGCTTTAATGCCACTTTAAGGCACAACTATCTCAATTATCCTGGATCTATCTTGCTTGCACATAGTTATTTGCACACTGTCTCCATCATTAAACCTAGAGTTCCTTAGGAGCATGGATTTTTCCATTTTTTTTTTATTTCTTTGTATACTCAACACTTAATTCAGTGCTTGACACATAATAAGTACCTAGTATACTGGAGTCTATTTCTCATTGTAATAATATTTTTTTAAATGAGAGTTTCTTAAGAAATAATGCACATAAGGGAAGAGAGACTTGTCCTAGGAACCAGGAAGACTCATTTCTGCCACATATTGGCTGTGTGGCCTTGGGCAAAAATCTTCACTTTCTTAGTATGTTAGGCCAGTTGTCAAACTGAAATAGAAATGTCTACATATTGACTTAGAAAACTACAAATTGTCTATGTTACATTGTATTTTTGTTTATTTTTTATATTCATTTATTTTGTTAAACATTGCAAAATTGCTTTATAATCCAGTTTGTCTTACTGCCCAAGAGTGGTGAAATCTCTGTTCTAGGCTATTTTATTAGATTATAAATTATAAAGAAAATATCATCCTGCATTGGTACAGGAAGTTCACTGGTTCAGCCCCAATTCCTTTCTGTTCTTAACATCATAACATATATTTGTCAGCCCAGAGCCATAAAGAAGAATTTTTGCACATCAGTGAAGGTTCAGCTGAGGAGAACATCATGTAATGGGAAGAGGGAGAAGCAGTAGAGAGGAGGGGAGAACTCACTCTGAGTCTACCATCTAATACTTTCCTATTTTAAGGAATTATTCTTGCTAAGTCCTAAACTGACTTAGCAAAAAACCTAAACTGGTTTTTTTTTTCTACACTATTAAATTTTTCCAAGTGCTGATAAATTCAGGTTCTTGGGGCAAAACTCAGGTCAACCCACTGTGGTTCCATTTATCTATAAACCCCTTTAAGTCATTAGAAGAGAGATTTCATAGGATATGAATGGCAAATGGGCATCCAGTTTAAATTCTGACTGAAATATGCCTATTAATTATAAACTCTTTGAGAACAGGAACTGCCTTTTTGTCTTTCTTTGTATTTACAACAATTAGCCCCATGCCTAGAAAATTTGTCTTTGAGTTGTTCAGTTGTGTCCAAATTCCCATTCCTGGAATATAATAGCTACATAATAAGTGCTACTTAATTGACATTCACTAGTTACATGCCCATAGCCAACTCATTTCCATCTTGGAGCTTCACTTTCTTCTATAAAAGAGAGGCAATAATATCAGTACTGCCTCCATCACAGGGGTGCATAAGAGGAACACTTGTGAAATCTTCAAAATGCTACAGAATGTTCTTCTTATACTATAGAAATGTTCTTTCTTCCCTGGGTGCTATGTCAAAGTTTGAGGAAACATCATTTATTATGTGATCTGAACAATTCCTGAGCGCTCTATCTCTTCTTTCATACCATGTCTGCTACTTTTAATCAATCAATGCAGCCTCTAGACTGTACTGAAGCAATTTTTCTATACAGATCCTCAGGACCTTTCCTTTTACTAAGGGAAGAAATACCTACATAAAGCAATTTGATGGAACAATTCGACTTCCAAATGGGACTCTGAAGGGATTGCCTGAGAGAAGTACAAAAGAAAGTCATCAAATCAGTTTTTGTTTTTTAATTGAGCAATAGATTCTCATGGAGATAGTTGTCTGAGTTTGAAAATGTGCATTCACCAACTCCTCCACATAATATTTTATACTTTTCTAAAATCTGGCACAAGGCAAGTCCAACCTTATTTCCCATTCTTTCCAATCAGGACCCTTAAATTCAGATTAGGCTTGCATATCATTCCCAACTGATGCCTTTGCCGGTGATTCTCTCTCCATATCTACTACTCCTCTCAGACTGTTCATGTCCAATGTATTCTTCAAAAACCAGTTGAACTCCAGCCTTCATTACAAAATTGTCTTTGGTGACTCCAACTCAACTGAGCGCTTCGTTTCCTGAGTCATGTTGCACTTATGCTAATGATATACACAATCATAATCAAATAACATTGATAATCGGTATTGGCGTAGGACTTTAAGGTTTACAGTGTTTTCTTATTTGTTCAATAACCCAGTGAGGTAGGCTTATTGATAATTAGTTAACTAACCCCTATTAAAGTTGACAAAATACTTCAAATATGTTGCCTCAGCACTTTGTCCTCACTATAATAACTGTGAAGTAGGTTTATTAATAATTAGATAGCCAACTCTTATTCAGGTTTACAAAGTACTTCAAATATGTTACCTCATTTGGTCTTCAAAATAACAGCTGTGAAGTAGGATAATTAATAATTAGATAGCTAGCCCTTATTGAGGTTTACAAAGTACTTCAAATATATTATCTAATTTGGTCCTCACAATAAAAGCTGTGAGGTAGGAGATATATATGAATAACTGTCCACATTATATAGATGGAGAAACTTAGGCGGAGAACAGTTGTGAGAGACTGGATTGAATTCCTGGAGAGAATATTGGATTTGGAATTAGGAAAACCATGGTTCAGTACTCATCCCTGACATAAGCAGTGTAACTATGGTCAACTCATGTAACTCGGTTTCTTTAGATGCAAAAATGAGACAGTAAAGAAGAGAAAATATAACTTGGTGAATAGAGGGTCATTCTTGGAATCAAGAAGAGTTAGGCTCAGGTCATACTTCTGACAAATATTGACTAGATGACCATGGGTTGGTCATTTGACCTTTCAGTTTCCCAGACAACTCTCTATGATTATTTACAGATGTGCTGCTGGTATGCACCAATAGGATTTTCCCCTTCAGATGTTCTGAAACTAATAAAATCATGGGTCCAGATGGTCCCTTCCCTTCCCACCCAAGAAAGGAACCTAAATCAGAGTTGTTCTGAGGTTCAAATGAGATAATATTTGTAAAGCATATTCAATTTTTAAGTGTTTTAGAAAAGTTTATGAATATTAGTAAGCACAAAAAATAATAACTACCGTTTATGTTTTGTTGTTCAGTCATTTTCAGTGGGCTCTCTGTGAGGCCATTTGGAGTTTTCTTGGCAAAAATATTGGAATGTTTTATCATTCCCTTCTCCAGATCATTTTACAGATGAAGAAACTGAAGCAAACAGGGTTAAGTGACTTGCCCAGGGTCACACAGATAGTAAGTGTCTGAGGCCAGATTTGCACTCAGGAAGATGAGACTTCCTGACTCCAGGCTATACCCACTGAGCCACCTAGCTGCCCAGAATTTACAATTACTTTAAAATTTGAAAAACACTGCATATGACATCTCAATCCTTACAACTCTGTGAGGTAGGTGCTATTATTTTCCCATTTCTACAAATGGAGAAACTGATATTAAGAGAGATTAAGTGACTTTTCATGACAACACAGCTAGTAAGTGTCTTGAGGCTTGATTTGAACTCAGTTCTTCTTGATTTCAAGCCCAGCCCCTAGCCATTTCACAAACTATTTGCCTAGTATAAAAGGTGAAATTCAATCCCAAGTGTCTCTTGATAGTACATCTTACGTAATTTTCACTACATCATCCTATCTTTATTATGCTATATAATGTTTTGTTCTCTGATTTTCTGTGTTGTACATTTTAATAACTTATTATATGTAGTCTTGTTCTCTAATCATGTACTATACTTTTTCTTACCACATAAATGATAAGCTCCTTGTAAACAGGAAATGGATAGATTTCATTCTTTGAATTCTTTTAACGATAAGTACACTGGAAGAAGCATTCAATACATAATTGCTGACTGTTGAAATAGTAAAAAGTCAAATAGCAAAGTATTCAAAGGCCTTTTACATACCAGATTAGTGGGATTTTAGAGAAAATGTAACTAAGTCATAGAAAAGTCATCTCTGAGAAACAATAGCCATCATTACCATCAACAAAGATTTCACCCAGTTGTCAAGGATGGAGTAAATAGATATTGGAAGGAGAGATGTAGGATAATAGTCAATGAAGATGGTCAGATCAAGCTGGGGATTTATGTGGATGCTTAAGATATGGCTACGTTTGTAGGCACTAGGGAATCAGCCAGTAGACGTAAGTTGAAGATCGGTGAGACGCTGGGGATGATAGAGGGGCAATTTGTTGGAAGACATAATAGAATGGGATTAAAGGTCCTTGCAAGAAGGGAATGAGAATGGTCATCTCTTCAAGTGAGACAGAGACAATAGTGAGGGAAGACATCTGAGTGAAGTTGGATGAGGTGGGAAAGGGAAGCTCTTGGCAAACAATCTCAGTTTTTTTCCGGAAACATGAGCAAAAGGTAAACATATATGGAACATATATGACCTGGGGCATACATAGAGGATACACACATAGGGACATGTGGAGCCAGGATACATACACCTCAGAGGCAACTGCTACTTCTCATCCTTTGATGCTGTCTTTTTTTTTTTTTTTAAGGAATTGAGGTTAAATGACTTGCCCAGGGTCACATGTATGGTCTGAGGCTGGATGTCAACTCAGGGGTGATACTGTATCCCCTGTGCCACCTAATTGCTCCCAGTCCTTTGATATTATCACGTAGCTCTCTCCTAGGCATTAGATCTTTGTTGGATATTGTATTTCTCCAGTATCAATTCATCTCTGTTGAATATCTCTGCTGGTCTCTGACTGCATTGCTCATGAAATGTGTCTCGTCTACTACTCCCTGACCCTCAGCTACTCATCCTCTTTGGGCCATGTGCTGCACTCTGCTACATTCTGCTAGGGTAACTCTGTTGGTGAGCCTTCCCCTTAAACATGAATGGTTACATTATTTCAGTATGCATATTCCTGGAACTCAGCCCTAGTATTATCACAGCTGTATTAAGCCGAAGTCAGGAAACCCTCAGGCCAGGGTCAAGCCTCTTCTTTTGACTGCTTCCATGGTACCCACTTAAAGTCCTTGGCCCAGCCAACTATCTGATTTAGGGTTAGACAATTCTCTTTAACTCCTGTCACGTTACAATCCTGAATCCCCTCAAACCATTTCAGAGATTCTATCCAATAAAACCACTAAGGAATTGAATGGGGCTAGAACCTATCAGCTCCTTACATTTGCCACAGTTCTTTGTTAGCATGTAAATAAAGCTATTAGCCTCCACATTTGATGTTTTGTTCTCCACTCAGATTTTTTTATGATGCATGCCTGTCAGCAATTAAATTCTGGTCCTTTATCATTCTTTCCAGCGACAAATTTTTACACTCTTTCTATCTTCTGGAGACAACTGAAAGGAGCTGCCAAAGGTGATTTAGCATAATCTTGCTAATATTCAAGGTTTTCTCTCAATCCTTGCAGTCTATTGATTGAAGTCAACATTATTAATCATTCCTCCTTTCCCCATACTTTCTTTATCCTTCCTTTTTCTTAGTTTCCATGATACTATTGCCTTCCTATTTATGATACAGAGAGTTAACAGTTAATTTTTTAA
This sequence comes from Potorous gilbertii, assembly GCA_028658325.1. NCBI lineage: Eukaryota > Metazoa > Chordata > Mammalia > Diprotodontia > Potoroidae > Potorous > Potorous gilbertii. The sequence goes on from CM053770.1 coordinate 217,407,660, forward strand.
AAGGAACTGGTAACTATGCAAATGAAGTTACTAAAAATGTCCATATACTTTAATACAGAGATTCTACTGCTAGGTATATATGCACTCGTATCTAAGGCCATAAAGTGGTCACTGATAGAAAGAAAAGCTCCATATACAACAAAATAGTTATAGAAGCTCTTGTTGAGAATAGCATAGATTTGGAAACAAGGTGGATGTTCATTGACTTGGAAATGGCTAAGGAAATGGTGACACAAATTCAATGGATATTATCATGTAGCAAAACAATAAATAAGACGAATACAGAGAAACATGGAAAAGACTTATATGAACAGATGGAAAGAGAAACAAGTTTAGCCAGGAAAGTAATGTAAACAATGATAACAACGTAAGCACAAGGAAAGAAAGTCAAAAAAACAATCATGATTGAATCCTGTGAAAAAACAGAACTTGGCCCCAAAGAAGAGACATGACCCCTGCCCCCACATCCCACCCATCCTACACATACACACACAAACACACACACACACACAGGAGGGAGGGGAGAGAGAGAGAGAGAGAGAGAGAGAGAGAGAGAGAGAGAGAGAGAGAGAGAGAGAGAAAGTGGAACCCTATAAGTATGAAGCACTGCATTTAATGGTAGACTTTTTAAATGTTTTCATTATTTTTGATTAATATATTTTTCTGTTCTTTTTTTTGTTTTTCTGTATTATAAGAGAAGGCTTTCTGAGAGGGAGAGAGATACAGAAAGAAACACAGGCTAATTGAAAACAAAATACATAATTTAAATATAAAATCTATTATAAAAACAACTAGCACTCAAGTAATTGAGGACTTTTTCGTTTATAAAATGGTGATAACAACTACCTATCTTATAATTTCACTGTTGTTATGGGAATAAAATTACTATTGTCCTATATTTCTTCTTCCCTTTGTAACTAAACTCCTATAAAAGGTTAGCAAAAAAGGCACACCCCTCCCTTTTCTTTCTTCTCCCTCTCTTCTTAACCCCTTACAATCTGGCTTCAGATTTTATTCTACTGAAACTGCTCCCTCCAAAGCTACTGATCATCTCTTAGTTTCCAAATCCTGTTCTCAGTCCTCAGTTTCCCTGACCTCTCTGCAGCCTTAGACACTGCTGATAAGTCTCTTCTCCGGGATACTCTCTTCTCTCTTTATAGACACAACTGTCTTACTGGTCTTTCTCTTACCTATCAGACCACTCCTGGATCCTCCACCAGCTCATGCCCTCAAACAATAAATAAATTGTTTCTGTACTGGGGCTTCTTCTCTCCTCCCTCTGTGATATTCACTAAGTGATCTCATCAAGTACTATGGATTTAAATTCCTTCTTCATGCTGATGATTCCCAAGTCCATCTTCTGCCCCAGTCTCTCTGCTGACCTCCAATCTAAAATCTCCAATTATCTTTCAAGTGTCTTGAACATCTTAACTAAAGGTCCAATAGAAATTTGAAATTCAGTATGCCCATAACATATTATCATCTTTCCCTCTAAACACTGCCCCCCTTCTACCTTCCTTAATATTATAGAAGGCATCAACATCCTCCTGGCACCAGTCCTTCAAGATTCATTCTAGAATCTTTACTATCTCTCATGCCAAGGATTATTGATTTCACCTTTGTAACATCTCTTCAGAATATAAGGTTCCATGTGCTTTGGTCTTTTAATGTCAACACTGCTAAATCTTGTGTTATCCTAACTGTAGTGCGATAGTATTTAAGTTTTGGGGTTTTTGTTCCTAGTTGCTGGTAATACTTTCTCCTTGACTTGGGAGCTTTAAAACTTAGCTATGATATTCCTGTGAGTTTTCATCTTAGAATTTTTTTCAGGTCATGATCAATAGATTTTTTTTTCCATTTTTATTTTACACTCACATTCTAAAACTTCAGGGCAATTTTCCTTAATAACGCATTGAAGTATAGTGTCCATACTCTTTTTTTGATCATAACTTTCCATTGGTTCAATAATTTTTATAATTTTCTATCCTCAGTCTATCTGGAGGTAAGTTGTTTTTCTTTTTCATTTGCTTGTGGGTTTTTTTTGTTTTAATATAATTTATTCTCAGTTTTCAACATTCACTTCCACAAGATTTTGAATTCCAAATTTTCTCCCCATCTCTCACCTCCCCTTGCACCCCAACCACCCTTTTCCCCAATCTGCCCTCCCTTCTATCTTCCCCTCTTCTTCCATCCTCTCCCCTCTATTTTCCTATAGGGCAAGATAGATTTCTATACCCCACTGCCTGTATAACTTATTTCCAAGTTGCATACAAAAAAATTTTTCATATTCATTTTTAAAGCTTTGAGCTCCACATTCTTTCCCTTCCTCCTTCCTCACCCACCCTCATTGAGAAAGCAAACAATTTGATATAGTTCATACATGAGTAGCCATGCAAAACCCTTCCATAACAGTCATGTTGTGAAAGACTAACCACCTTTCCCTCTGTCCTGTCCTTCCCTCCATTTATTCCATTATCTCCCTTGACCTGTCCTCCCACAATAATGTTTGCTTCTGATTACCCCTTCCTTGAATCTGTTGTCTCTTCTATTATCTTCCCTCTCCTATTCCTTTCCCCCTGCCTTCCCACAGGGTAAAATAGATTTCCATACCCAATTGAGTGTGTGTTATTCCCTCCTTTAGCCAAATCCAATGAGATTAAGGCTCACTTATTCTCTCTCATCTCCCCCTTCTTCCCCTCCATTGTAAAAGCTCTTTCTTGCCTCTTTAATGTGAGATAATTTACTGCATTCTAGTTCTCCCTTTCTCTTTCTCCTAATACATTCCTCTCAACATTTACATTTTTTAGGAATCCTCCCTTCATGTTCAGCTCACCCTGTGCCCCCTGTGTGTATGCGTATATGTATATACGCGTATATGTATATACGCATACACATGTGTGTGCACAATACATATAATATACCTACACACATAATATACATATACACGCACGCATGTATACATGATACATACATGCATGGGCACATACACACATGTGTGTACATACATTAAATGCATACATGTATGCACATGTTATTTGTGTGTGTGATGTATGGATATACAGTTGTTCTCAAAGAGGACCCAAATGATATCCCCATGGTAAAATCAAGTTTCAATGTGTCCCACTATGTCTGATCAGACCAACACAAGCTTGGAATGCTCAACCACAGATTGGGCACAACTAGTTCATGTGAACATTTGGCGTGGATACTCTAAATTTGTGCATCCTGCCTTTTCTTTGAGTTGTTTCAATTCTGCTTTGTTCATAGCACCTTCTCTGATGTGGGCATGTCATGCTGAGCAGTCCTGTGCCACTGTCTCCCATGTCGACACAATCAATTTCAAAGTTCTTGAGAGAGACCTTGAGAATGTCCTTGCATCCCTTCTTCTGACCACCTGCGATCACCTACCTTGTGTGAGTTCTCGATAAAATATTCTTTTTGGCAAGCACATGTTTTGCATTCAAGCAACATAGCCAGCCCATCAGAAGTTCACTCTCTAAAGCATAGTTTCAATTCTTGGCAGTTTAGTTCGAGTAAGGATCTCAGTGTCTGGAACCTTATCCTGTTGAGTGATCTTCAGAATTTTCTTAAGACAATTCAGATTTAGTTTTCTGGCATGGTGCTGGTAGAGTGTCCATGTTTCACAGGCATACGATAATGATGTCAGCACAATGACTCTGTAGATCTTCAGTTTAGTGGTCAGGCTAATACCTCTTCTCTCCCATACTTTCCTTCAGAGCCTCCCACATACATATGCATACATACACATTTATACACATAAACACACACACCCACATATATATGTACATATGTGTATGTGTATATGTATATATATGTATATGTGTGTATATGTATGTATGTGCGTGTATATATGTATATATACCCCCTCTACCTACCCTCCTACCCTAATACTGAGAAAGGTCTCATGAGTTACAAATATCATCTTTCCATGAATGTAAAAGTTCAACTTTAATGAGTCCCTTTATGGTTTCTCTTTCCTGTTTCCCTTTTCATGTTTCTATTGATTCTTATATTTGAAAGTCAAATATTCTGTTCAGCTCTGGTCTTTTCACCAAGAACACTTGGAAGTCCTCTATTTCATTAAAATTACATTTTTTTCCCTGAAGTATTATACTCAGTTTTGCTGGGTAGGAGATTCTTGGTTTTAATCCTATCTCCTTTGACTTCTGGAATATCGTATCCCAAGTCCTCTAATCCCTTAGTGTAGAAGCTGCTAAATCCTATGTTATCCTGATTGTGTTTCCACAATACTTGAATTATTTCTTTCTGGCTGCTTACAATATTTTCTTCGTGACCTGGGAACTCTGGAATTTGGCTAAAATATTCCTAGGAATATTTTCCTTTTGGGATATCTTTCAGGAGGTGATCAGTAGTTTCTTTCTATTTCTATTTTACCCTCTGATTCTAGAATATCAGGGCAGTTTTCCTTAAAAATTTCCTGAAAGATGATGTCTAGGCTCTTTTTTTGATCATAATTTTCCAGTAGGCCAATGATTTTTAAATTGTCTCTCCTGGATCTATTTTCCAGGTCAGTTGTTTTTCCAATGAGATATTTCACATTGTCTTCTATTCTTTTATTCTTTTGGTTTTGTTTTGTAGTTTCTTGTTTTCTCATGAAGTCAATAGCTTCCATTTGCTTCATTCTAATTTTTAAGGAATTATTTTCTTCATTGAACTTTCAGACCTCCTTTTCCATTTGGTCAATTCTGCTTTTTAAGTCATTCTTCTCTTTCTTGGCTTTTTGGACCTCTTTTTCAGTTTGGGTTAGTCTATTTTTAAAGGTATTATTTCTTCAATATTTTAGGGGAGGTCTCCTTCAGCAAGTTGTTGACTTGTTTTTCATAATTATCTTGTCTTGCTCTCATTTATCTTCCCATTTTTTCCTCTACTTCTCTTACTTGATTTTCAGAATTCTTTTTGAGCTCTTCCATGGCCTGCAACCATTTCATATTTTTCTTGGAGGCTTTGGATATAGGTGCCTTGACCTTGCTGTCTTCCTTTGGTTGTATGCTTCAGTCTTCCTCTGATTGTATGCCTTTATCTTCCTTGTCACAAGAAAATACCTTTTCACCAAGAAAGTAACCTTCTATAGTCTTATTTTTCCCCCTTTTTGATCATTTTCCCAACCAGTTACTTGACTTTTGAACTCTTTGTTAAATGAAGGGTGTACTGCCCCAAGTTTCAGGGGTTCTTTGCAGCTGTTTTCAAAGATATCTCTAGGGACCTGTAAGTTCTCAAAGTGATAAAATCAAAGGAGAGGTATTTACTCCTCACCTGGCTTCCACTCTGGTCTGTGAGTGGACACAGGTACTCTTCTCTGCCCTGGAGCTATGAGTAGGATACTCTCTCCACGGTTGCCACCAGCTCTGCCATGCCAGCACTCCTCCTAGCCCCAGGACTGCCACCCAGAACTGTGACCCAGATTACCAGGGTAATCACCCTCTCGATTCCCCCACTGTCTGCAGGCCAAGAACTCTAGAAGCAGCCACCTGTGACTGTCACTATCCTGGGACTGAGATTGAGACTGGGGCCAGACCACATTTCTCTCTCACTCAGCTAAGAGAGCTTTCCCACTGACCTTTGAAGCTGTTTTTGGCATTTGTAGGTTGAGAAGTCTGTCATTGTGTGACTTCTGTTGCTCTAGATTTTGTTTGGAGTCATTTTTACAGGTATTTTGAGGGGTTTAGGGGTGGAGAGCTCAGGCAAGTTACTGTTTCTACTCCACAATCCTGGCTCTGCCCAAGATTAGTTGCTTTTCTAATGAGATGCTTCACATTCTCTTCTATTTTTTCATTTTATTTCTTAGTTGCTTATGAAGTCATTATCTTTCCTCTTGCCCAATTCTAATTTTTAAGGAGCTGTTTTTTCCATAAGTTTTTATATCTTTTTTCCAGTTAATTGACTTACTTTTCCCATTTTTTAAAATTTTTGTAAAGTGCTTTGAAAATTTTAAATCACCATTTAAATGGTAGTTGTTATTAGTTGATATGTGAAATGGATTGCCTTGATCATAATCTGAATAATGTTCTCCATTATTGGAGGACTACAAGTAGAAATGACCACTCTTGGGTATGTTGTAAAGATGATTTTTTTTTTTCAGATTTTTATACTTCAAAATGCTAAGATTCTGTGATTACTCTGGCAATAGAATATATAATGAATGTTCCTTATTTCCATCAAGAATATCTTTATTCTTCCAGTTATCAAGGTTCATAATCTTGAAATCATTGTTAAGTCTCATTCTACATGTATATTCAGTTGACAAATCTCGTCAGTTCTACTACCATAACATTTCTCAAAAGTGTCTGTCCCTTTCCTCCAACTTATAAATGGTCAAAGGATATGAACAGGGAGTTTTCAGATGAAGAAAGCAAAGGTAGCTATAGGCATATGAAGAGCTCTAAATCATTTTTGATTAGAGAAATGCTAATTAAAACAACTCTGAGGTACCACTTCACACTATCAGATTGAATAATATAACAAAAAATGGTGAGGATGTGGAAAAATTGGAACACTAATGCATCTTTGATGGAGTTGTGAACTGATCTAACTATTCTGGAGAACAATTTGGAACTATGCTCAAAGGGCAACCAAAGTGTGTACACCCTTTGATTCAGAAATAACACTACTAGATCTGTATTCCAAAGAGATTATAAAAGAGGGAAAAGGACCTACCTGCACAAAAATACATGTGCCACATGGTGGCAAAATATTGAAAATTGAGGGAATGCCCATCAATTGGGGGATGGCTAAACAAGTTGTGGTATATGCATGTAATAGAATACTATTGTGCAATAAGAAATGATGAACAGGAAGATTTCAGAATATCCTGCAAAGACTTGTATGAACGGATGCAAAGTCAAATGACCAGAACCAGGAAAACATTGTACATAGTATTGGCAATATTATGTGATGATCAACTATAAATGACTCAGAGTTCTTCTCAGCAACACAATGGCCACACCAATATAAAAGATTTAGAATGGAAAATGCTATCCATATCCAGATAAAAAACTGATGGACCCTGAATGCAGATCACTTTTCATTTTATTCTTTCTTGTGTTTTTTTGTTTGTTTCTTCTTTCACAACCCTGACTAATGACAGTATATATATAAACTGCCTACCATTTTAAGAACTCAAAGGGACAGAAAGGGGAAAAATTTATAACTCAAAATCTTGTAAAAATGCATGCTAAAGATTTTCTTGACATGTAACTAGGGAAAAAATACAATACCATTTTAAAAATCTATCTTTTCTTCTCTACTCACAAGAACACCACCCTAGGTCAACTCCTCATAGCTTCCCAGTCAGACTGTTTATAATAGCCTCCTTATTGATCTCCCTTCTTCAAAAATGCCCCCTTCTATAACATATCCTCTGTGTGTGTGTTCATCCTTCGTTGCCAAAGAAGACCATGCCATCAGAGAAATAATAACATGACTTGCACTTGACTTTGTTTTGAATGAGGGAGGGCTGTGCAGTTCACCAGCCTCACTTCTCCTCCAAAGCCATCTGAATCCAGTGACCAGATATTCATCAGGATGACTGGAGATGAACCAAGATGAAGCAGTTGGGGTTAAATGCCTTGCCCAAGGTCACACAGCTAGTATGTGTCAAGTATCTCAGGTGAGATTTGAACTCAGGTTCTCCTGACTCCTGCACTGGTGCTCTATCCACTGTACCACTTAGCTGCTCAACATATCCTCTATACAACAACCAAACAGATATATTCTTAAACCACAGTTCTAATCAGATCACTCCCCTATTCAATGAATTTCAGTGACTCTCTATTACTTCTAAATTACATTAAATAGATACTATCCTGACATGCCCTTCATAATTTAGATCGAGTCTTCTTTCCAAATTTATTATACATTTCTCTCCTTCAAACACAACAGTCCATCTTTCTATGTACCTTTGGACAGGCTGTCCCCTGTGTTTTAACTATATTCACTTCTACCTCTTAGAATCTTTAATTTCTTTCATATTTTAGCCCCAGAGTTATCTCCTGTGTAGGGTCTTTTCTTATCCCCATAAATGCTAATGTTCCCCAAAATTACCCTGTATTTATATTAAATATATTTTATATCTGTGTGAGGTACAAGATCCTTACCTAAAATTTTAGAAAATAAAGAGACTTCTTGTGGTAAGAACAGAAAGTGTTTTATTCAATTCTCACAAGAAAGGGACATCCCTCCACCAGAATGGGGCTAATGGAAAGGGGTAGCTTATGGAGAACAAAGCACCATCACCCACTCTAACACAGAGAATCCCATCCCCCACTATCCCACCTCTCCATTGGCTGGGAGGTGGGCTTACAATCTAAGCGTGGAAACTAGACAAGACCTGGGAAATCAGGTAACCAGGATCCACCTATCCAAACACACTTCCTTATCTAATACCTATCTAACTGCTGATGTGGCTATTCTACAACTATAGTAAAAAGGAAGGTGGGGGAGAAGAGGGAACTTAGCTGATGTGGCCCTAGTATCAAACAAAGAGAGATTTGATTAACTTCCAAGTTTCAGCTACAGTCCATAGCACTATCACAGAGAGAAGGGAGGGGAGGGGCCCTAACTGCCCACAAGCCCTGGATTCCTGGAAATCAGGTATGCAGAAAGAGAGGCCTTATGGAAAAGAAATTTTATTTAGAAAATACAATATTCCCCATACTTTTATTATGAGAAGTCTTCACAATGTCTTCATTTCACTCATATCTATTTCTGTTGCACATGTTTCTCAAGTAGAACAAAAGTTCTCTGAAAAGAGCAACTATTTCATTTTTATTTTTTGTCTTGGTAACCCTTGTGCAGTAAGCACAATTTCTATTAGTAGCAAAAACTAAATGAATGCTTATTATACACTGGAGACAGGGAGATTGGTTGGAAGTACCCCCAAGAGATCAGGTGAGAGGCACCAAAGACCTGAATTCAAGGAGTGGTTGTGGGAAAGAGGCTATTTGTGAAAAATTATGCAAATTGAGGTGACAAAACTCCACGCCTAATTCAGTATGGGAAGCTAGGTAGAGATATAGTTTAACACCTGACTCCCAGGTTTTAAATGAGGGTGACCAGAAGAGTTGATGGGGTTTAGACTCCAGTAACCTCCCTGAACTCCTCTTGAACCTCCCCACCCGGCCTTCCATACTCAAATTTGTGGCCAGGTCCTTCTAAATCCTCTAACTTAATCTGACCTTTCATATTCAATTCTGTTGCCCTTGGCCTTCCATGGTCTCTTTACCTCTGGATTGCCCCACCTGCTTCTCACCCAAACCTTCCATAGTTGGATATCTCCTGATTGCCTCTAGTTATTTCCAACCCTTGACCTGTCACTCCCGTCCCATTGAGGAGCTCCTTGGACTTCTTCTTAAGACCCTCCCTAAACCCCTCCTCCAATCATCCTAGACTATCAGATCACCCCCCAGATCCTTCCTACAGTCTTTTCTGTATTTAAGTTCCATACTGCCTCCATGAAGGCAGTCAGATTCAATCCAGCTCAGACTCTGTCTAGCTGAAATTCTCTCTGGCCCACTTGTGAATACAAGCATTACAAAGGCTTAGACTCCTTAAGAGTCAACCCAATACAGCAAATCTTTAATAAACGTTGTCTTTCTTTGGCTTTAAGAAGGTTTGAGTTGAATTCATTCGAGCAGGGCCCGGAGTGTTGGTATCTTGGGTACAACACCCCAACCTCAACAGAATCATTTTACCATTAACAATAATGAGGAAGTTAAGAGGAACATGGGGAAGATCCACCGTGAAGATGATGAGTTTGAGGTGACAGTAGTCTATCCAAGGGAGGATATCCAATAGGAAGTTGAGGGTTTAAAAATATTTGCTAAGAAGAAAGGGTAAGGCTGGAGATAACAGATTTGAGTACTATAAACAGAAATGATCATTAAAACCCTGAAGAGTTAACGACCTAATCAGAAGCCATAGACAATAGAAAGAAAAAAACTGGTGGTGGGCAGGGAGGGCAAGGGCAGAACCTTGAAAATTACCTAAAGGGGTTTGAGAGAGCAAGAGGTACTGGCAAGATAGGCAGTTTAAACAATGGTTAGGGAGAAGGGAGAGGGGAAGAAGCATAAGAGTTCAGTCATGGAAGCTAAGAGAGGAGAGGCCAAGAAAGATAAAGGAACAGTCATCAGTCTTTGTTACTTTAGATATGAGGATGAGGCCTGAGAAATATATATATATTTGGATTAAAAGATTAGAAAGTCTTTTGGGAACCATCTTCTGAGAAAAGTCTCAATAAGATACTAAGTATGGAAACTAGATTGGAAGAATTTGAGCAGTGGTTGGGGAAGAAGTAGAGACAGAAAGGAGAGAGGACTCTTTCAAGAAATTTGGAAGGGGAAAGGAAAAGAGTATTGGGAGGAGGTCATTCCAGGAAGAGATTGTATTTTAAGGGCAAGTTTACATATAAACAGGAGGTAACCAAGCCATCGGAAAGAGACAGAAATTTGAAGAGAATAATGGCTAACATTTCTATAGAGCTTTAAGGTTTGGGAAAATAGTTCATATATATTATAATCTCATCTGAGCTTCACAAAAACCTTGTGAGATTAATGCTATTATTTGTCCCCATTTCACAAATGAGGAAACGGAAATTTCCAGAAGTAAAGTGGCCTGCCTCAAATCATATAGCTAATAAATGTCTGAGTCATGATTTGAACTTCAGTCTTTATGATGCCATGTTCAGTACTATTCATTATTCTCCCTAATGGCCACTCAAAGGCAATTAATGAAGTAACTTGGAGATAGGAGACTTTGGAATCAACGATATATTTGGAAGAAATGGCTGGGAGTGGAGGAAGAGAACCTCTTTTTTGTTTGAGAAGAGAAATAAAGGAGAAGGGAATGCCTGAAAATACTAAGACCTGTTGAGATATGGAAGAAGAAAGTTGACAGAGATCCTATCAGATGACCTGTATCTTCTCAGAAGACAAGTGATTAATTATCTGACATTAAGAAGGAGGAGGATAGAGATAAGTTAGGGGCTTCAGGAGATAGTTTTGACTGACTACTTTGGTGAATATGAAAGTCAGTCAATAAGTCATTAAGAGAGTACAAAGCAAAGGTAAAGATTAGCTGAGGTCAATTAGCTGTCAGTATAATTTGCTCATATTCTCTAGCAGTAGTTGGCATTGGCGAATGGGAAGAAATAACGATGATGGTGGTGGTTGTCTTGCAGAGTTGGAGTCTGGCAAGACAGATTTGATAAAATCAAGAGAAGGAAAGAGCAAGGTTCTATTAAGTGCCTGGCACTGTGCGAAATGGTTTACAAATATTATCTCATTTGAGTCTCACAATAACTCTGGAAAGTAAGTTTGTTATCATAGTCATTTTGCAGTTGAGATGAAGGAGTCAAACCAAGGCTTGTCCAAGTTCATACAGCTAATAAGTGTCTGAAGCTGGATTTGAACTGAGGTCTTCCTGACACCGGAAGTCTATCCTGTGTATGTCTATCCAGTATATCATCTGTGTATCTATCCAAGTGTATCACCTAGATTCCTCAGGAGAGTGAATAAACTATATCCTTTGGGAATGGAATGGAATAGTTTTACACTGTTTGAAAACAAATAAATATTAAGAATTCAAAGAAACAGGAGAAGACAGATCAGATGATAGCAGAACCAAGAAACTAATCTACACAAAGATTGCAAAAATATAAACAGAAAAACAATTGCAAAATTCTGAATACAGTGCCATTCCAATAGCCAAACATGGCTCCAGGGCAGAGATAAAAAAATAACTTCCTTCCCTTTGCAGATATAGGAGACTATGGGTGTGAAATGTTGCAAGTACCACCAAGTAGTTTTGCTGAATTATTTTCTTTTTATCCTTTGCCACAGGGATGACTTGCTGAGGAAAAGAAAGAGGGATATTTTCAGAAAAGAAAATAATGTAAAAACAAAACATATACAAAGGAGTTTTTAAAAAATCAAATCAAGGGGGAAAACGAGATAATAAGTTGATCATATCCAAATTAGTGAAGTAGATAACATGATGAAAATGAAACTAGAACAAGAACTTGCAAGAATAGGGAAAGGGTCATGGCTTCAAGATCCTAATGAAGCCCCAAAACAGGTTTGGTAGGCATGAGACAGAAGAAGAGAAAGAAGAACAGGAAACTGTGGTCAGGGAAAAGAATTTCTGAATTGAGAAAGCCAGCATAGTAAGAGCTATTTACATGCTTTAAGTTGATTCAAGTCAACTCAGCAAGTATTTACTCAGTGTTCAGTGTGTATAGACTATTGTTCTGGGCTTTGGGGAAGATTTAAGGCTTAAATTAAGCATGGTTCCTACCTTCGAGGAGCTCACAGTCTAGGAAGGAAATGGTATAGCATCACAGAAAGATACAGTACATGGTATTTCATGGTCAGCACTAATCAGCTCACTCCGGGATAAGTGTTCTATCCACTTTGTCACCTAGCTGAAAAGGTATAAAAATACCTAAAGCACAAGGTGAGGTCAGTGGAAGAAAGTGCTGGATTTAGAGTCAAATAACCTAAGGCTTAAGCGATGGCCTTGCTATTTCCTCCCCACTTAGCCTTGAGCAAGTCCCTTAAACTCTCTAGGCCTCAGTTTCTTCATCTGTAAAATGAGAGAGAGAGAATGGGTTAGGCTACACATTGTCCAAGGTTCCTTCAAGTTCTAAATCCAATCCTATGATTTCAGGGAGGAAAGTCGTTATCAATTTCAGGGGATAAGAAAGTTTTCTTGAAAGAAGAAACACTTGAGTTGAATTTTAATGAATGGGTTGAAGTTCAACAGGCAAAGTTAGGAAGAAAGGAGAGGAAGGAGAAAAAGCAGGATGGAGAGGTGGGAGAGGAAGAAGAAGGAAAGAGGGAGAAGAGAAGAAGGAGAAGGAAAAAGAAAAGGAGACAGGTTAGCATGCTGGACTGAAATTTAATTTAAGTCAATAAACATTCAATAAGCTTCTACCATGTGCCAGGCCCTGTGGTAAGCTCTGAGGATACAAAAAGAGCCCCTGCCCTAAAGGAGTTTACATTCTAATGGGGGATTTAACATGTAAACAAATATATACAGAGGAAGTTACATACAGATAAATCAGATATTATTAAAAGAGGAAAAGAGGGGTTAGGGAAGGCTTCTTGTGGAACGATGCAATTTAAAAGAAGTCAGTAAGGCCAGTAGTTGGAGTGGAGGAGGGAGAGCATTCCAGGCATGGGTGACAGCCAGAGAAAATACTCCCAGAGTGGAGAGTTGGAGTGTCTTATTCATAGAACCACCAGGAGACCAATGTCACTGGATCAAAAAGTGTATGTCAGGGAATGAGGTAAAAGAAGACTGGAAAGGTGGAAGCAGGATAGGTTATGAATGGTTCTGACCTGTGGGAGAGACTTCCAAGCTTGCATGGTCTGATCAGCCACAGTCAGATGTACCCTGACCCCAAGATACTGGTGTCATTTTAGTCTTATTCAACGGACAACAACCAAACGACCTACTTAGGTGTTTGGCAAAGCAAAAGAGGAATGATATAGGATGCTAGCTTGAGGGAATGGTAGGGTTTGGTGCAGGGTTTTAACTCTGGTCACGAGTTGAGGCATTTTGGAAAGCGCCAGTAGAGAGGGAAAGGCTGAAGATTGGGGATCATGTGTGGATGATTGTGGTTACAATCTGCTAGAAAAAGCAGTAAGTAGCCACTGAAGATTTTGGAGAACAAATAACATGATTAGATCTATGTATTAATAGGAGTTCTGGCAGAATTAGGAAGGTGGAAATGGTAAAACCTATAAAGAGATTATTGCAGCAGGCCAGTCAGGTGATACTAAGGACCTGAAGTAAGTTCATTAGGAGTAGAATGAAGGGATAGATGAGAGGAAAATGGCAGACAGGGAATCAGAACAACCAAGCCATGCTTTGGATGGGAAAAGCAGAACCACAGGATCATACTGGAAGGACTAGAAGGGATCTTTGAGGCCATCTAGTCTCATCTTATAAATAAAGAATTTATACCCAGAGGTTGCTTGAGTCACCTAAGGTCATAGAGGTGAGAAGATATTGTACCCCACCCTCAGTTCTGCCAATGAGGATGTCTGTACTCTGCTAAAGCAATGGAGTTTCCCTCAATATGGAAATAATCCATACACATTTAAGTGCCTCATAAGTTCATAGACCTAGCGGCGGAAGGAGTTTTAAAGAGCATGAAATCTAACCCATTATTTTTATAGATTAGGCAACTGGGATCCAGAGAAATGGAATAAGTTGTTCAAGACCACACAATTAACTAACAGAGCCAGGATTAGAGCCCAGTTTGATGTGTGTGTCCTGTGTGTTAGAAACTGCCACATAATAAGCACTGAGGGAATTCCTGTTTATTTACTGACAATGAATGAATGAATGAGAAGCTGCAAATATTTTGCCTGAAGGAAAGGAAATATTAGAAGGTTGGGGTGGAAACACAATAATTCCCTTCATGCATTTGTAAAGCTATTAGGAAAAGTTATACATACAGGACCTTTCACCTCAATATCAAGAAGGAAGCAGGAATTTATATAAATGTCTTCTATACTGCTCGGCATTGCCCTAAGCATTTTACAAATATTATCTCATGTGATCCTCCCAAAAACCTTGGGAGGAAGATGCTATTATTATGTCCATGTGGAGGAAGATGCTATTATTATGTCCATGTTACAACGGAACAGACAGAGGTTGAGATTAAAGGTAGAAGAGACCTTAAAAACCATTTTACATATCTGGAAACTGAGGCTCAAAAAAAAGTATCTTACCCAAGATCACACATGTAATAAAGAACAGAGCTAGGTTTTAACCCAGATTCCCTGATTCCAAAGTCTTCCCTCTTTTGCCTGCACCGTGCTGCCTCCCAAAATTCTCTCTTTCTGTTCATTGTCATATTATTTGCCCTAGATGACATATTAACATTCTACAATCTATGCCCCCCTCCCCATAAATATTTCTTAAATTAAAACCCCATGTAATTGCATTTCAGGAATGGTCTCTGGTGAAAGCTTCATTTGACCCAATGCATAATTTATCTCCTTCCTGCAAAAACTGTTCTTTCTTAAATAGGAAGAGAAATAAAGGGATGTCTGCCTTGCAAGCTGCCCCCTTCATCCTCATCACAAATGCACATGCATTCTTGCAAGAGAAAGGAAAGTCTATGGCAAGAAGCCGCTTCTGAATGGAACAATAAATCACAAGCCAGTCGGCTTTGTCCTCAGTCACTCTGTATGCAGGACAGGATTTGGAGAAAGGGTTAAGCACAAAGTCTTTGCTCCTCTGCTCCCCCCCTCACCCTTGTGCACAGGAAGACAACCCCAAGAGTATCTGATATTCATAGACAGTTGGACAGCAGCTGAGGTTTCATTAAGAATTCCACGTATGGCCATCAGTAGTGTATACCTCCATGTCCCCAACAGCCGCAGGCGGGTGGAACAGATGGTAGAAATCATCCACACACAGTCATCAGGGGAACCTCAGGCCACATGCTTGGATTTTTCTCAATGAACCGCACCAGAGTGCGGGCAGCATTTGATCCATATGACTGCAGCTGTTTAGTCCTCAGGGTAAGGGGGAGACCTTTGATTGGTGGGACTACTCAGGTTAGTAATGGGTCATGATGTGACATGAGTAGCCCAGAGACAGCAAAGAAGGAAGGAAGGAAGAGAGGGAGGAAGGAAGGAAGGAAGGAAGGAAGGAAGGAAGGAAGGGAGGGAGGGAGGAAGGAAGGAAAGAAAGAAAGAATAGAAAGGGAGAGGGAGGAAAAGAGAAGAGAAGAGAAGAGAAGGGCACACTTCATAATCTAGACAGTTCCATTTTTGTAGATCACAGTGGAACATAATCTGCTTGGCAACAGCAGGGGCTCAATGAGACATGCTGCTTTCTGATTTATTTCTTTTTTCTGTTTCCATGAAGAATGACAAGGGAATTGCTTGCGCAGTTAGCTTCCTCCTCCACCCTCAAAGGAAAGACACTCTAACTTCCTTATACATTCCTTAATACTCTCCCTACACAAGAGATCCCAAGAGCCTGACTTTCCTCATAGCAGCATCCAGAACAGCAACAAAAAATAAAATAAAATCAATGCTCTTTTCTGTTTTGAGGGGTACTGTCCTCATTTGTGCCCAGTTCTGCCCTTTGATCAGCACAGATACCCAACCCAGCTTTTTTGTTTCCTGTTTGTCAATGAAACCAAAGAGGTGGGAATGAGTGGGTGTGACTAAATTGATTCCTTTTACCTGTTTGCTAGTATTCTCCTATCGAAAATTTTCTTAGGTTATTTCAAATATCATGAGGGAAAGAAAAAAAATCACTCCATTGCCAAATCACAGTGTGAAGAAGCTGATGTACCTGCCCAACTCCTGCCCCACCCGACCCCTTAACTTATCCTCCAGCGGGAGGGGAGGGGGAAAGAACCACTGGAAAATAGTAAGAGCTGACATTTCTGTAGCACGTGAAGGTGCGTTACACATCTACCACCTCATCTGAGTCTTACCACACTCCTATAAAGTACATGTTATTATCACCAACACCTGATATTCCAAAGAGGAAAAGTGAGACCTGGAGATGTTAAGTGATTTCCAGAGCTAGTAAGTATCTGAGGTGGGATTCTAATCGAGTTCTTTCTGCTTCTAAGCCTGGTTCCCAATGTACTCTACCACAATGCCTCTGAGAAAAATAGCTGTAAAAGGTAATTAGTTCTAAAAGCAAGTGGAGGGGTAAGAGTCAGGAATAAGGGAAACTGTTCTTTGAAGGGTTGGGACTCCACCATTTTCTAGGAAGGGCTGCACCTCCTAGATCGAAATGTATTCATTTGCAGCTAAGTGACTTGAAAGAAGTAAACTGAACTCCTGGAAATAATTAAAACCAAGGAGGATGAATACATTTCCTCCCTGTTTTGGTCTCTTGGGAATGACTTTGACCTTTGCTTCTCCGTAACCACGCTCCTCCTTCCCCTCACATGATTCACTGGATTTTCCTTGAAATCAATAGGGAGGGAGCAGCCATGCTTTCCCTCCCACCTTTAACCTACCTGCATTCTAAGCAGCCTGTGTACCAGACTCTGATCTCCAAAGCTACACCGCCTATCTTGCCTAGCTCCCTTTCTCTCTCTCCTTCCGTCTCCCTGTCTTCTCTCACTACCTTCTTCTCCCTTCCCTGTCTCTCTGTTTCTGTCTCCTCCCTCCTGCTTTTTCCCTTTCTCCTTCTCCTTCTCTGGCTGTCTTCTCTTTTCTATCTCATTCTCTCTCTGTCTCCCTCTCTGTCTGTGTGTCTCTCTTTCTCCCTCTTTGTCTCAGTCTGTCTCTGTCTCTGTCTCTCTGTCTCTCTGTCTCTCTCTCTCTCTCTCTCACACACACACACACACACACACACACACACACACACACTTTCTCTGCTTCCTTTTGCAACACTCCACCTCCATGCTATGGGATCAAAGAATCTCAAAACTGGAAGATACCCCAGAGGAGTCATCTAACCCAACCCCTTCCCCGCCATGAACACCATCTATAGTATCCTTGACAAGTGGACAGAGCCTGATGCCTAAACTGACTAAATATAATAACATATCACCAGCCCACCAAGTTTGTAGTAGGTGCCTGGAAAGAACACACTTTAACTACTGTTCCATGCAGTAGGAGGCAGGGAAGAACAGGTAGCAGAACTAACAAGCATGTGACCTAAAGTGAGGAGGAGAAGGGAAAATGGAGGCATGGCTTGGGGCAAGGTGATTTCACTAGATTTGTGATCCTGAAACCAAATCAGCAGAAATTTTCTATTCTGCTAGCCAGCTTATGGGATGTTTTCTCACTATATTTTCATTTTCCATGACACCTCAAAGACAGAAAAACAATAGCAGGCTTGAGATTGGGTTGGAACCAACCCCAAACACAAAAAGGTATTTGCCCTGTGGATCCATTTTTGAGCACATGAAGGGACGAATCAATAGCCCTGAATTCATATCAATAGCCCATGCCCTTCAAACTTTCAGAGCTGGAAGGAATCATAAGGTTACAGTATTGTAGGTTGAATTGGAAGAGGACATCATTTCACAGATGGGGAAACTGAGGCTCAGGAAGGCCATACCTATGACTTGCACAAGGTCATATGGATAATAAGTGTCAGACGATATTTGATAAGGGATTTTACTCTTCATTTTTGAGACCCAAAGCAACTAAGGAAGTAGATAAAAGAACTAGGATTCAAACCTAGGTCTTCTGGCCCTAGAGCCATCACCCTTTCCCCCTATTTCCTGTACCTCTCTATAAAAAGCTCTGGGTAGTTATTTACATTCATGAGAGTTTTTCTTTCCATTAGTTTGTTCAGTCAAAGAGCTCCCATCGGCACAGATTCCGAAGTTTGAGATTTGTTGCCTTAGTGAGATTGGACTCAACAAAGAACCACAGATTTCAGCCCATGCCATTAAACATTTCATCCAATAAAATGAGATGTGACAACTTCAACATCTACACCACTGGACACAGTCAATTTTGGTTTTTTTAACAGAGACTGGAGAGTTTGGGGACCCCACCTTTAAACGTCTCCAAAGCAAGGCTGGTACAAGGTTGTTTTTTTTAACCAGCCCTACAATTGAATTGCCGGAGAATTCCCAGTGAGTCAGCTCCCTCTGTCAATTCCATTATCCACTGCTCCACACCTTGAGTTTTAGAAGATTCTGTGACAAAATTATGTACTTTGTTGTTCAGTTACATCTGATCCTCCATGACCTATTTGGAGTTTTCTTGGCAAAGATGCTGGAGTAGTTTGACATTTCCTTCTCCAGCTCACTTTATAGATGAGGAAACTCTCGGGTAGTCATTGTCAGAGGCCAGATTTGAACTCAGAAAGATGAGTCTTCCTGACTTCAGTCATGCCACTCTAGCCACTGTACTACCTAGCTTCCCTTTACAGGACAGCTTTCTGCCCATTCTGTTTTTATAGTTTATCAGATAGAGAGCTAAGTGGGACCTTAGAAATCAACTACTCCAACCCCCTAATTTTACAGACAAGGAAACTCAGGCAAACAGGATTTGTAATGAAAATCAAATGAAATAATATATATACATTTAAACTTTAAATATAAGTAAATATATGCATGTGTATATAGATATATATAAAATATACATTTAATTAAATGCAATTTCATTAAAATTCATATAAAATTAATTTCATTACAGTAATTAATATTTAATTTAATGATTTAATTGAGTTATATAAAGCATTAATATATATAAATGTAAGTGAGCAAGGATTGTTGTTAGTCACAAGCCTAGACATTCTTCCCAAAAATATATGCTACCCCAGGGCATATAATGCTGAAAAGTCAGGCACTGTGTCAATCACTCAGTAAGTATTTATAAAGCATCTATTATGTACCAGTCACTGTGCTAACTGTTAAGGATGTCAAGAAAGGCAAAAGATTGTCCCCACCCTCAAAGGGTTTATAATCTAATGGAAAAGACAATAAGCAAACAACTATGGACAAACCAGTTATTGCAGATAAATAGGAAATAAATCAGAGAGGGAAGGCATTAGAATTAAGAGGGGTTGACAAAAACATCCTGTAAAATGTGGGAATTTAGGTAAAACTGGAAGGAAGCCAAGGAAGCCATTAGGTGGAGATGAGGAGAGAAAATGTTCCAAGGCTGGGGGAAAGCCAGAGTAAATGCCCAGATCCAAGAGATGGAGCGTCTTGTTCATGGGACAGCCAGGAGGTCAGTGTCACTTTCCACAAAATAGAATAAAGCTAGATAAAGCACTCTAGGAAAAGCTGGGCAAAAAAAAGAACAAGATTCACGCTTTTCAAAGCACTTTATAAATAAATATTCTCTGATAGAATCCTGACATCAACCAGGTAAGGTCAACACCATTATTGTGCCCATTTTACAAGTGAAGAAACTAAGCCTGAGAGAAGTTAAGTGACTCCACCAGGGTGATAGAGTTAAGGACTGAGACTATACTCGACCTTAGGATCTCCAGGTTCTAGGTCCTACTATATCAGCTAGATGTGTCAGTGGATAGAGAGGTAGGCCTTGAGTCAAGAAAAACTGAGTTATAATGCAACCTCAGATACTTATAAACTATGCCATCCTCTTAACTTCTGCCTGCCTCAGTTTCCTCATCTATAAAATGATGATAACGATTGCCCTTACCTCTCAGGGCGGTTCTGAGGATAAAACGAGGTATTTGTAAAATGCTTTGTAAACTTTAAATCCTAATTCAATGAAAGTTATTGTATTATTTTTACTGTTGCTACTATTTCTATTTTTATTATTGTAATACCAACCAGCTTTACCATTTCCCAATACTTAAGGGTTTACATCCCACTGGATAACCTAGAGCTATCCTATTTTCACTCACCAGTTACAACAAATGTCATTTAATGAAAATGCAGTCATTGAAAAAGTTTAAAGATACATATTATCTCTTTGGGGTAGATGCACTCACAAATTCCACTTCACACAACATTCAGTCTCTGTAACACTCTTGTTCTGGTGGTCATTGGTGTGTTGTAACTGTAATAAGAAACAGCGTGAGATTTTCCAAATAAGATCTGGTCAATTCTATTGGCTTCAGGCAAAGTCTACAAAACAGTGACAACGCAGGATCTCACAGTTAGAAGGAATCTCAGAAGTTATCCAGGACAACTCTACTTGAATAGGAATCCTGGCTACAACTTCCCCAACAAGGGGTCCTATACTCTCCTTTGCTGGAAGACTTCCAGGAGGCATCTGTTTCCACACGTGAATGGACAGTTCTACTTGTCAGGGAGTGATTTCTTACTTTGAGCTAAAATCTACCTCTCTGTAGCTTTTACCCAGGACCACTAGGTCATGTAGTAGAGAAAATATTGGGCTTGGACTCAGTAAGACTCATCTTTATGAGTTCAATAACAGGCTCCGACACTTACTAGCTGTGTGATCCTGGACAAGTCATTTGACTCTGTTGGCCTTAGTTTCCTCATCTATAAAATAAGCTGGGGAAGGAAATGGCAAACCAATTCAGTATCTTTGCCAAGGAAACCCCAAATAGGGTCACAAAGAGTTGAACATAACTGAAACAACTTAAAAACCAAAATCCATCCTTGACTCTGATTCCAAAACCACAATTGTTAAATTTTAAAGATCAATGACTCTGAAGTCACTTGACTTGAGTTCAATTGCTTCCACACATGACTCCTACCTGTGTGACCTTGGGCAAGGCATTTAATATCTCTAGACCTCAGTTCCTTACCTATAAAATGACAAGAGTTGGACTACATCTCAGGTTTCTGAAGTCTCTTTGGGCTCTACATTTAAGATCTTAGGTGTGGACTTAGGAAAATCATAAAATCATCCTGGGCCTCAATTTTCCCCATATGTAAAATGGGTTAGAGTTATGTGAGGGGTTAGTTGGGCTGGATCACCTCTGACGTCCTTTCCAACTCTAGATATGTTATCCTCTTCCACATGTTACATATCAAATGCTTGAAAATAGCTATCATGCCTCTCCCAACCCCACAAGCCACTATTTTCTCTTCTCCAGGCTAAGCCTCACCAGTTTTGGTTACTTCTCATCTACTCTATATCTACCTTGTGCCTATTTATTTACATGTTCTCTCTTCTACTAGAATATAAGCTCCTCAAGGACAGAGACTGTTTTTGACCTTCTTTGTATTCCCATTGCTTAGTACAGAGCCTGTATACAATATGCTTCTAATAAATACATGTTGATTGACTGATTGACTGGAGTTAGGAAATCAGGTTTCTAATCCTGACTCAACCATTAGTTCTTCTGTGACCCTGATCAATGTACTACCAACCTCATACCCCACATCTGCAAAATAAGCAGATAAAAATAAATAAACCCAAAGCTACCTTATAGATCTAACATTCTATTGCTTTAAAACACTAGTTCTTGTAAATGGCATGCTCAGGCAAAAGGTTTACCATCTGGAAGAGTCAAATACCAAAGATCAGCATGAAGCCAGGACATTGGCTTTTCAAGGAGTAATCTAGAACACAAAAAAAGCATAATGGGAGTCTCTCTCTGAGTCCAGTCCTGCCTTCAAACCTAGGTCTACCTCTCATTAATGATGAACAATCCCTGAGAAGTGACTGGGGGTCCTATACAAACCATCTGTTGAGTCACACTAGGAAAATGTAAAGACACAGGATTAGAGGTCCCTGCCAGTAAGAGAGTAATGAGTGAGAAGGTGCCCCAAGTCCTAAGTCTCCTGGTTGACTAGATATCGATCCATCAAGAAGTTTAATCATAAGCAGAGCAGCTTTTGGAGATGCTTATTAGCTCTGATTGATTGATTAATTAATTGTAAGAGTCACTGAGGGTAAGGTTTAAATCTAAGTGCCAGAACTGAGTTTGTTGAATTTCTGGATGTGGGGGTATGCCTATAAGACTGGTTTGGCTCTATATGACCCTATGACAAAAAAAAAAAACATGAACATCTAACCCTTGTGGTAGTTATTTTTAACATATATTGAGTGCCCTTTTCTTTCCATGATTATAGGAAAGTAAGCCACATGTATGTGACTGATTGCATTATGCCATATTTTTGTGTGACCAAGGCTCAGAAGGGAAGGAAAGAGAGTAGTATTTTCCAAGGGAGTGAAGACATAATAGCCATAAGATAAAATCCACATATACCACACCCCTAGAATAACATGAGCACAGGCATGCACAACAGGGACAAAGTCAGGGGACTGATGTAACAAGAAGCCTGGGAGTCAGAGAGAATTTGGCATCACCACTAACTGACCTCTTGTGTAGGGTGGAGTGCAAGAATGCAAAATCACTGAGGCAAGCATGGGGCTGTCATTGCTGATCTTCATCACAAAATAGGGTCAGACACTGGGACTCCTGGTGCTAGAAAACTTGTAAGTTCATAGATTCATAGATTTAGAGTTGGAAGGCACTTTAGAGACCATTTCATCCAATCTTCTCCTTTTACAGATGAGGCAATTGAGGTTTAGCATGGAGCTTGCCCATGGTTACGTTTGAAAGTGTAGAAAGGCAAGCCTCAAACCCAAGTGTTCCTCACTCCAAGCCCAGTCTTCCATTCATTAAGCTACACTGACTCTCTACCCTTAGCCTAGTACCAATTAAGTTTGATGTTGATGCTGACATCACAATTGTAATACTTACTCTGTCCTCTGTTACTGGGTGATGGCCAATTTTACCATCTTCCAAATTAAGATTTACTTAGAGCTCTATTTCCACTAAAAGCCTAGAGTGGTCTTAGACCTCTTTCCTTATATTACGTCCATCTTCTTATGCTCAAAAGAATTGGCTTTCCTTAAAAGGATACCTTCTCATTGTCCACACAGTCTCCATTAATGGTTATTCCTTGTCTCATTTCCCACTGCCAACACACACACACACACATACACATATACCCTGTCAAGAGAAGTAAACTTATCCCTTTCTTCCCACTGTAACTTTGAGACCCTACCTTTGTAACCATTATTCAGGCATCTCTCTTTTAAGGATAATCTCTCTCTATCACACTTTTGAGATACATGTTCCTCTTATCTACTCACCTATAGGTCATCACTCTGCCTCCTTTATCAATCATTCAGTACCTGATTCATAATCTAGCTCTCTCTCCCAATCTTTGTCTTCCTTGGAGACTTCAATATATATGTTTATCCTTGGAAAGGTCAATATGTATGTTTTCCAGCCTCAAAGCATCTGACTTCCCAGTTCAATACCCTCCTCAGTTTCCATTATCTACATCTTCATTCCATCTAAAGCATCTCCTGAGGTTGTCCTACCCTACATTTGACCATCATCCAAAATTCCATCACCTATATAACACTTAACTCAGTAATTCTACTCCAATCATATTCTCTTTTTTCATTCTCTCTCTGCCTCATTTCTCCTAAACCTATTTTTCATCCTTAGTTTAAGCCTCTAGTCACTCTACCCTCATTCCTCTTCTTCTAGGTCTATCTTCAGTTTCCTCTCTTGTCAGTCTTGAATCAATATTTCTTTTTGACCTTGAATTTACTGTCATTCACTATTCATAACCCTTCAGCCCTGGATCAATCCCACCACCTGCCTGTGCCTCTCTTCTCAAACTGATGAACTCTCCTAGGAATCTGTTCTGAGATCTCTCTGCTACAAGGATGTTCTTTTCTTCTCCTATTATTCATTCTTTGATTCCTGTAATGATGGTTCCAAACAGTGGTATGCTGTTAAATGCTTAACAGCTAGATTTCAGGGAGAAAAATTCCAATAGCTAGTATTTATATAATCCTTTAAGGTCTTCAAAACTCTTTATGAATACTCTCTCATTTTAATCTCACAATAACCTTTGGAGGAAGATGTTATTGTTATCCCCATTTTATAGATGAGGAAACTGAAAAATACACAAATTAAGTGGCTTGCCAATGGTCATAAAACTAGTAAGTATATGAAGCTAGAATTGAACTCTAGTCTTCCTAACTCCAGCCTAGTGCTCTATAGATTGTCCTGCCTAGCTGCTTTCAAAGCATGCTTTTCAGTTTAATCTGCATCATTACCATTTCCCCTACCACTTTCTTAAGTCTAGATAATCAACAAGCAACAAATCAATCCCTCACTTGAACTTCCAGGAGCCAAGGTGGTGAAGTGATCTGTAAATACTCATACCCTCCCCTTGTTGACCTTGAAAAACACACAGAATATTTTGCCAGGAAAAATCCTGGGATAGTGGGATCAGCAGAAGGAGTAAACAGTCTCTCATCAGTTTGAGAGGCTAGGAAAATCATAAGGGAGAGTACCTCTTGCTGTGGATGAAGAGGACTAGTGAAGGATAGGAGCTGTCACAGACAGACTCACTTCAGTGAACCAGCCCCAGTAGTGTGGAGCACATAAGCACCAACACAAGGACCCCAAGTGTGCCTTAGCACAGCCAGGGGAATCGGGAAGACCCCAGCACATACGGGGCTTCACCAACCCCTGAGCCTGCCTGGGCTCTAGCTCAGGAAAGGAGACCTCCTATGGTCAGACCACCCCTCCCTGACACCTTACACAGCAAGTTTCAGGGTAACTCTGGGGAAACTCAGAAAGACTTCACCTTGCTTCTGCCTTGGCACACCAGCCAGCTTAACACCAGGTAAGCTGCAGCATTTCAGCTTCTAGCTGAAAGAACCAGAGACCACAACACACAAAGCTTCAAGTTCTCAGCACAGGAACCATGCGACAGAGGCTCCTGTGCCCCAGAGATCTACCTTAAAAGCCAAGAGAAAGGCAATCATCATGAGCAAAAGAAGCAAACCAGAAAAGAAAAGACCATAGAATCTTACTATGGGGACAAAGACCAAAATACAAATACAGAAGAGGTCAATATTGAAACTGTAGTCACATCTGAAACCTCAGAAGGGAACATGAGCTGATCTTAAACCCAGAAGAGCTCAAGAAGGATTTTAAAAGCCAAATTAGAGAGGCAGGAGAAAAATTGGCCAATGATTTTAAAAATATGAGAAAGAATTCACAGAAGAATTTAAAAGGAAAATTGGGTAAATAGATAAGGAGATACAAAATCTAACTGGAAAAATTGGACAAATGGACAAAGAGATGCAAAAGTTAACAGAAGAAAACTAAAAATTAGAATTGGGCTAATAACTATGAGACATCAAGAATCAGTCAAGCAGAATCTCAAGAATGGAAAAATAGAAAAAAATGTAAAATAACTCATTGGAAAAACAACTGACCTGGAAAATAGATCCAGGAGAAAAAATTCTAATTATTGGTCTACCAGGAATCCATGCTGAAAAAAGAACTTGGGAAATATCTTCCAAGAAATCATCAATGAAAACTTCCCTGAGGCCCTAAATCCAGAGGGGAAATAGCCATCGAAAGAATTCACTGATCACCTCCTGAAAGAGATCCCAAATTGAAAACACGAAGGAATACTGTTGCATAATTCCAGAACTAGCAAGTTAAAGAGAAAATACCGCAAGCAGCCAGAAAGAAGTAATTCAAATATCAAGGAACTACAGTCAGGATCATACAAGACCTTGGAGCTTCTATGTTAAAAGAGTGGAGGGATTGGAATATGATATTCCATAAGGCAAAGGAGCTTGGACTACAACTCAGAAAAATTGAGCATAATATTTCAGGCAAGATGGACATTCAGTGAAATAAGGTATTTCTAGACCTTCATCATGAAAAGACCAGAACTCAATAGAAAATTTGATCTTCAAATACTAGTCTCAATAGAGGCATAAAAAGGTAAATAGGGGAAAATCTTGTTATTCAATATGGGCAAACTGTTTACATCCCTATAAAGGAGTATGACCCTGGTTAATCTTGAGAACTGTAAATTTATTATGATATTTAAAAGGGATATACATGAATAGAGGGAGTGGGTATAAATTAACTGATGTGATGATAAAAAAAAAATGTGATCCAAGGGTATGAAGGGATTTTAATGGGGGAATATGAAAAGAGGAGGCAGAAAAAGATAAATTACATCATAGAAAGAGGCACAATAACGTATTATAATAGAGGAAGAGGGGAAGGAGATGAGCACTATTTGAGATTTACTCTCATCTGATCTGATTCAAGAAGGGAACAACAAACTCATTTAAGTACAGAAATCTAACTTGCCCTATAAGCAGTAGGAGAGGAAAGAAAAGGAAAGGGACGTTTAAAGTAAGGGAAGAAGTAGTAAGGGAAAAGGAGAATAAAAGAGAGGGGGGTTGGTAGAAGAGAAGGAAGACTGAGGGAGGTGGTGATCAAAAATTAAAACTTTATTGTGAAGGGGAACGGAGAAGAGAGAACTAAAGACATAAAAGGGGGGAAACAGGATAGAGAGAAAGACACAGAGTGTAATCATAACTATGAATGTGAATGGGATGAACTCTCCCATAAAATGGAGGCAGATAGCAGAATGGATTAAAAAGCATAATCCAACAATATGATGTTTACAAGAAACACCTTTGAAACAGGGGGATACACACAGGGTAAAGGTAAAAGGTTGGAGCAGAATGTATTATGCTTCAGCTGATGTAAAAAAAAGCAAAAGTAGTAATCCTAATCTCAGACAAAGCAAAAGCAGAAATAGATCTAATCAAAAGAGATAAGGAAGGAAACTATATCCTGCTAAAAGGCACCATAGACAATGAAACAATATCATTACTAAACATATATGTACCAATTGGTATGGCATCCAAATTCTTAGAGGACAAGTTAAGGGAGTTACAGGAAGAAACAGACAGAAAAACTATACTAATGGGGGACCTTCTCTGAGCTTGACAAATCTAAACTCAAAATAAACAAGAAAGAAGTTAAGCAGGTGAATAGAACTCTGGATAATGTAGATATGGTTGACCTCTGGAGAAAATTGAATGAGGATAGAAAGGAATATATATTTTTCTCAATGGTACATGGAATATGCACAACAAAATGACCATTCGTTGAGGCATATAAACCTCACAATGCAGAAAGGCAGAGCTAGTCCATGCATCCTTCTCAGATTATAATGTAAAAATTATGTATAATAAAAGGCCATGGAAAGATAGACCAAAACTTAATTGGAAACTAAATAATCTAATCCTAAATAATGAGTGAGTTAAACAACAAACCACAGAAACAGTCAATAACTTCATTCAAGAGAATGACAATAATGATATAACCTACCAAAACTTATGGGATGCTGCAAAAGCAGTTCTTAGGGGAAGTTGTATATCATTGAATGCCTACATGAATAAAATAGGGAAAGAGGAGATCAATGAATTGTCCATGTAGTTGAAAAAAACTAGAAAAAGAACAAATAGAAAATCCCCAAGTAAATACCAAATTAGAAATACTGAAAACCAAAGGAGAGATTACAAAATTGAAATTAAGAAAATTATTGAACTAATAAATAAAACTGAGTTGGTTTCATGAAAAAAACAATAAAATTGATAAATTTTTACTCAATTTGATTTTTAAAAAAAGAAAGAAGAAAACCAAATTACCAATATCAAAAATAAAAAGGGTGAACTCACCTCCAACGAAGAGGAAATTAAAACAATAATTAGGAATTATTTTACCCAACTATATGCCCATATATTTGACAACCTAAGTGAAATGGATGAATATTTAAAAATATATAAGTTGCTCAGATTAACAGAAGAGGAAGAGAAATATTTAAATAACCCCATCTCAGAAAAAGTAATTGAAAAAGGCATCAATGAATTCCCTGAAAGTGGGCATAGACCAATGCCTGACACCATACACAAGAAGAAAGTCCAAATGGATACATGATCTAGGTATAAAGGCTGATACTAAAAACAAATTAGGACAGCAAGAAATATTATATTTGTCAGATTTATAGAGAATGGAGAAATCTATGACCAAACGAGATAGAGAACATTGTTAAGTACAAAATGGATCATTTTGATTACATTAAATTGAGAAGCTTTTGCACAAACAAACCCAATGTAACCAAGATTAAGAGGGAAGCAGAAAACTAGAAATTTTTGCAACAAGTATCTGTGA
Organism: Potorous gilbertii; assembly: GCA_028658325.1. Taxonomy (NCBI): domain Eukaryota; kingdom Metazoa; phylum Chordata; class Mammalia; order Diprotodontia; family Potoroidae; genus Potorous; species Potorous gilbertii. The sequence continues at coordinate 217,436,133 of CM053770.1, forward strand.
TAAAGGCCCCATTTCTAAAATATATAGAGAACTGAGTTGTGTATAATACAAGTCATTCCCTAATTGATATATGGTCAAATGATATGAACAGGCACTTTTCAAAGGAAGAAATTAAGATATCTATTGTCATATGAAAAAATGCTCTAAATCACTATTGATTAGAGAGATGCAAATCAAAACAACTCTGAGGTACCACTTCATACCTATAAGATTGGCTAACATGGCAAAACAGGAAGATAATAAATGTTGGAGAAGATGTGAGAGAGTTAGAACACTAATTCATTGTTGGTAGAACTGTGAGCTGATCCAACCATTCTGGAGAGCAATTTGGAACTATGCCCAAAGGGCTACAAAAATGTG
>CM053770.1:217436992-217490420 GCA_028658325.1 Potorous gilbertii
AGATCTAGGAATCATCTGCATGGGGATGATAGTTGAGCCCATGGGAACTGACAGGATCACCAAGAAATATAGTATCGAGTGAAAAGATCAGATAGTCCATGACAAAGCCTTGAAAGATACTTATAATTAGGAGGAGCGACCTGAATGAAGATACAACAAAAGAACCTGAAAAGGAATAGCCAGACAAGTAGGAGGAGACCCAGGGGAGGGAGCAAGGTTATGAAAACCTAGAGAAGAGAGAGTATCCCAAAAGAAAGTGGATTTGGTGGTGTCAAAGGCTGCAGAAAGGTCAAGAAGGATGTAAATTGAGAAAAGACCACTGGATTTAGCAGTTAAGAGACCACTTAGTAACTTTGAAGAGAAGACTTTCAGCTGAGTGATGATGTCAAAAGTCAGAAGGGGAAGAAGAGATATAAGATGATAGCTCGTAAGGATAATTGGATTAAGTGGTGACTCCTTAACCCATCAAGAGAGACACAGAAGTGTTTCTAAGTCACATAGAAAGAGTCAGTCAATAGGAGAGATTGAAAATTATAGAGGAGATTAATAGAGGTCTTCTGGAGAAGATGGGAGGAGATGGAATGAGGGTAATATGCAGAGGTTTCACTTGGCAAGGAGAAAGGATACCTTTATAACAGTCAGAGATAAAAAAGAAAAGTAAGGGATACCAGTGGAATTGTCTGATCAATGGGAGAAGAAAAGGAGAATGAAGGAGCTATTATTACTTATTTTATAGCAAAAAAACTGAGGCTGATAAACCTATAAATGAAAAATCTATCAGTGGATTTACCCAGGGTTTCACTACAAACAAGTATATGTCAGGATTCAAACTCATATCTTCCTGATTCCAAGTCCAATCTTCCAAGCTTCCTTTAAGAAGAAAACACACACACACATGTATATGTATGTGTGTGTGTGTGTATGCATATATATATGCATATGTATATATTTCACTCCTCTGGAATTCTGAGTTCTGATCAGCCTTCTGAGCTCTTGGTCTGGTCAGTCTCAGGATTTGGACACTTAGATTTATTCTTCCAAACAAAGTGACCTTAACCGTAAAGAACAACTAATAAACTAAAGCCAGGTCTCTGGAGATGCATTGTTATTTTATAAATGTTAAGTACCATTAGCATCCATTTGGCATTTTCAGCAGCTTCTAAGAAACCCACAAAACTCATTTCTAACCCCATTTTTGTGTTGACTAGGATCACTGTAACCTTTAGGAAAAGTCCTGATAAATGAGGAAAGAACCTTTAACTGATAACATGACAAAATGCACAGGAAAGGGATGTAAGTAGATTACATAAAATTAAGTAAAGAATGGAAAGGCAATATAATAAAGAGGGGAAAACAAGAAGAGAGAAAGAAAGATAGAAAAATGGGGAGAAAAAAGGACTCATAAGCCAAGAATTCAAAGATTGCTTTCAAGTACTTGGAAGAAACAAGAAGAGTTGAAGTGGATATATCACACTGGGGTCTCATGGACTCATAAAATGCTTAGACTGGAATACTGCCTATGGATACTGACAGTGTAAAATTATGCATAGGTAAGTCAACAAGCATTTATTAAATGTCTACTAGGTGCCAGGCACTGTACTAAGCACTGGGGGTACAAATACAAGCAGGAAGAAATATAGCCCCTGCCCTCAAGGGGTTAACATTTAAAAGGAGAAGATAATACATAATAAGGAGAGCTCAAGTGGGTTAGTGGGGTTCTCTTTAGAGGGGCATGATAGCAAAGTGTGGAGTGTCAGAAGCACAACCAGGATGGGAATGAAGGATGGCTGATCTGGGCTCTTTCCAAAAAAGGAGGGCCCAGGAGGAACTCACCACTAGGAGATAGGAACTGGAATGGCAGAGGGATGTTCCAAAATTAGAGAATTCCAGGTTTTGAGGGAAATTTCAGGGTCAGAAGGTGGATTGCATTTGGAGTCCATGAATCTGACTTGGAATCCCAGCTTCGTCAATATTGGTGTAATCTTGGGCAAATCACTGGATTCCCATGGTCATCATTTTTGTCATCTATAAAATGAGGGGGTTGGCTTAAATGATCTTGAAGGTCCCTTCTAGTTCTAAAGGCATGATCCCAGGTTATCTAGCTAACTCCTTTCATTTGACAGATGAGGAAAATGAGGACAAAGGTGAAGGACTCACCCACAATCATGCATTTAATTTGTGGCAGATCCATGACTAAGATTCAGGTTTCTGAAGCATGATGCCCAGACAATCAGTGATTGAGGGAATCATTTTCTTCATTCAGGTATTACAGTGTTGTTCAGGAATAAATGTAATAAATGTTAAAACATAAATTTCCATTTGCTGATAATTTATGTCTCTATTTCTACCCTTTTATTCATTTTTATTACTACAATTTTATTAGTACTTATTATTACTCCTTTCCAACACTCTACTACTTCTCTATGTTCCACTCTGGCTATCTTCTTGCCATCATCCTGGCTGTCACTGTACCCTCTGAATTACCCAATTTGTGCCATTCTCACTGCAGTAGCACTCTATTGACCAGAGACCATGCTCTAGGGATCTTAACACTCTCAACTTTGGGCATTAACCCTTCACTCTTCGGCATTAGTAAAAGCATTGCATGGCCCACTTTGATTAGCCAGCTCCAGCTAAGCTTCATGTTTTACTCCAGCTATCTTCTTGCCATTTGCCATGTTGACGTAGCAGACTTCTCACCCTAACTTTCCATTTCAGAAACCATAATCACGTCATTACTGTCATTGTAACTGAAAAGAGCAATTCAATCAGTTCCCCTGTGGTTCCACCCGCCATCCTTATGACCAAAATATTCTCCTCTGATGACCACTACTCTGTACACATGTCTCCTTTAATTAGAAAGAAGCAAAAAATTATTATGAGGTTGGTTTTTTTAATGTTCCAATATCTCCCACACATATGCTAAGATCAGATGAAAATTCTTAATAGATGTTACCACAGAAAACCACTAAGTGCATCAACACTTTGTGCCAAGTACCAACATCAAATATGGAGATATGGGCTCATGAAGGGTCAAAGTCACAGAAATAATCCTCTTCAGTAATCAAACAAATGAGAGATTCCCTATAGATGATGAGGTTTTCTAGATTTTCTTGTTTGCAAAAAACATTGTCTTGGCTGTCCTGAAATAAAAGGAGATATCATTGATGATATCTATCAAGTCACTAAAAAGTATACTTCTCTATCCATCCACACACAAAAAAAACAAAGTTGATAAGGATTCCCAGATTCTGATAAGCACTGAGATGAGGAACCTGTTGAGTTAGTTCATCAGTAACCTATGTCTTGGGCAGGAGCAAGAGATGGACAATGAGATGAACCTAGAATTAAATAGAATGATGTCAGACTAGATCACATTTGGGAAAATATAGAGTGTTTAATAACCATATCATCATTATGTTACATTATATTGATATGCTATATTATGGTATTATATTGTATTATATGTTGTATCATATTGAATCATACCATATATCACAAAGTATCATATTTCATATTGTTTTGTGCTGCATCATATTGTATTGTGCTAGACTATGTTGCACTGTTGTATTGTAATATAATATAGTATTATCACAAAAGCCACTCTTATTAACATCAACATCTTTCTGGTGATGCTGCATAGGTAAGAATCACGGAACATTGTGATCTCAAAAGAACCAAAGTTTTAGTTGACCCAAAGGACAATGATGGGTATGAGTATACATGGTATATTGCTAGGCATGTCTAGTATGTGAGGAATAACATAAAAATATCATCTAGGACATGCTGGGACAAAAAAGTTAATAGGTCAGTCATGTTTTGATCAGCAAATTGAAAACTCAAGTGTTGCCTTGAATCCATGAAATATTAAAAGAAACAGAACACATGGTACCTCTAATCAGGATTTATGAACCAGAATGGTACAGAATGAGAAGAAGGGAGCCTGCCATCTGCACCTACCACACTGATGAGATCATGGATACAATGAAGTATTAAGAACCAAATAATAAACTTCCCAGAGTCTTCGTTTACTTCATGTTGTCCATTTGTGGGTTTGAACATTGAGTGTATGTTTGCATGTGTTCATGTGTTTCTAGAATAGCATGGTTTGGGATTCCCTTCTTCTCCACTCTAAAATATATATGATCAAGGGCTGTGGTCTTTGAAACAAATCTTAGATGTCCTTATTAGATCTCCCTTCTAATTAAGATAATAAGGACCAGTTGTCCTACTTACTGCCCTCCCACGTACCTGAGGGAATTGTTTTTGTAAAGATAGTCATCAGCAAGTTTATATTCTTTAGAAAACAAAGAATACTATTCAGTTGTTGTTTCACCCCTCTTTCAACCCCTTTACCTGCAATAATTAAGACTGATATGGTGAATCAGTGTCTAAATATTAGCTTGTACACATTTTGGTGCCAGAATGAAACAGTCTTATTTGTTTTCCATGCCAAACCAGATGTTCATGTTCAGGATAATCCACATGTTTTTCCCCTAAATTCCTTTGGTATCTGAGCATTATCCCTGACTCTCCTCAAAGGCCCTTTCCTTTCAGCTACTTACATATGGTTATCCTTTGAATTAACTTAATTATAGGAGGAGATGGGGAAGGACCACAGGGGCCCAGTAACATATCTGAAGTCATGAAACAATATTAAAGAATCTCTGCTGATGTCAATAGAAATGAAGAATGAGTCTCAGAAACCATGCAACCCAACAGGCTACTGCTGTCGCCTTGTTAGTCAAAGGTTTTCAGTAAACATGTTGGAATGGGATGCATCACTGGTGACTACTGGGAGGAAAAGCACCTTTCAGCCTGTCAGATTAGATGGTTAGTTTTAAATCAGGAGCATTAAGTTAAATGCATTCTGCTGAGATTATGAGGTAGGAAAGAATTTCCGGCCATTTAGGGGAAGGCAAAGGAGGGAGAGGAGATTTAGGAGATGGTGAAGAAAGGGAGAGTGGGAAAGGAAAAGGAAAAGTAGAGTCTTCCAACACTCAGTTTTTTGTATGGGCAGCATGGTATATAAGACAGCATAGCACTGTGGATAGGAAGCCAGGAACCAGGAAAACTTGGATTCAAGTACCTCCCTCTAATCCATACTGGTGATGTGACCCTAGACAAATCACTGAAACTCTCAGGACCCTAGAAAATTTCCTAAGACTATAAGTTACAGAGGTGTTAATCTGTATTAGTGAAAGAAGTTTCCTTACCTGGGAGTTCCCTATACCAATGAATCACAGGTCTGGTCCATATTCCATATTTATGTCTTATCTTCTGAATTATAAATTCCTTGAGGGAAAGACTTTGTCTTCTCTTTTTTTTTTAATCCTGCACAATGTCTAGCAGAATGTACATACAGCATGATCTTGGATTCTCCTCTTCTCATGTATTCAAGACACTTATGGTCAAGGTATTTAATACTTTAGTGGAGATGTATTCTCATCATGGATGGTGCTTCTACCAATGGTGCAGATTGCAATCCATCCAGTCAGTCAATCAATAGGCATTTGTTAAACCTTATAATGTACCAAGCACTGCTCTAAGGACTGGGAACCCAAAGAAGAGCAAAATACAGTCCTTGCCCTCAAAGAACTCACAATCTAATGGGGGAGACAACATGCAAACAAATACATACAACCAAACTATTTACAGAATAAATAGAAAGTAATCAATGGAGGAAAGTCTCTAGAATTAAGAGGAACTAGTAAAGGTTTCCTGCAGACAGGATTTTAGCTGAGACTTCTTCACATCCTCCAAAATGAATCTAGGTCCACCCAGTATTCTGGGGCTTTTCAAGGGTTCTTACCCTGGAGCTCATGCACTTTAAAAAAATGTATAGCTGTATTTCAATATAATTGGTTTACTTTGTAATCAAATCTATTTTATTCTGTGAATTAAAAAAAAACATGATTCTGTGAAGGAGTTCATAGGCTATCCAAGGGGTCTATGACTCAAAAAATGATAAGAGCCTCTGACTTAGGTTCTTTTCGACATTGGATGTTTCACAGGTTAATCAGAGGAATTTCCTAATCAACCTAAATAGCTTCAAGGTGATAAGGTTTTGTTTTAGACTTTGTCTCTCCTAATTGGAGATGATCAGCTCAGATTATTATGAGTTATTCCTTTGTACTTAGACTATAAAAGGAGATCAGTGGCAGTGTCATATCCTTTTATTTCTTCAACTCCCCCCCTACACACACACACACACACACACACGCACACACACACACACACACACACACACACACATTTTTTGGAAGAGAAACAAGAAATCAGCCAAGCTGGGTCCAAGAAATACAACCTCCTCTCCCCATTTACCCTCCAGACGTCACTATTAGCTGCCTTGGGACAGTGGCATATGGAAGTTGCATGTGCAGCCCACCTTCATGGGCTGAAAGGAGAGACCTTTCTACCATCTCTACCCCCTTCCACCCTTACAAGCATTTCTGTATCCTTTCCTGTTTTAGCTAGCTTGATAACTGATCCAATTATACCCTCAAATGTGTGTCATTATCAGAATAGACCTCTTTTATGTATTGTAGACTTGACCTACTTCAAGCCAGTCTGATGTTTCAGGTTAAGAACTGGAAGGAATAAAACAATCAAAGATCACTTAATAGGTACAAAAGTTACCTTAGTTATATCTTAGGTATAGCATGGAAATAATACTCAATAAGGATGTAGCATTCATTCAGTTCAGCACAATTTCTCAGCCTGATGTTGCTCATTTTGACATGATATCCCAGTGACCCAAGGCAATAATGTTATATCATCTAAGTTTTCTTAAAAGGTATTGAAACCTTCATGAAATCATTGTTGCCTTGGGTCACTGGGATATCTTCCCAGTATCCTAACTACAGAAGTCAACCAGTTAGTATGGAGGAAAGTTTCTCCCTCGGGCTTGACTCTCATGTCTTAGCTAGAAAAGATCTGTAAAGGTGTTTATAACAAATTATTCATCAATAACAGGGGAGTCACCACACCTGAATTCATCTCAGTGTCCCATGTGCTATATAAGTAGAAATGGCACTAAAAATAAAGACTAACTAAACAGTAACACTAGACCAAATTTGGTAGAAGCAGATCTTTTCCAATTTTCTTCCATTTGCTGTACTTCTTCCATTTTCACATTACAACCAAACCAAGATGATCTGGCTTACTTGGGTTTCTCACCAAGTTTACTGCTATTTTATTAGACAATATTTCTCATATTTTTCCACCATCTTTCTCTGTAAGATGACAAACAAATTTATATTCTAAACCAGTATTGCCCTTGGCTACCATGTTTCTCTACTAGAAAAGAAGATCAAGTGTTTTCTAGCTAAGACAATTTCAGGGTCCTAATTGGAATGATTGGTTTACATAGTAAATGCTGTTAACAAATATAGATCTCTATTATCCCCTGTATATCTCATTTTCTACCATCAACAACTTATTTACATGTTCAGGTTAAAGTTACCACAAGTGATTTCCATATCTGCTTATTTTAGATAAATAGATAAAACATTTAAGTACAGGAAAAGCAAGATAATCCCTTCCCTCAAGGAGCTTGCTTTCTAAGTGGGGAAGAAAATACATACAGGAGAACTAAAAAGGGATGGGAGGGGGCGTTTTCCTGTTAGGGTATAAAAAGACTGGTAAATTGGAAGAGCAGTACAGAGAGTAAGTCAAAGAGTGAGTAATGGGAAACATAGTTGGTTCCCCTCCTGAAATAGTGGTCCTTGTCAGAGAATGACCAATCAGAAAAGCAGAACCTCAAGCAGGCAGTTTCTGCAGGATGGAAAGGCAGTTGTTAAGGAGAAGAACTCAAGAAACTAGCTGTGATCTAGAATTGTAGGTGATTGGTATTAGATGACTGGAAAGATTTAAATACTCTATCTTTTTTTAATAAAATATAATTCTATTCTGAATTACCTTTCATTGTACAAGGAATCTGATTATATAATCTTGACACAATCGGAATAATAGGAAGAAAATCCCAGGTTGTCATTTCATATATGAGCACAAATGACTTTAATTAGCTCAGCCTTTTTTGATAGCTAATGGGCATTAATAAGATTTATTACATTAATCAGAACAGAAGTGTTTATTTTCCACAGCATATTTGAGAAGAATTCGTAATTATGTTTTTCCCTGGTGACTTTTTTTAAACTAGTGTAATAATGACGGTGAAACTGAAAGAGAAACTTAAGTTGTTACATATTCTATCATTCATGTATCCATCTGGATGTATTCATTCAGATATTATTCATTGACTCAAATATTTATTAAGTACCTATTGTGTGCAGAGTACTCGACAATGAGTAAGATATAAAATGCAGTTAAAGCAAGATATCTCTCCTCTTATAGTGGATCTTATAGTCCAGAAAGGAAATAAAATGAAAAAACTTCCAGAGAAGATGCTCTACCATTTCTGGATCTCACATAGCACTCTTGCAGAAACCATATGTATTGTTTTTTTCAACACTTCAGGAAAAAGTAGATACAAAGCCCTTCTGCTTGCTGTAGAGACTGACTCAGACCAAATGATTGATTTCATTCTTTCCTAAGTCTCCTGTCATCTGAGGAAGAGGTTCAAGCAAAGTGGAAAATCAAGGAGAGGTTCTGTTGAAAGGAGGAAGCAACTATCACCTCTGTACCCAGGAAAAGTAAAAGGGAAATAAAGTTCCTACTTTTCAAATTAAAAACTTAACAATTGTCAACAAAAAAAAGAATTAAAAAAATATACAGGGTAGAGAGGAAAATCTCCACAAAATTCTTAACATTTAACAAAGGAGAATAAAGTAGACAAACAAACAAAAAGCTTTTGTTCTATATCCTCTTCTAGGTCTGACCGAAATTCTGCTACTGTATTCCTTCCTTCTTTCCTTCATTCATTCCTTCCTCCATTTCTTCTTCCCCCCTCTCTTCTTTCCTTCCCCTTTAGAATGTGAGGCTCTTTGGAGTAGAGATTGTTTCATTGTCTATTTCTGTATCCCTAGCATCTAGTTCAGGGTCAGATGCAGAGTGCTGATTGATTGAGTGGTTCTTTCTCTCCTCTCATGTAACTGTAGTTAGTATACAGGCTGCCCTCATTCTATCTTTTCTTTGCATCACTTTGTAGGGGTCTTTCCATATGTCCTTGTATATCTCATATTTGTCAGTTTTATGGAACCATAATATTACATTAATATTAACACATCATAATGTATTTAGTCTTTCTCTGGTTAATGGACTTACAGGTTTAGGCTTCCAAATCCTTTTTTTGCTATTACAAACAAGGCATTTATGAATATTTTTGTATACATAGGTCCTTTTTTTCCATTGTAGTTAAAGGTCTATTTCAATTTTCAATCAAAATTCTAGCAGTGAAACCACAGGTTTGAAAGGTATTTTAGTTTTGTGGCTGATAGTGAATAATTCCACGTTATTATCAAAAATATTCTCCATCAGTCTGCAATCCAAACAAAAATATATTAGTGCCCATTTCCCCACCACCACGCCAACACTGGATTTTATCATTTTTTTCTCACTTTTGTCAAACCGCTCAGTACAATGTAGTATCTTAAGTTTGCCTTAATTTGTTCCCCTTTCTCTATTATTAAGGAATTTGAGTTTTTTTCTTACAGTCAGTAACAGATTGTACTGGATCTTATACTGCTTTTTGTTTTTCCAAACAGAGAAGTTTAAGGTAGCAACTGATGGTTTGACTGAGAAAAGTTACAAGCAGAGGTTTGAGCTACAGTATTCTTTTTTCTAAAAATCCCTTCCATTTTCACATGCACTTAGGGCAACACATTCATTCACACTCCCAAACTCTTTCATTTAGCTGATTTTGTCCCTAGTATCAAGAAATTTTACCTATGGAAGGGAACTTTGAAGCTATTTAGCTTAGACTCCTCATTTTATAGATGAGGAAACTGAGACCCAGGGTCGAAATTACAAGTCCAAATTTCCACAACTAATTAGAAGCTTGTCAGAAAGCACATAAGTAGTCATCAGCGAAGGAATCTAACCCAGGCTTCTCCAATAGTTAGGGGCTTTTTAATGTGACATATACTTGTGTGCGTGTATGTTTGTCCTTTGTTTTCGAAGAAGACTATGCCATCAGAGAAATGATGACATGACTGGCCCTTGACTTTTTTTTGAGTGAGGAAAGGCTGTGCAGGTCACCAGCCTCACTTCTCCTCCAGAGTCATCTGAATCCAGTGACCAGATATTCATCAGGATGACTGGAGATGACCCAAGATAAGGCAATTGGGGTTAAGTGACTTGCCCAAGGTCACACAGCTAGTGAGTATCAAGTGTCTGAGGTGAGATTTGAACTCAGGTCCTCCTGACTCCTGCACTGGTGCTCTATCCACTGCACCAGCTAGCTGCCCCAGGCATATACTTGTGAAGGAAAAGGAAAGAACAAGTATTCATTAACCACCAAGATGTACCATATGGAAGGAAAGAGAAGGGAAGGGAAAGGAAGGAAAGGAAAGAAAAGGAAAGGAAAGGAAAGGAAAGGAAAGGAAAGGAAAGGAAAGGAAAGGAAAGGAAAGGAAAGGAAAGGAAAGGAAATAAACATTTATTAACCATCTGCTATGTGCCAGGTTCTATGCTAAGTGATTTACAAATATTATCTCAGTTGATCCTCACAACAACCCTGGAAGGTAGATGCTGTTATAATGCCCAATTTACAGTTGAGGAAATGGAGGCACCCAGCTAGTACACATCTAAGGCTGGATTTGAAATCCTGACTCCAGGCCTAGAGCACCATTCACTGTGCCATCTAACTACCATCTATGAGAAAGTCTACAGGGTTTGCCAAATAGTCCAAATTTTATCCTGGTTTATGCTCAAAACAAGCTTAACACATTGATGGGTGATACTGCTATATTTCCAGCTTGACCATAATTCTAAATGGGGAGGTGGGGGTGTGACAATTCTTTCTCAAACTTGGGTTTGAGCAAGAACAGAATGAGCTATAACAGGAGGTATGGAGGAGACTGGCCCCCAGAACCACACTTTAAAATGGATAATGACAAGACTCAAGCAAAATTAGGCAAAGAGACATGAATCCTTTGTGATAAGGTTGACAACTATTCCCCCCAGGGAAGGAAAGCAAACACTAGGCTCCATTCTTCTCCAGTTGTAGACCACTCAAGACAAAATGAAATGATTCTGGCCCCAGGAACACTGGCTCCCCTTCTTGAGACTTTGCCCAGAAAAGTGAACCTCAGGCGATGAGAGAAGTTCCCCCTGCCCACCCCCCCACTCTCTCTCTCTCACACACACATATAGTCATTGAGAAAAGAAAAGGGCAAACTATCCTTCTTCATAGTTGAAAACTGACCCAGCACTGGGAGCCCATTCATCAACAAGGTTGACGCTAAGCCTGTAGGTATTCTTGGCATGCTATTTGTCAGAAGCAAGTCATTCTTTCTTTGTAGGTCCCAGTTGTGGTTAAGCCCAATGATTTTGCCCAGCGATTGAACCAAACAAAATCCCAGGATTTCCTGAGGCTCCTGCACATGAATTTTTCAAATGGATGCTTTGTCACTTTTTATCAGATAAAAAAGCTCTGCTTTTAGCATTCACCCAATTTCCGAGCCTTGCTCTTAGGCCGGCTTGACAGCTTTACCATATATAAAGCTAAAGCGGGGGCTGAGAGGAATGTGCACAGGCCTCCAGCTCCCTTCCCATTGTGTTTGGGGGGGTGTCAAGGAAAAGAGGATTAGGACACTTGGAAGGGAATGGCACCCATAAACAATTTCAGGTTTAATGCCTTGAGCAGGGCATTAGAGTCTTACAAAAGAAACAAGGCTGTTTCTTCCATTTAGATACAGTAATAATAGAAATAAACAGGGGAACCCCCTCCCCAGTTTCCTGATGTTGCAGAGCCCTCCAAGGAGCCAGGCATGTGTCCTAATTTTGTGAGAATGGACATGTGCTCTGGGAACATGCTAAAGACCATATGCTTTGAGGTGAAGAATCAGTCCCTTATTGGTCTCCTTGACCGGTGGTATGTACTGAAAATGATTGACGGCAGAGCCCAGAAGAACGATCCCCTTAGTAGGTAAAAAAAAGAACAAAGATAAATGGCTCCTGGGTCCTCTGAGGTGAAAGTCAAGTATTAGCTCCCAAGTCCCACAAAATTGTCTTTACCTTCTAAGTAGAGGCAATAATGTAAGATAAACATGCTATTTTTTATGTTAGAAGGGTTGGTCAGTGAGCACTTCTGAGTCATAAGGTTATATGAGCATAGATTGAGAGCTGGAAGGGACCTTAAAGAACATCTGGTCTAGCTCCTCATTTTACAGATAGGGACACTGAGATCAAGAAGAAGGGAATGACTTCCCACCCTCAGGTCCCAAAGATGATCAGTGACCAAGCCACCATTTTGTTACAAATCCTTTGACTCCAAAGCCAATACTATTCCTATGACACCATGCTAAGTAAGTCTTTTGTTTTTTAAGCATTTCTTTTGCAGTAAAGAAACCAGAGGCTGTTTTATACCTGATACAGGAGCCTCTTTGCCATTCCTCACAGGTTGATACTCTATCCCCAGAATGAGAATTTTCACTGACTTCCCATGTCTGAAACTCTCTCCCTCCTCATTTCTAACTTCTGGCTTCCCTGGCTTCCTTCAAGTCTCAGCTAGCTCCTCTTCTAGGAAGTCCTTCTCAATCATGCTTAATCTTAATATCTTTCCAGGGAGACTATGTCCAATTTATCCTGTGTGTGGTTTGTTTGTACAAAGTTGTTTTCATGTTATCTCCCCCATTAGACTGTGGGTTCCTTCAGAACAGGGACTGTTTTATTTGTTGGTTTTGGTTTTTGCTTTCTTTGTGCCTCCAACACTTAGAACAGTGCCTGACACATAGTAGGCATTTAATAACTGTATATTGATGAAATAATATCTACGTTGTACATTGAACACGTTTTCCAGAAGGGATCTTGTTGGCATGTCCTAGTGGAAGGCTTCATGGATATATCTGGCATCCCCCCCATCTTAGGATGAAGGCCTGCTTTTAGCTCTCCTCTTTCCATTTCCCCCCAAAGATGGAAAAAAGGGGAGGAGGGAGAAATGGGTCAGTACTGCCTCTCACTTCTTTGCCCCTCAATGAGATAAAGGTCACATGCCTAGCTGAATGAGAAATGCTCTAGTCTGGCCAGATTGCTGGGCATTGTATGATCAGGAGTTGTAAGCAATGTTGGAGTCCACCACTACATACACGCACGCACGCACACACCAGTCCCTGCACTCAAGGAGTCCATGGGGGTGGGAAAGAAGAAGAAGAAGAAGAAGAAGAAGAAGAAGAAGAAGAATAAAAAAGAAGATGGTGATGATGATGAAGATAATGATGATGATGATGATGATGAAGGAGGAGAAGAGGAAGGAGGAGGAGGAAGAGATGGAAAAGGGAGGGGTAGGGGAAAGGGAAGAAGGAGAAAGAGGAGAGGGAAGAGGAGGGTAGTTTTAAGATTCATAGAATTAGAACTGCAAAAAACCTTAGAAATCATTCTAATCCAAACCTCTCCTTTTATAGCTGAAGAAACCATTTTTCAAAGAACTAAATGAGATGCCACATCGGTGTGAGGGCCTTGTCTTTTTGCCTCTTTTTGTATCCCTGCTACTTAGCACAGTGCCTGGCACAGAGCACTGAATAAATGTTTGTTGTCTGATTGAGTGACTGAAATCTGATCACTTCAAAACTTAGGGACTTTTTCTTCATTGATACCTTTCAGTCACTCTCACAGCTCTTATACTTTCCAGGGATGTGCTGGAGCTAGCTGACAGGCTAGGCAACAACCAGCTGTTACATTTTAGTGAGAGCATTTACACCTAGAAAATCAGGACAAATCATGGTCTGAATTATTGTTTTCTTGATTTCTGGAGTTAACAAAGTAATAGAAAAAATGTTAAGAATACATATCAAACTTAAAAATGTGTCCTGCTATACAGGAAAGTTGATTGTTAAATATTTACTAGCACACCCTTGAGTCTTTAATCATAAGCAGTGTCATTCTACCAGGCAAGAATAATGAAGAGAGGAAGAAAAACCAAAGGAAGTAAGAGTAGGAGATAATCCTGAGAAGCTGAAAGAAAATGAAGAAGAAAGTTAAAAGAGGATATACTTTGAGAAAAAGGTTGCCTAATATGAAGAGGGGACATGATATTCACAGTCCTTAGAGGTTAGTAAAAAGGTTGGTAGAGAAGAGATACTCTGAGACTTTTGTCCCTTCAGGAGTACATTAGGTTGCAGATCCGGTTCAGGAGGGAGTTTAGTGGACAGAGGCTGGAGAGGAGGAGAGGAAGGTAGGAGAGAGCAGACAGGGAAGGGGAATACTCAGGCTGAGAGAAAGAAGGTGATATATTATGGAACTAGTCATGTGAATGTAGAAGTCTGTGTAGGGAGGGTGTTTGCAGCTCAGGGAATACCTGTACCTCTTAATCCTTAGAAGAAACTCAGCACCCTAACACCCTGTTATCAGTCAAGAGTAGCATGTGGCAAAGTAGCAATTCTGAGGAGCAAAAACTTTCCAAATCACCAGTTCAATTTGCCATCTGTCCATAATTGCCCAGGTAACCAGGAAAAGTTTTGCTGAGTTCTTCTCTGCTGTAGAATATGCAACACATAACAACACCATCTCAGGATGAAAGGTGATGATTAAAAAGAATTAAGGCACCGAGATCTGCATTGTACAAGAGATAGAACATTATGCTTAGAGAGGGATGTGCTATGCATAATAAGTCCCGCTCCTCAGGGAGTAATTAGAGATTTGGCCAGGTTTTTTGCTGGTGCTATTTCTGCTTGCCTGCCAGAGGATTTTGATAAAAGGTTTGTTGTTTTGGTTGCAAAATTTTGTTGAAGACATACTTTCTAAGAGGAGGACATGTAGGGACAAACAGAGTTTAATGTTGAGCAACTATTATTTGGTATTCCCTCTTTGAGCCTGTACCTGGGATTTTGTTGTTGTTGGACAGGTTTATTTTTTAGAACTCTGTTTAAAAATATTTAAAATTTTAAGATGGGCTTTTTTCCCTACCTTGAAAAAAAATGCATTTGTGCTCTCAGTGCTGAAGAAAGGATTTGAATCTAAGGAAGGCTGTTGTAAGTTTCATTCCCCAAATATATACATCCCCATAAGCAGACCAATTTTTTTTTTATCCACAAGTAGTCAGACAGGGAGGGGAGAAGAGACTTGTAAAACCTTGTGAAAAGGTACTTAAGAGGTTCCTTTTGATAAACTCCATAGCACAATAGAATTTTAGAAGTTGGAAGGACCTCAAGGGGGCAATTATTCCAAGCCCTAGCAAAAGTATGAAATTCATTTATAACATCCAGGTAAATGGTCATTTAGCTTCTGCTTAAAGACCTCTGGAGCAAGAATCCTTAGCTTTTTTTGTGTCATGGACCCAACTCATAGACTGGTGAAGTTAAATCTCCTTCTTAGAATCATTATTTTAAATGCACAAAATAAAATACATAGGATTGCAAAGGAAACAAATTACATTAAAATAAAGATGCTTTTTTCCCATCCAAATTCAGTGCCTAAAATCTGTCTATAAACTCCATGGACAACAAGAACCCTGACCTATAGGCAGTTCAAGTTAAGGATTGTCCTGACATTTGGGCAGCTAATTCTTGTATTGGGTTGTCATCTACTTCCCTAAAGGGCAGCTAGGTGGCAGAGTGGATAAAACACGAGGCCTGAAATCAGGGAGACAAGTTCAAATCCAGCCTTTGACACTAGCTATATTACCCTGGGCAAGTGTCTTAACCTTGCTTGCCTCAATTTCTTTATCTGTAAAATGAGTTGAAGAAGGAAATGGTGAACCACTCCAACATCTCTGCCAAGAAAACCCAAATGGAGTCACAAAGAGTTGGATGCAACTGAAAAAACTCAACAAGAACAAGTTCTTTGAAATATTTGGAAGTTAAATGAATGTATTAGGGTCATGACACATCTAGCAAGTGTCACAGATAGGATCTGATCAGGCTGGCTGATAATGGGGAAGGGGGTAAGGAAGTAATCATCAGTCCCCAACTGGGTAAATATAAAGTATGAATGAATAGTCCCAAGGGTTTTATAGAAGCCTTAAATGATCTGTTATACAAACGAGCAAAGTTCTATGCAGAGGACAGAATATATACATCTCAATTGTGTGCAAGATCACAGTCTTATGTCACCACAAGTGACTTCTTTAAGAACAGAAGGAAATGCAACCCTCAAATCTTTCTTACTACCCTTTTTATATTATTTGAAAATAAAATTTTATGGATATCTTTTTTAGTATTACCAAAATTTTATCCATCATCCTTCTCCCTTCTTTGTCCCTAAGAACTATCCCATATAACAAACAGTATTTTATTTTATTTTTTTACATAGCACTTTAAATTTTTTAAATTAATTTATTTATTTTTAGTTTTCAACATTCATTTCCACAAGATTTTGAGTTCCAATTTTTCTCTCTGTCTCTCCCCTCATCCACCCCAAAAACACCATGCATTCTGATTATCCCTTCCCTCAATCTGCCCTCCCTTCTTTCACAGCCCTCCCTTCCCTTATCCCCATCTTCTCTCTTTTCCTGTAGGGTATTTCTTATTTCCCAGTTGCTCAAAAACAATTCTCAACGTTCATTCCTAAAACTTTGAGTTCCAACTTCTCTCCCTTCCTCCCTCCCCACCCATCCCCACTGAGAAGGCAAGAAATTCAATATAGGCTATATATGTGCAGTTTTGCAAAAGACTTCCAAAATAGTCATGTTATGAAAGACAACATCCCTCCATCCTTTCCTGCCCCCCATTTATTCTATTCTCTCTTTTGACCTTGTCCCTTCCCTAAAGTGTTTACTTCTAATTACTCCCTCCTCCCATTTGCCCTCCCTTTTATCATCCCCCCCACCCCACTTATCCCCTTCTCCCCTACTTTCCTGTAGTGTAAGATAGATTTTCATACCAATTTGAGTGTGCATGTTGTTTTCTCCTTAAGCCAAATGTGATGAGAGTAAGCTTCACTTTTTTGCCTCTCACCAACCCCCTTTTCCCCTCCATTGAAAAAACTTTTTCTTGCCTCTTTTATGAGAGACAATTTGCTCCATTCCATTTCTCCCTTTCTCCTCCCAATATATGCCTCTCTCAGCCCTTAAATCTTTTTTTTAGATATCATCCCTTCCTATTCAACTCACCCTGTGCTCTGTGTGTGTGTGTGAGTATAATCCCTCAATCTACCCAAATACTGAAAAAAGTGTCAAGAGTTACAAATATTATCTTTCCATGTAGGAATGTAAACAGTTCAATTTTAGTAAGTCCCTTATGGCTTCTCTTTCCTATTTACCTTTTCATGTTTCTCTTGATTCTTGGATTTGAAAGTCAAATTTTATATTCAGCTCTGGTCTTTTCATCAAGAATGCTTGAAAGTCCTCTATTTCATTGAATGACCATTTTTCCCCCTGAAATATTATACTCAGTTTTGCTGGGTAGGTGATCCTTGGTTTTAATCCTAGTATCTTTGACTTTTGGAATATCATATTACAAGTCCTTTGATTCCTTAATGTAGAATCTGCCAGATCTTGTGTTATCTTTATTGTATTTCACAATACTCGAATTGTTCCTTTCTGGTCACTTGCAATATTTTCTCCTTAATCGGAGAACTCTGAAATTTGGGTACAATATTCCTAGAAGTTTTTCTTTTTGAATCTCTTTCAGGAGGTGATTGGTAGATTCTTTCAATATTTATTTTGCCCTCTGCTTCTAGAATAACAGGGTAGTTTTCCTTGAAAATTTCAGCAAAGATGATGTCCAGGCTGTTTTTTTGATTATGGCTTTCAGTTGGTCCCATAATTTTTAAATTATCTCTCCTGGATCCATTTTCCAGGCCAGTTATTTTTTCAATGAGATATTTCACATTGTCTTCTATTTTTCATTCTTTTGGTTTTGTTTTGTAATTTCTTGGTTTCTCATAAAGTCATTAGCTTCCATGTGCTCCATTCTAATTTTTAAAGAACTATTTTCTTCAGTGAGCTTTTGAACCTCCTTTTCCATTTGACTAATTCTACTTTTTAAAGCATCGTTCTCCTCATTGGTTTTTTGGACCTCTTTTGCCATTTGGGTTAGTCTATTTTTAAAGGTATTATTTTCTTCAACATTTTTTGAATCTCCTTTACCAAGCTGTTGACTTGCTTTTCATGATTTTCTTGCATTGCTCTCATTTCTCTTCCAAATTTTTTCTCTACTTCTCTTACTTGATTTTCAAAATTCTTTTAAAGCTGTTCCATGGCCTGAGACAATTGCATATTTATTTTGGAGGTTTTGAATGCAGAAGCCTTAATTTTGACGTCTTCCTCTGATGGTATACATTGTTCTTCCTCATACAAAAGGATGGAAGAAAATACCTTTTCACCAAGAAAGTAACCTTACATAGTTTTATTTTTTTTCCCTTTTAGGGGTATTTTTCCAGCCAGTTACTTGACTTTTGAGTCCTTTGTCAAGAGGTGGGTATACTCTAGGAACTTGTAAATTCTCAGTTCCTCCAAGGTGGCACAATCAAGGGAGAGGAGTTTCCTCCTCTCCTAGTCTGAGCTCTGGGTTTATTAACAACCACAAGCTTTTCTGCCCAGGATCTGTGAGTAGAATTCTCTGTCCAGAGCCTCCACCATCTCCACTAGTCAGTGCTCCTACTCACCCCAGGGCTTCCACTCAGGGCTGAGATCCACATCAGTGGCTCAATTCTCCCAGGGTCTTTAGGCGAAAAGCATGCTGCTGCCACCTGGGACTGGGGCTAGGCCAGGACCCTGCTCCTTTCTCACCCAGGTGAAAGAGCTTTCTCACTGACTTTTGAAGCTGTCTTTGGTATTTGTGGGTTGAGAAATGTGGGAATTGCAGCTGGTGCCTGGGATTCTGTGCCCTGAAACCTGCTCCAGTCCTGTCTGAGCCACATTGGGCAGCCAAAGCTGGGATGAGCTCTGTAGGCTATGCTCTACCCAGAGCCTGGTGTGATAGACTTTCTCTGTCAGCCTTCCAGACTGTCTTGGACTAAAAATCTCTTTCACTCTGTCATTTTGTGGCTTCTGCTGCTCTAGAATTTGATTAGAGTCATTTTTTACAGATACTTTATAGGCTGTGGTGGGAGAGCTTCTACAGGTCTGCCCCTCTACTCCTCCATCTTGGCTCTGCCCCCTTTCCTACTACTCTTGTAACAAAAAAATCAAGGTGCAGCAGGCCTCTGGTCCATCCATTTTATAGGATAACAACCTATGCTTCCTGTTAAGAGGTTTAAATTAGCAAAGCCCTAAAAAAGAAAATGAATACTTTGGACCCCTTAGCTGGAAAGGAGGATATTATGTTTACAATGAACATTTCTTTATATAGATCATCAATACTGCCTTTATCTATAGAGCCCCAAAGTTGTCAATGGTATATTTTATCATTTCACTTTTTTTTATGGAACAAAGCTATAAGACATGGATAGCCATAGACATTGAAATGCTGCACCTACATAAACCTACTGACTTTATTTGTGAGAATAAGCATGCTCTCATAGAAGATGTAGATAAAAGGTTTTCCTCCTGGCAGGAGTAATTCTTATATTGCCAAGTAATACTAGATATCTACATTATTAAAAAAAAAAAAAGCAAGCTCTGGATTGTTAAATTCCAGCTCCAAATGAAGTTAGAATTGAATGTTGAAAGAAGTTAATTTCTGAGTTATCCTTATGACTGATGGTTTTCATTGACCTACCTGGAGGCTGGAAGCACAGAGGGGAGACAATCCCTGCAGGTGTTTGGCTTCAGGCATAGTTATGCTTTAAGCAGCAAGGCTATATATCATGCCCTCCACCTGCAGTACTTGATCACAGAAGAGCCAAGAAATGATCCCATGGAGAGAACAATGAAACCTCATTGATGGGTCCCTTCTCTCCTCAAATAGTCTATTTCTTTGTTGAACTGCTCTATCTATACTCTGATTCTAGTCTAGGTATTTTAATCTACATGGAGCAGGTGGTTTTTATTTTATCTCTATATTATGCCTGTCATCGATTCACGGCTGTCTGATTTGGCATTCTGCTTTGGTGAGAATATTCGAATGACGCAAAACAGAAGATAGTATGGAAAGTGCTTGTGCTACAGATGTTCCATAGGGAAACAAAGCCAGGAATGGGATACCCTAGAGTAGAGCTTTTCATTCAGGTGAACCTGTATTTTTTAAAAGGTTGTTAACTGTATTTCCACATAATTGGTTTCCTTTGTAATCCTATATATTTTATACATTTAAAGGCACTATTCTAAAAAGAGGTCCAAAAGCCAACACGATGCATGACCCAAAAAAGGTTGAGAACTCCTGCTCTAAAAAGTATATTTTCATCACACTTATCCATCATTTTATTATACTCTCTATCCCCAAATAAATCTATGCCATCACTGAGAATCAGTTCATCATTGGTCAATTTCCAAGAGGGTAGCTGTAACCCAGTGTTTCTATAGTATCCATACTTTTTCAGAAGGGCATGGTATGTGTGCAGAGGCTAATGTAATTCTATATACTCCTTGAGGGCATCAACTGCTTCATTTCTGTCTTTATATAATAAACACTAGCACAGTACCTTACACATAGTAGATACTTTAAAAATGCTTACTGATTGATAAATGGGTTGATTGGAAGCCCACTACAGTGTGGGTTAAGTAGTTTCATGCAGCCCACATTTCCCCACCAAGGTTGCCCTATAGCTCTAATGCTATCAACATAAAATTCACTTTCTATGATCCTATTTTAAAATTGTAGACTCAATCACACATAAATAAAAACATTCAAATACATAAACAAGGCTTTTTAAAAACTTGTACAGGAAATTCAACTCCATAGTTTTGGTTTGGGTTGGCTGTTAAGGCATATCTTTACATTCTAACAAAATGTTAACAAAAACTTCCTGATTGTGTCTGTCTCCTTTTCTTAAACAGGTTTGTACTGTGTATTTTTTTTCCAGATTTTTCTGTTGATGATACTATTGGTTTTCATGATCGTAGTCATGAGGCAAAGTAGAAAAAGAAGCTGATCTCAGAGAGAGGGAGACCTGGGTTCAAATCCTGCCTCTGAGAGGCAGGTAGACTTGGGACAACAGGAAACTGTTTAATGTTTCTATGCCCTCAGGCAATTTCCTTTGAGAATAAGTTGCAGAAAAGTTCCAAGTGTCCTTTGCCAGAGAGCATCTCCTCATCAGAAATTCCCTACATCAATGAAACCGCAGGTCCTTATCAAAAAGAAAAAGTTCCAGTTCATTTGTGTAATTTGGTCCTGACTTTATTGTCTTTACTCTGTATTACTTCATATGTATTCCCATATGTCATGTACTATTGATATTTTTTATTATTCTCCTAAGGTTTCCTGGTATGTGGTAGACTCAAATTTGCTGAAGGAAGGAAAGAAAGAAGCAAACATTTATTAAATGTCAACTATCTACCAGGCACTGTGTTAAGTGTCTTACAAATACTATCTCATTTGGTCTTTACAACAAGCCTGAAAGGTAGGCCCTATCACTATCACTGAGGCACAGAGGGCTTAAGTGATTTGACCAGGGTTACCCAGCTAGTAAGTGTCTGAGGCTGAATTTGAACTTAGGTCTTCCTGACTCCACTCTCAGTGATTCCGTTCAGTGATTGTTTTAAGCTCCAGAAAGATCCTTAAGGACCTTCTTAGTCTGACGTGGTCAATCAAAAAGTATTTACTACACTAAGTTCTGACTATGTGCCAGGCACTGTGTTAAGAATTGGAGATACAAAGAAAGACAGAAACAGTCTCCACTCTCAGGGATTTTACAGTCTAATGGAGGAGACAACATGCAGATAACTAGATACATAACAAATGGAAAAGAGAAACATGAAGGAAAACATAGAGAACAAATGCATTTAAAAATAAAAAAGTCAATGGGAGATAGTTTACTTGCTAAGAGAAGAAATAAGAGAGAGAGAAGAAAGGGAAGGAAGGAAGGAAGGAAGGAAGGAAGGAAGGAAGGAAGGAAGGAAGGAAAGGAAAGGAAAGGAAAGGAAAGGAAAGGAAAGGAAAGGAAAGGAAAGGAAAGGAAAGGAAAGGAAAGGAAAGGAAAGGAAAGGAAAGGGTAATTGTTAAAGGTTGGTATAAGGTAATATTGTAGAGTGGAAAAACAATTGGGTTTTAAGTCAAGGATATGGGTCGAAACCCCAGTTTTGCTACTTATTACCAGTGTAATCTTGGGCAAATCATTTAACATCTCTAGGCCTCGATTCCTCACTATAAAATAAAAGAAAGAGACTAAAATGGCTCTACGGTCCCTTTCAGGTCTAAATCCATGATGTGCCATCCTTTCAAATATACAAGATACATAATGACATACATGATAATGGTTTTAAGAAGTCCACTCATGGGTCTGACATTAGATTCACCACTAGCCTAAGGGACTGGAGCACTGCCTTGATTCCCTCTCCTTTTGCTCTGGACCCATATAAGTAATCTGAATTGAACTGAGTTCAATCCGAAGCGGGCCTGGACTCCATGAGAAGAATTTGATAGCCATTTTTTCATACTCTTTGGCTCATTCCTTCTCTTGTTGGTGAAATTGTTTTCAAGGCTTAGGTTTTAATTTACATCCAGAGAATCCCCAAAGTATGTAGTAAAAATATGTACTCAGTGTACAATACAAATCAATTATGGGACAGGTCTTAATTTCTTATACATATAAGAAAATCAAAAGGACCCAAAAGATAATCTACACTGTAAAAATTTCTAGAGATGAATACCTTCTCCCAATGTAGAATAGTACTCCTCAGTAAATTAAGTCCTTTTAGAGTGAGGTTAAGTAACTTGATCACACATCCATTATGTATCAGAGGCAAACTTGAACCCAGGGCTGTCTGGCTTGTAGGTAAAGTTCTTTATCTGCTACACCCTTCTGATTCTCATAGGTTTTTGCTTAATGATAAATGAAGACAGACTATTTACTGCTATCACTTTGAATTCTTCACCCTGTTCTTTGCTAGATTCTTTGGCCATTCATCAACAGATCTTGTTGCCAAAGAGACAATGAAGAGCTAACCTTTCTGTAATTTTTTTTTGAAGTTACCAAGGTTAAGTGACTTGCCTATGATCACACAGGTAGCAAGTGTCTGAGGCTGTATTTGAACTCAAGTCCTCCTGACTCCAGGGCTTGTAGTATAGTCTTTCTTTATTCCACTGTGCAATCTAGCTGTCCCCGAGTTAATTTTAAAGTCTATAATTGTCCATTCATGGCATCTGAGGTTGTTAAAAACTCAAGTAAATATGGCAGGGTTTTGAATTCTACTTCATCAACCTTCCTTTGATCACTGAATAGATTTTTTTCCCATTTTAGAAACTATTCCCCATACTAATTGGTGTGATATAAATTCAAGGAAGGTCTCTACTTTCTAAATGGATCTGACTCTCTCTTTCTCTCAGAGAACCTTAGTTTCTAGTCATGGCCTTGTCACTTACCAGATATGTGCCTCAGTTCCTATAAAAGGGGTGGGTTGGACTCAGTGACTTTCTAATCCTATAATTCTAAGAATCTGAGATAAGGAAGCACATTCTAGGCATGAGAAACACAGTCTAAGTAAAGGCAAGAGATGGAAATACCACTTTTGGCAATAGTTAATAAACCAGTTTTCTTGAAACATAGCATATGTTGTGGTAGTTGCTGTTGAATTGTTTCAGTCATGTCCAACTGTCCATGACACCATGCTGGGGTTTTCTTGGCAAAGATACTGGAGTGATTTGTCATTTCCTTCTCCAGCTCATTTTATAGAAGAGGAAACTGAGGCAAACAGCATTAAGGGATTACCATGGGTGACACAGCTAGCAAGTGTCTAAGGCCAGATTTGAACCCGTAAAGTTGAGTCTTCCTGATTTCAAGTCCAGTACTCTATCCACTGTGCTGCCTAGCTGCTTAGAATATGGGAAAAGGATAATATATTGGTAGGAGCCATTCTATGGATGGTATTAAATGGCAGAGTAAATTGTTCATAATTTAGCCTCAAAGTGATAAGAAGCCACTAAAGAGTTTTGAGTAGAGGAATGGCATGGTCAGACCTGTATCTTACGAATTTTAATTTCTTGGCTGTATGGAAAATAGAACATTTTCAAAACTATTGGTGAGCCTACTACATCCCAATGATGACCAGGAAGTTCATGTATATTAGGACACTATCTTTCAGGATGCTTGACTCAGTCCTTACTTAGACCTCATAAGATCTGAGGGATTCCATTCCAAAGGGAAAATCAATCACTCTTTCAATCCAACAGTATGTTGAAAAACTGACCCAGAAACCAAGAATTTGACTCCTGAATGGAAAAATAAAAAGACCAGGTAGGTAGAAGTTTTGCCACCTCGAGTTGCTAAAGAGACAACTTCTGGTCTTAGAGTACTGTGTTACTGTGACTTGGGTGTGCCTAATGAAACTGGAGCTATTGAAAAAGGCTGTAGTTTGTCCACAGAAAAAATTCTTTCCACCTTCACTTGACACACTGACTTAACAGCACACACTTGTCCCATCTATCAGCAGCTCTCCTGCCCTCACAAATCCACACACTCATAGGCTCTTGTTCGGCACCCAGGTCATCTTTGCTAACGATGGCTAGAGCTTCTAATGTTCTTATATGAACAGAGCTCAGACTGGAGAGGCATCATTGTGGCACACAATGGCAGCTTCCATTGGGTAAGCTACTCGTCGGACTTGATAGAGTGTAGCAAATATTTGGGGAAGACACTTTTCTGTTCTATATGATCTGTGTTCTAAGCACCCACAAAAAGCTTTTCAGTGTCTTTTCACTCCTGTTTCACAATTTATTTAGCATGTGGGTGCTATTTATGGGTGTTAAGTGTGTATATTATATGTGTATACAGATATATATGTAAACACTAAATATACACATATGTATATAAATATACATATATGTATAAACATATACATATATGTATAGATTCTGGAGGACTGGTACAGAAGATTATATTCTAGGCAGGGAGAATCAAAATGTCTATGTATATATTTGTATATATGTGTGTATGTATATGTATGGGCACATGCACACACACACATATATAGATACACATATATATGTGTACTACAAAATATCTAATTTATATAATGCTTTGTTTCAAAAGTACTTAATAAATATTATCTCATTTGATTCTTACAACAACCCTGGGAGGTAGGTGCTATTATTAATTTCCATTTTGTAAATGAAGGAAGAAGTGACTTACTCAGATTCACACAGCTGATGAGTCTGCGGCAGGATTTGAACCCAAATCTTCTGACCCCCAACTCCAGCACTCTATTCACTTCACCATACACATACACACATACGTAAAACCAATGTTCTAATAAACATCTAATATAGTAATATATTAATTATATTACTTATTTAATGTCAACAATACTATATATGTATACTACATAGACATATAAAAAGGGATGATATAGATTGCAGGTATCTATACAGATACAGATAATAGTTCACATTTATGGAGAGCTTGTTATGTGTGAAGTATTTTAAAAGAACTTATTACTGTGCTAAATACTTTAAACTGTTACCTCATTTTACTTTCACAGTTCTGGGAGGTAGATGATATTATTACTTACATCTTACAGATGAGAAAACTGACGTAAATAGGTATTTAGTGACTTGCTCAGTGTCATAAACTAGCAAATGTCTAAGGCTCCATTTAACTCAGGTCTTCTTGACTCCATGTCCAGTGCTCTATCTACTGCACCACCAATCTACAGATATAGATGATGTAGATACAGATACAGGTATAGATAGATCTCTAGCTATAGCTGTAGCTGGAGACATAGACAGAGGTAGAGATAGTTTGTGGTTGATATATGTGATTTGTTTCACCCCACCTAGATCAACCCTTCTAAACCAGACCTCCAGATTCTATGCCCTGGTCCCTGATGAAATGAGGGACCAAAACAGCTTTGGAGTTTCTACCCCAGAGCAGAACCATCTTGACTGGCAACAGAACACAAACTCATTTAGCTCACTGAACCTATCCGGTTCCCAGATCATGCCTCACATAACATCAAGCCGCCAGCCTGCCACCATCTTGCCATCTGTCCTGCCACCACATGAGCACCCTGAATCAATTGCTTAAAAAAAAGCTGGTATTTGTATTGGAAGCAGAAGTACATTCACCTACATAGGGGTGTTATTACAAAGGCACAGAGAGGAGAGAGATGGAATATTGCATGTGGGAAACAATTTCACTGGACTTTAGAATGGGACAATAGGATTCATTTATCACCATTCTGGAGAGTCAGATTAAGGCCAAACTGGGAGGAGCTTTAAAGGGCAAAAGGATAAATTGGTATTTTTTCTCATCAATATGTATTTGCTTCCAATAATATCACTTGTCCACATATTCCAAGTAAACCTCTCTTCCACATCCTTTAATACATTTGCTATAGAGGATAAAACCAGCATTGTGGAGCCCTCCCTCAGTTTCTCCTGAAATATTGAGAATTTTTGATTCCTGACTCTCAATAAACAAGCAGCAAATCTTCTTAGTGGTATATACTGTTCTTAATTATATCCTTGACTTCCCTTCTCTTACTTGACCCTTTGTTTGTAATACAGCACAGTCTGTTCAAATCCACCAGGCACCTCTCCAGTGCCCTTTGGGTACTTTTTGATTTTCATGTGTCAGAGAATAGAGTGTTTCAGGGCTTGGAGGCACACAGTGCCAGGAGAATATTGGTGTTTTTAAATGGGTCTCATCAATTGGGAATGGATAAAAACAACGAACAAAAAAAAATGGAATGAAATATTGAATAATGATAATGTCCAGCTTGCCCTTAAGGAATAAAAGATGAGAAAATACACCTCTTTTCCTTCTTTGCAGCAGGGCAGTATTCCGAGTGTGGAGTATTACATATGCTAGCAGATTCATTTGATGCATCAGTTTTGCTAAACTTTTTTCTCTCCTTTCTTGTTTATTCTTTGCTAAAGGATAAAAAAAGATGACTCCCTGAAGAGGGACTTATGTAGGAAAAATTATATTAAAATACTTTTAATTTTAAACACACACGCACGCACACACGCACGCACACACGCAGACACTGTTTTCAACAACCTGAAAGGAGATTCCACACATGGACTTCACCAGATGGTTAATATCAACATTTGATTGATTATATACATTGCAGCCAGAGGTGGAGAAGCTCTATACAGCCAGTTAAAACGAGACCTGGAGGTGATTGTGGCTCAGATCATTAGTTTCTTCGTGAAAAATTCAGACTTCAATTGAAGGAAGTAGGGAAAACCATCAGACTGGGAGGAAGGAAGGAAACAAGCATTTAATCAAGTGTCTACCATGTTTCAGACACTGTTAAGCATTTTGCAAACATTTTATCATTAATCCTGGGGGGAAGGTACTACCATGACTCCCATTTCGCAGCCAAAACAACTGAGGGAGAACAAGATCAGGTGACTTGCTCAGACACACAGCTGGTAAGTAACTGAGGACAACTTTGAACTTAAGTCTTCTTGACTCCATTCTCAGCATTCTATCCACTGAACCACCAGCTGCTTGGTTTAAAAACACTCCAGACTTCAATACTTCCATGATCTCATTGATGGGAGCACACTTTCCACTGTTGCAGATTGATGGCTATTCATGTCTTCTTATCGCATGCACTTCTTATCCAAATCTCCCATAAATCTTTGAACTAAAGGCTTGCCTCGAAGGCTCTTGAAATGATTTGGCTACAGTGAGTGAAAGCAGAGCAGTTTGTACCATGACATATCCAATCTATTGACAAATCTTGCTGTATCTATCTTCTCATCTCCTCTCTTATATATCCTACCCTCTCCAATCACAAAGTCACCACCCTAATACTCAACATTCTCAGCATTCTTCCAGGGGAATGCTGAAAGCCTGCTCCAACCAACTCTAATTTCCAGTGTGAGCATCTTGCCTCCGAATCAACAAACTCTATAAGTCAGGGCTCGATCGATCATTTTGCTGATCATTTAAACTTAATATAGTGATAGAGAAAATATTAATAAGATAAATTAAACTTAAAAGTGAGTCATTATACGTATACACATATATGTACATACAAGCATATATACAAATATGTATGTACATACAGGAAAGCTGGTGGTAAAATATTTTCTAACACACCATTTTTGTGGTAGTGGTTGTTTTTCATTCATCTCTGACTCTTCATGAACCCATTTAGGATTTTCTTGGCAGAGTTACTGGAGGGGTTTGACATTTCCTTCTCCATCTCATTTGACAGATACAGAAACTGAGGCAAACAGGATTAAGTGACTTACTCAAGGTCATATAGTTAACCTGTCTGAGGCCAGATTTGCACTTAGGAAGATGAATCTTTCTAACTCCAGGTCCAGCACTCTATCACTGTGCCATCTAGATGCCCAGTATACCACTAATGTCTCATGAAGTCTCATCTGATCTTTTGTACCACCTTTTTCTGTTCTTAATGTTTTAGATATCTTCCTAATGAAAGCCATCCTCCACTTAGCTGTTGAGGTGATTTTCTTTTATGTTCGATCATGTTATTCCTTTCTGCTCAATGAACTCTAGTGGGCTGATACCTGCAGATCAACTCTAAACTCCTCTGTTTAGCCTTCCTCATGTAACCCATTTCCACTTTTTTTTTGCATTTTACTCATCTTCATGCACTCTGTAATGAAGTGACACTGACTGAATTTCAATTCCTCAAACATAACACTCCATCTTCAGTCTGTGTATCTTTGCCCTATCTGTTTCCCACACTCTCTGGGGCCCTCACCTCTCCTTCTCAGACTTCTTTCAAGTCTGTTCACGTTTCACCTTATACAGAGGACTTTCTAGGCCCACTCAGCTGTTAGCACCTTCCCCTTTCAGATTGACTCCTAATTATTCTATGTTGCATATGTTTTTGCCCTTTTTTATCCCTAGTGCTTAGCACAATGCCAGGTAAAGAGTGAGGGCTTATAAAGTAAATAGGGATAACTTTTAAAGACTAAGGGACTACTTTAATACAATGACCAATCAGGATCCCATAAGATTCATGAAGAATCATACTTCTCACCTCCTGTCAGAGAAGTGATAGATCAGAACTTGAAGAATGAGACAAATTTTCAGATATAGCTAATATATTGATGTTTTCTAGTATTTCATGTATGTAGCTCACAGGGAAGAAAGAAAAGACATCTTTAGCATCTCCTTCCCATCACTACCACCTTTCTCCAAGGGAGACTTTGATTCCCGCCAGAAAATGAAGCAATTGACACCAGAAGATAACCATTCTCAGAGAGAGGAGTAATAAATTATAATTATATATCTTTATGTTCCCTTAAATAGTATTAGTCTCTAGTGAATGAAATTTTTCAGTTCAAGCTAACTTTCTGATTGTTGTTCCTTAATAGGGGAAGGGAGAGTCCAAGCAATATATCCAAGACTTGACTCCTTTCGCACCAAATACCAGTTCCATGACAAGCACAGATAGAAAATTCACCCATTTATCTAAGTCAATAGCAAAACAGAAATCAAATAAATTATATGTATATTATATTGCAGGTTTATATATGTATGCATGTTCATGTACATATGTGCATGTGTATGTATTTATGGACCTACCTATATGTATATATTTGTATACGTTTGTGGATGTCTGTGTGTGTGTGTGTGCATTTCAGACCACACAGATTGAAGGAACTTTCCTATTGACAATGAGATATCAGAGACAGAGACAGAGACACAGAGAGATAGAGATAGAGTCCAAGATCTCACTCAAGGAAAAACAAACCAGTTAAATAACACATTCAGGGTCACACAGCTAGTAAGCATCTGACTCCAAGTCTAGTACGCTACTCATATGACACTTGGTTGTCTGTCTTTTACTACATGATTGACTCATCTCCTTTTTCAGTCTGTTACTTTTTGATGATCTCTATCACCTATGTTTATAGAAATAGAAGAGTCTCATGAACTTGGCTTAGGGGATGTGGCTAGAAGGGAGTTTTAAAAGGAGTTCTGAAGTCAGAAGAAAGTGACAGAGAATGATTAGCACTGTCTCTTAATTCAGGTCTGGCCTGATCCAGTGTGATGTAAGAATACTAAGGGTTAACAAGTTGGAAATGTGCTTAGCCAACTAGGGAGCTTTTTTTCTTATTGATCACTTTGATGTTTATCCAAAAGGTATGAATGTTAGGGAATGGTTTGCTTGCTTCATGATATTATATATTTTGAAAATGTTTTGATCCCTTTCCCAAGTTTGGAAATTGAGTGTTTTGGGAACTAAGCCAGAACTTTAGGCACATAGTAATTACAGTTGCAAAACCCACAAAATTACTGCTCGTGTCATTGTCGAAACATTGCAACATTCACAGAAAAAAAAAGGAATTGGATTCCCTACCATTTCATGGGAATTTCAGTTGCACAAATTCCATCACTTATGTGTACAAGGTGAAAAACGGTGAAAAGGAGAGATATTTTCTGGTGCATAGAACAGATGTAAACCCAGAGTTGATTGATCCATGAATGCTCTGAAGCTGGCCATGTGAATATCCTTTAACAACAGAGTAGGAAATTAGGATGATCTGAACATGTGGAGTCCAGTTTTCTAGGGACCTTAAAGGTCATCTTGTCCAGTTCTATAGAATGAAGGAAGATGATAGCTAAAATTTATATGATACTGCAAGGTTTGAAAAAAGCTTTACAAATATTGTCTCATTTTATTTTCACAATAACTCTGAGAGGTAAGTACTGTTACTATCCCTATTTTACAGGTGAGATAACTGAAATCCCGAATGTTTCATTGGCTGGAGAGGTGAAAGAAAGTAGAATATTATTTTGGAGTCAGAGGACCTGCTCCAAATCCTACCATTTGACACATTACCTGTGTGACCTTAGGAAAGTTATGTGATTTCCCTGTACCCCAATTTCCTCATTTTTAAAATGAGGTGGTTAGACTAAATGGACTCTAAACTCTCTTTCAACTCTCCATCTATGATCCTAAGAGTCAACGTGACAGAGGTAGTAGATAGCACAGCCAGGATTCAAATCCAAGTCCTTTCACTCAACATTCAATGTTTTTTCCACTTTTGACCAATCCATAAACATTTATTAAGCACCACTATGTGAAAGGCACTGTGCTGAGTTCTAGGGACACAAAAAGAGGCAAAAGATATTCCCTGCCCTCAAGGAGCTCACAATCAAATGCGAATGCTTACAATTATTCCAAGATCTTGATTAAGCAAACTTCATTTATTTAACTGCATGAAAAATTGTGACTCAATTTTGTTCTTCAAACAACAATTTAGCAACCTCCCCTCCCCACCCAAAACAAATTCCCAAACCACAACGTATTTGTTATAACATTGCGTAATGTCAGTGTAGCACATAATATCACAATCTTACATTAACCTTATTCCCTTCAGTAACATAATAGATACAAGGTCTTCCAAAAGTTTAAAATTACCCTAGGAATTCTGGGATTCCTTTAAATAAATACATATAGACACATGAATACACACACATATGTGGATATATGCATGTATACATACAATATACATTATATACATGTGTGTATATAGAGAGATAGAGATATATCTATATATGGAAGTCTATTTCTAGTGCCTTTCACTAATGTTATGTTTGTCTCAACAGTGTGCTGGATCTGGCTTGTAAAAATTCACAACAGCTTGTACAAAATTCACAAAATTTTCAGTGTGAGCATTTATGTCTCTGAGACATTTTAATTTTATATTTGTATCCACAGCCTCTAACACAGTTCCTGGTATTTATGAAGGACTTTGAAAAAAAAAATATTTGTTGGATTGGTTTAAATGGAATTGGAAGCAGAACTCCTTGAAATGAGTGGTACTTAATTTCATCAAGAAGCAAGTCTGGTTTTAAGAAGCTGGAAATACAGCCTTCATGCAGATGTCATTTGGAGGAAGCAAGAATTAGAGGGGAGGGGGAACTTGAAAAGAAAAAGAAAGATGGAGCTGTAGGGACATGGGAAAGGGAAGCACAAGTGGGACATATGTCTCTTGCTACAGGCCCAAAGAGAATGAAGAGGGCATTCCTGCCAAAGTCAAGTCATTTGCCTGGTCTGCAGCCAGCATTCATGGTATCATCTCTGCTCAGACTGCACTTCGAACCTCTTACCCTTGCCAAGTCTCGAACGTAAATACACAGTCAGTATTAATAGCCTCTGGAATTTCCGGCATGATGCTTGAATTTTGGAAAGGGATCCCCTGAACATTCCCAAACGGATGCATGGTGGGGGGAGCCTTCTTTGCAAAATACCTCCGGAGTTCCTGTGGGTAGGATCCTTACCCCAATCCCATTTGTCATCTGAGGCTGGGACAGTTGGCCCCAGGATACAAGATAGGCCTAGCAACTAATCTACAGTGTGTCTCCATTGCATTCTGCTAGTGACGAGATTAATGAAGACAGACATTCAAAACATTATGAGGAGGTTAGAATACACATGTAAAATAGTACTCTGTCATGGAAAGGGAAGGAAAGGAAAGGAAAGGAGAAAACAAAGAAAGACAGAAAGGAAGGAAGGAAGGAAGGAAGGAAGGAAGGAAGGAAGGAAGGAAGGAAGGAAGGAAGGAAAAAAGAAAGAAGCTAGGGGAGTGGAAGGAAGGAAAAGGAAAGGGAAGGAAAAAGAAGGAATA
This sequence comes from Potorous gilbertii, assembly GCA_028658325.1. Lineage (NCBI taxonomy): Eukaryota > Metazoa > Chordata > Mammalia > Diprotodontia > Potoroidae > Potorous > Potorous gilbertii. The sequence goes on from CM053770.1 coordinate 217,469,659, forward strand.
GAAAGAAAGAAAAGAAGGGAAAAGAAACATCTCACTAAAGATGTCAGAAATTTTTAAAAAAGATTTAGAGGACATTAAGGGGAGAAACAGCAACATATTGTAAATCTCACTATTATAATTACAGAATATGGATAGGGAAGCTAGAAGCATTTATCAGGTGCTTTTACGCTCCGGGCACGATGCTAAGCACTTTACAAATATTATCTCATTTGGTTTTCATAACAACCCTAAGAGGTAGATACTATCGTTTTTATTTTTCTCATTATTTCCTTTTTGTCATTGAGGGAACTGAGGCAAACAGAGGCTAAGCGATTGGTCCAAACTACTGCTAATGAGTGTCTAAGGTTGGATTTCCCAGATATCCCTACCTTTTGGTCCAGTGCTCTATCCACTATTCCACCAGAAGTTTTTAAGGATGGGAGCTGGACTCATGATTTCATTGGTGTAGGGAACTCCTAGTAGCAACCTTTAATAGAGACTGGGGAAGTAATTTATTTAGTGAAGTAATTTAATCTTAGAGAGTGTATGTGATTTGTACAGGGTTGCACAATCAGTACATATCAGAGATAAGAAATGGAGCCAAGTCTTCATAGCTCCAAAGTATCAGCTCTCTTCTCTTCTTTTCTCCCCTCCTTTTCTCCTCTCCTCTCTCCTGCTTTCTTCTCTTCTCCCCCTGTCTCTCCCCTTCTCTTCTCATTCCTGCCTTCTCTTCTTTTCCCTTTCATCCTCCCTATTCCTTCTATTGATCCTCATATGGCATAGAATGAAGATCCTTACCCAACCTGATAGTCCTCCTGGAAATGTTCTCCAGTTTGTCAATGTCTTTCTTAAATTGCAGCAACTAACTGAACAAGTACTCAGATGTGGACTGATTAGAGCAAAATATATTAAACGATCACCTCCTCCTCCCTAAAATTCATGTCTCTTGAGGCAGCACTAGACCACCATAGCATTTTTGACCGCCACATCATATTGTTAAGGCATATTTAGTTTATAATTTACTAGTCCCCCCCAAACCTTTTTCAGACAAGCTACTAGTCAAACATATCTTCCCCATTCTACAGTAGTGAGGTTGATTTTTTGAACCCAGGTACAACACTTTACATTTATCTCCAATGGATTTCATTTCATTAGATTCCAATGGATTGGCTTACTAAGAACTTCTGGGTCCTGTCATTCAGTGTGTTAGTTATCCTTTCCAGCTTTGTGCCATTTGCAAATTTGATAAGCAGGTCATCTTTGCCATTATCCAGGTCATTAATAAAAATGCTTGACAATGTACAGCCAAGCACAGATCCCTAGGGTATACTTGAAGAGACTGCCTTCCATCTTGACATTGAGTCACTGAATCTAACCACATTATCATTTCTGAATGTATCGAACGCTGTGAATTCTTGTCCAGAACTCTCCATCGTCTTCACAGGAATAGCACAAGGTACTTTATCAAGCCTTGCAAGGTAGGTGCATTTATTAGAATCATTTAATGAAAGAGAAAACTGGGGCTCAGAGTGAGTAAATGATGTGCTCATAATCACACAATAACACATACAAGTTCTAAGTCTAGGTCTTCAGGGTCCCAAGATCAGCACCCCATCTATTTTGTTATGCTATTTCTTAGAATAGAGAACAATAAAAATAATTTATTATATAGAACTTAGAATTAATTATTACATAGAATTTTTTAGAATTTTATATTTTTATATAATATATTATATTAATAATATATATTATTATAGACTATATATTTATATATTAAATTATATGGAATTTTATAGAATTATTTAGAATAAATAATTATATGGAATAAATTTATCATATAGAATTGGATGCTAAAATGTATGGGGCAGAATATCAGGGTAAAGAAAACAGTATGTGATATGAAGATAAAAAATACTTCCACCCTCAGATTTTTCTGAGAAAGTAAGTTTTCAATGATATATCTCTGAATAGAATACAAATCACACAATGAATTGTTAATGAATATTTATTAATCTCCTCATATGAGCTTGGCATTCTCCTATTACCCTAGTCCACAGACCAAAGAAATGAGTCATCGTCCCTACCCACAAGCTGCTTATAATCTAATTTTGTGTTTCTCAAGGACTGAGAAGTCTTAATTTACAATTGCAGCAGGAAGTGTCAAAAGACTTGAGAAAAGCTGTTCTTCCACTATTCTCAGCCCAAAAAAAGGAACATTACTATCACAAATTTCACAAGCAAGATTATTCCCATGAGATTTCTAAACTAATTAACCACATGAACACATCTTTCAAGTATATATTCATGTGTCACATCTTTGGAGACTATAAAAATGCTCAAATTTACTAACTACAGAACATCTGAAAAAATTAAATTGATTTAAAAAAGGAATTGAGAGGGGTTGGCATTGGGCATGGCTGGAATGAAATTAAAGTAAGTGTTCCCACCTCTCTGACGCTATTAGCTCTTGGACTATAAGTATTTGAATAATGGGAAAAGTACCAGGTTTGAGAGTTAGGAAACACAGATTTCAATCCTGATTCTGTCACCTCGGGTAACAGACAACCTCTCCAGGCTTCATTTTCCTTCTCTATAAAATGAGATTATTAGGTTGAAAGAACCCATTTGTTAGGGTCATCTCAAGGTTCAAATGAGAGAGTATATTGGAAAGTGTATTATAAACCTCTTGTGTTCAGAGAGTGTACCTCTCCTTTTCTAGAAATAGAAGCCAGCAAGGTTTGTTAATCCATAGTGCCCTAGGGACATGTTCTTTCTGTATCTGGGATGAGGTTGGAGCCTGGCTATTAATGTTGGGACTCATTTATCTGCAATGAACATGAATTCATTGAAGGTTGTGCATCCACAACCACTAAGATCACTTCCATTCTGGGAAGGGTCCAACTAAGGGTCCATATGAGACATTGAATATTAGATGGCAAGCCCCAGGTTGTATGTAGGACAACAGTTGCCACTACTGAATATTTTCATGTTTTCCCACATTTATTTTACATACAAGAATTCACCTACATGGATTCTCTGATCTCTAATCAGTTTTGAAATGAAGGCATTGCTCCATTTATTACATGGATAAGGTTTGTCTCCAGAATGAAGCATCTGGTGTCAAATAATATGTTGACTACTGACCTCCCTGGCTTCTGTCCTCAGACTTTTCAACTAAAATTCAAAAAAAACTTCTACTGGAAGCCTTTCCCCAACCTATCTTAATTATAGCGCCTTCCCTTTGTTTAACTATTTTCTATTTATCTGTATATAGCTTGCTTTGTGTATATATATATATATATATATATATATATATATATATGCATATATATATATATATATATATATATATTCATGTTGTCTCCCCCATAAGATTAGAAACCCCTTGAGGACAGAGACTATCCTTAGTCTTTTTTCAAATCCCTAGCACTTAGCACGGTACCTAGCACACAGGTGCTTAATAAATGTTTATTGATTGATTGATTGACATAAACTTTGGGTGGTCTCTAAACACTCATACAAAATAGATTTTTAAAAATATATTATGGCTGTAAGTAACTACTAAACTGACCAATTTTTAATCCATTGTAGTTTTTAGGATTCTCAAAAGAACTATTCATTAGATGACCAACATTTCATATTCAATATTCCATAGCTCCTTTAAGATTTGCAAAATACTTCACATGCATTATCTCAGTATATCTCTGCAATAACATGGCAGAGTAATAATCTATATAGCTGGTATTTATGTAGTATTTGATTTGTAAAATGCTTTATTTACATTAACTCATTTTATAAGATCATAGAACTAGAAGGAACTTTAGAGGTCATCTAGTAAGTAAGGCACCTGAAGCCCAGAGAACCTAAATGATATATCTAAGGCCACATGGATAGTACATATAACAGGAAAAGGATTTGAACTTAGGCTCTCTATTTCCAAAGCCAACACTCTTTCCATTGTACCATGATGCCTGTTAGATGAGAAGCTCATAGGATCATAGATCTAGAGCTGGAATGTACCTCAGAGGACATCTAATCAACTTCCTCATTTTACAAATGAGGAAACTGAGACCCAGGGAGTTTAAATGTCTCATTCAAAGTTATACACACTATAAATGGTCTTCTTGACTGCAAGGTGGCACAGTAGATAGTGGAGTCAGGAGGACCTGAGTCAAGATGAGATTCAGACACTATCTGGGTGACTCTGGACAAGTCACTTAATATCTGTCTGCCTCAGTTTCCTCTGTAAAATGAGAATGATAAGGATAGCATGAACTTCACCTCATAGAACTTCTCCCTGCCCTCAGTTTCTCTTTAGGTGACACATTGAAGAGAGCTCTGAGTTGTGGCTCAGGAAGATCTGTTCCCGTTCACATTCAACCTCAGATACTTACCAACTATGTGATCCTGGGCAAGTTACTTAGTCTCTGTATGCCTCAGTTTCCTCATCTGTAAAAGGGGAGAGAATAATAATGCCTACTACCTCACAAGATTATTGAAAGGATCAAATGAGATAACAATAGTAAAGTGCCTCACACAGTGTCTGGCATATAAATGATTACTCTCATTAAGACATAGCTCAACCACTCCATTCCACTGAATATCCCCCAGCACCTTAAATTTATTCTGCATATAATTATACATGTACAGGCTGTGTTCTCTGATAAAATGCAAGATCTTCAAGTGCATAGATTTTTTTTATTTTTTGTTTTTGTAATTCTGGCATACAGTAAGTATTTAATCAATGATTACCAATTTATTGATTGATCCAATTCTTTATACCAAACTCTCTCCAGGGGAGTAACTATCCATCAGATTGACTATGCCAAAATCCTCAACCACCACAAAGACAGCCAATTAAACCTCACTGCTGATCGTCTTTTCTGTCCCCCAAAAGTCTTAGAGAGACAAATTTGTAGGTAGATTTCCATCTAGGATGGGAAGTAATCTCAGAAGTCAACAGAGTCCACCTCCCTCATTTTAAGGATGTACCTTGTAGCTTCAGGTCACAAAGATTCAGTAGCCCTAAGAACTCTGTTAAAATATGTTAGGTTTATGATGAGCCAATATGCAGAGGCTAAGTTATCGATAAGTTTCTATTTTTAAGCAAGAATTGTAAACTCAGATATCCAGAATAACACTAATATTCATTCTCTTTCCATTTGGAAAATCTAATGCGCCAATCAATCTCTCTCTCTCTCTCCCTCCCTCCCTTCTCTCTCTCTCTCTCCAAAAAAACAAAGTGAAAAAAAACCCAAACACCATAATTGATAAATAACATGGCCAGAAACAGTTTCAATCTAGCAACATAATGGACTTCCCATCTGTGTCCTCAAGCCTGCAGAATCCAGAGTGAAGAATCTCCATTTCCCAGTTTTAATCTCTTAATCCATTTACATCCTTTAGTTTGTCATTCTAATCTACCTGCTTTCATTATTCTCCCTTTCAAATCCAAGAGGAGCTCTTTCACAGACACTGGAAAATACATTCATATGGCAGAACATTTTGCACTTGGAGGGCTTTGTTCCCAGTTTAATACCTACTGTTAATAACTGGCTTTTTATTTTCTTCCATTTCTCCTTATCCCCTGGATTCACCCAAAAAAAACTCCTCCCTCTCTTACCTTCAAAGATTTTTTTTTAAATATAACTTCCCAGGAAGTCCCTGAACGGCCTCATGAACATGTGGTTTCAGCAAGGCTGACGCAATAGCACAGATGGCATCAGCATCATTGAATGTGCACACATGGTGCTTGGAAATATGCCTGATCTTTTCTAATCTAACCTACTTAAAGGGAACCAATCCAACTGCTCCATTGACCCACTGTATCTAGCACAGTGTCTGGCACACTGTAGGTTCTTTAAAAAAAATGGTTGTTGAGCTTGGTATGGTGGGACACGAACGTCATTCCATCACCTACAAAGCAAAGGCTGGTGGATCTCTTGAGCTCAGGAGTTTTAAGCTTCAGGAGATTAAACTATTCAGCACTGAAATTAAGTGCAGCATTACTATGGTGAGCCTTATTAGAATGGGTTCAGGTTTGTAAGTATTCTGCACTTCCAGCCTGGGTGATAAAGACAAACCAAGTCTTAAAAACTAAAATATAAAAATAAAGTAAAAATAAATGTTTGTTGAATCAAATTGATTTCTGGAATAGTAAATGGAGTGTTGGACCTGATGTCAGGAAGTCCTGGGTTCAAATACTGCCTCAAACACTGGTGCTTCAGACACTTATAAGTTATATGACTCTGGGCAAATCAATAAACTCTTTGGACCAATCAGGAAGCATTTATTAAGAACCTACTAAGTACCAGGTACTGTGCTAAGGGTCAGAGATATAAAAGTAAAAGTCCCTGTCCTCAAGGAGCTCCTTGTCTAATGAAGAAGACAATATGCAACAGATACATACATACAAGTTAGGTACGGAATAAAGAGAAAATATGGAGATGCAGCAGGATCAGTTTCCTATGGGAGCAGATTAACCATTGTATTAAAAATGCTGCCAAGCTACTGCTTAGCATTTGGTTGGTGGGTTTACAAAATCCTTACAAGAAACAGATGATGTAGCAGTTCATATGCTCTTTGAATATTTTAACAATAGAGAAACAGAGAAGGCAATTTTAAAATAATTATAAACTTTTATAAAATTCAAGCTTAGTTAAAGATATCCTAACAATGAAAAAGAAGAAATATAAGTGACTTATTCTCCAAAAAAGAAACTGAACAAGCCATAAGTGAAGCTCCAAAAGAAAAAAAAATAGCTAGGTCCAGATGGATTTACAAGCAAATTCTATCCAACATTCAAAAAAGAATTAGCTACAGTATTACATAAATTTGTATGGAAAAAATAAAGAAAGAAACTATCCTAAAAACCCTATGAAACCAATACTATTCTGATGCCTAAACTGAGGAAAAATAAAGAGGCAAAATAAAGCCACAAGCTAGTATTTATAATAGAAATTGTTATAAAAATATTTACAGAGCCCATAACACATTTGAAAGATTACTCACTATAAACATATTATATGTATACATGGAATTCAGTGTGGGATTAACATTAGGAAAATAAAAATAACATTATATTTATAACATTTTTAATACAAATGACCAATATTAACAACAAAAATGAAACCACATAATGATAGCAATCAATTTAAGAACAAAATATAAAATATGTTTATGTTTTTAAAAGTACTAGAAATAAATGTACTTTTTCTTAATATGATAAATTTTCGGAAGGAAGGAAGGAACAGAGGGAGGGAGCAGGGAAAAGAAGAAGGCAGAAAGGGATATAAATGGGGCACTTTTGTTACTACAATATTAGATTTAACAGACACTTTAAAAAAATGAATAAAAGTTCAGGTTCACATATATCCAAATTTTTATTTTTATTCTTTTGCTGAAGACTTGTTCATGCATTATTGATAATCAAGGTCAATTTAAAATCTGAAAATAATTTGTCTCTCATTTTTATTTTCTTTTTCTCAATTACTTGTAAAACAAATATTTTATCATTCATTTTTAAAAATTTTGAGTTCCAAATTCTCTCTCTCCTTGCCTCCCTCCCTTTCCACCTCTTTGAGAAGGCAAGAATTTGATATAGATTATACACATGAAACCATACAAACCATACTTCTGTATTAACCATGTTGCAAATAATATTAATTTAATGATATTCAATTAACATTTTTAATAATATTTAAATGAATTACTACTTTAAATAATATTTTTAAAATATTTTAATAATATTGATTTAATATTTTAATTATTTAAAATTTTAAATAATTTGAATTTTATTTAAATTTGAATTCTAATTTAATTTTAACTAATTTAATATATTTTGATTAATTAATTTTAAAACATTTTAATAATGTTTTGATTAATTGATATTTTTAAGAGAAAAATATTAAAAACATGTTTAAAAGAAAAACAGTTACATGGTGGTATGATCACTCTCTAATATAAATCACAACTTGATTTGACAATGACTTGCCCAAGGTCACAGAACCAGTAGGTGTCAGGCCAGCTCTGTCCACTACAGAACTCTGCCTCCTGGAAGGAAAAGGGAATTTGAATTCCTTATCATCATCAATCATTTCATCAGCTGCCTTTCACCCATACAGACTGACAATCTCTGCAATTTATCTTAGAGCATTGTGGTTAGGTGACCTTGGTTGGGTGACCTGGACTTCAGACTAGTATGTGATAGAACCCAATTCTTTCTGACTTCATAGTCAGCCAGCTCCCCATTCTGCTAGACTGCTTCTCAGACAATCAATCAACAAGTCAATAAAATTTACATTAACTATATGTGATAATGAATAATTAATTTGTTTGATAAGTTATTTCTTTGAGAAGCAGCATCTGAGAGATCTTACCATCTATAAACAGTCCTTCCACCATTTGAACTCTGGGATTTACAATAGTGACAAAAACATTTCCTGAGTATGCCCCTCCCTGCTTTATTATTTGCTGGATATTCACAGGATAGCTCATGTAACAAGGTTATCTCTGCTGTAGTATCTTTAATAGAACATTGGATACTTTTGTTGTAGGCACAAGAAATGTATCACTAGAAGAGAAGCTCTGAGGTGGTTTCTTTTTTGGTTTGGTTTTGCAGTATCAAATGAAATACTTCCTTATAATTTATACAAAATAAACACAGTAGAATAATAATAATAGTGGAATGTTGCACTTATTACATTTTTCAGTCAATCATTAGGAAATATCAAGTGTATCGGGCAAGAGAGTGAGGGAAAGGGAAAGGTTGGAATATCACTTGCAAAAGAAGATCATTTAACAAAACTTACTTGCTGGCTACTAATACTTTCATCAAGGATGCCCTCAATGTATGTGTAGATCATTCTCATAAATTTTTTAGAAAGATGGAAAAGTCTACATAATATATCTGTAAAAAGCAAGTGTATGGGGGGGGTGCAAAATTCATACTTTCTTTTTAAAAAGGGCAAAGAAAGAATATCACAATTATCAACCTATAGGCTTTTTTCCCCATCTAATTAAAATGTTTGACTTCCCAGGAGTTTCCAGTTAACCTCTTGATTTACCCCAGGAATTCTATGAACTTGTGAGAGACACAGACTTCTGGGAAGATGTTTTACACCAAATGTTCTCACTGTTCCAAATTAGTAAATCCACCTTCTAAAATCTACTTAAGGCTGACTGACTACTCTTTCTAAATCTGGCTGTTTCTCAACTGAATCTTAGAGAAGTGCACTGGTGGGGGCTCAAGCCAATGATGTTGGAGAATCACCCTTCTCTGGGACAGCCTTGGAACTTGGAGGAGGAGATGGAGCCAGTCTAATCCTGGGAGTCCAGGAATTGAACCCAGGTCTTTCTGACTAACACCAACTATCTTCAGCTGTCATGCCATCCATCTAAATACCAACTACATATAAAATAATTTCTAAAACAGAACACTTAGCAATTGAGATGATCCACACAAACTTCCTGTAGTAGGTAGCATTTGGACTAAGTTTTGGAGGAACCTAGGTATTCTCTGAGGCAGAAGTGAAAAAGGATTGCATTTTAGACATGGGAGACAGGCTGGGAAAAGATCAAAAAAGAAACTATGAAGTAAGAGTATGGACTGAGACAAAGAGGGTTTTTTTGAGTGGGAGAGGGGGTGATATGGCCAATGCAGGAATTTGTTTTTCTTACTATGTTTATAACAAGTTTTGGTGCTTTTCTTCCCCAAAGGGAGTGAGTGGAGAGAAAGAAGGCAGATTTGCATTAATGGGGGAAAAAAAGAAAATTGAATTTTAAAAAAAAGGAAAAAGACATGAAGATGACAGGTGGAATGTCGTAGAAGTGAAATACCAAATGGGCCATTTTGTTGGGAACAGAATACGTGAAGGAGGGTAAAGTACGATAAACCTGCCAAGGTAGGCTGGAGCCAGATGTGAAGAGATTTGTTTTCACTAACCTCTAATTGAAATTTAGCATTTCCTTCTATTATGATTTTTAAAAAAACATATTATTCTGAGGATGGGACTGCCAAAGTGATCTGTGACACAAAAATGTCAAGAATTTCTACTTTGAATATTCAAAATTAGCTGTCAAATTCCACCACCACCCCCAGTTTTCTCTTCTAAATAAGATGAACGAAGTAAGTACTTAAGTACCTACTAAGTGCCATTTACCATGATAAGAGCTTTACAAGTATAACCTGTTTTGGTTCTCACAACAACCCTAGGAGCTAAGGTAGTATTCTCCCCATTTTACAGTAAAAGAAACTGAGCTGACTGAGATTAAATGATTCGCCTAGGTCGTAATAAGTGTGGATAGAATTGAAGGCTGGAGTGCAATATGTAAGGCTGACTTTAAATCAGGAATTCCTCACTATCTACTACACTGCCTAGGATCATTGATTTAGAGCTGGAAGTCATGCAGTCTAGCCCTCTCATTTTACAGATAAGAAAACTGAGGCCCAGGGAACTGGAATGATTTCCAAATGTCACACAACTCTTTAGTGTCTAAGACAGGATTCAAACCCAGGTTTCCCTGAGTCCAATTCCAGAAGCCCAGCCACCACTCCATGTTGTGTCTCAATTCAAGTAAATTTCAATTTCAATTCAACCAACTTTCCAGTTTCTTCAATTAATCCTTATATGGCAGGTTGCAGTCCCCTCACCATCCCGATGACCTCTGGATGCCTGCCAAAGTGGGTAGAATAATAACTCCACTGTCTACCTCACAGACCAGATGAGGTCATGTAAACATGTAACGTACATTGCAAGCCTTAAAATGCTACATAAAAATATAGATGATCTTTATCATTTTATTGTGAGCGTCCTTCCCAGGACTGCATAGAATATTCCAAATGACCAAAGCAGATTCCTGTGGGATGATGATGACTCTTCCGGTGGTCCCAAACAGAAAACCACCAATATCATAAAACAAAATCACTTTTCCCTATTAAGATGCCAATTTCATCATCAGATGCTTTCTCAGAAAAGTCTTGGAACACAACAAAGGTGTTGAAATCATAACCATTGGCCTTTGCCCATGGGGGAAGAGCAGTCTGGCCCTCAGCTCACCTTACCTTATGACAGGAGGGAGACATTTCTTATCTTTACAATCCCTTCTGGGCCATCATTGTATTCTTACAATGCATAATTACCTTCTGTGATGAATTAAGATACTGAGGAGAGATTATGTTACATATGATTCACTCTTCAGTCAGTCTTCAGAAATGTATACTTTTAATTGTTTGACATTAGTATAGACAGATGAAATTCATCCTACCTACCAACTTCTTAGTGCTCTAAAAAAAATCCTCATTTCACTGCTGAAAATAAAATAAGTTGTTATTGCCATTCTAATTAGGGATAATAACTATTTAATTTAGCACTTTGTAATTTGCAAAGCACTTTAAATATAATCATCCCATTTGGTATTACAACAATTCTGCTAGGTACTATTGCTATCCTAATTTTACAGAAAAACAAAGTGAATGACTGGTCTAGGGTCACAGAGCTATTCTGATGCAGGATCTGAACTCGGGTCTTCTCAATTCTAGTGCAGCATTTTATCCAATATGTCATTGTATAAGCCCCTAAGTCATTTTAAACTGGCCCTAGTCAGATTACCACCTATGTCATTAGCTAATCACACTTGCCTACTGAGAAGGCAACATTGGAAGGGATGTCAAACCTATGCATTGGTCAACTTTAGGAAAGTATATGCAAAACAATTTATGTTGATGATCTGTAAGGACATTGGACATCACAAGGTTTATGGCAGCCTGGGAATGAAAAACTAAAGGTTTCTTTTTCTCAATCATGACATTCATGTCTGCATGATGGATAGTTGGGAAGAATTCTGATGACTTAAGAAAAAAAAGGAAAGGAAAAGAATGAGTAGAAACATAAGGAAACTGAAATAAAATTTAGAAGTTCTTATTTTGAAGAAATAATACACATGAAATTCTGCCCTTCCCCTTCCATACACATACTTCTCATGAGTTTTGTTGTTATTTAGTCATTTCTCAATTGTGTCCAGTTCTTCGTGACCCCATTTGGGGTTTTCTTGGCAGAGATATTGGGGTGGTTTACCATTTCTTTCTCCAGCTCACTTTTACAGGTGAGGAAACTGAGGTAAACAGTGTGAAGTGAATTGCCCAGGATCACACAGCTAGTGTCTGAGGCCGATTTGAACTCAGAAACTTGAATCTTCCTGACTCCAGGCCCATCACTCAGCTACCAGTCTGCTGAGTTCTGTAGAAACTAAATCCTAGAAGACTTAACCTTTTAATTCTGGGAATTCCAGCCTGAGGGCACCACTGCACAAATTCATCATTGCTTCAAATGCCCACTATCTCTAGACCCGAGCTCCAGCCACATTTGGTGGTATATACTGGACTTCTCACCTAACACCATGTTACACACATGCTACACAAATCTCTTACCCCTTTCCATTTCTAGAACCAAAATCAAATCCCTTTTGTCATTGCTCCTGGAAAGGGCCTATTATTCTACTTCCTCATGGCTTCACTTTCCGTCCCTGGCCACCATTCTCTGCTATGTGCTATCTCTCCATATTGGAATGTAAGTTTTTGAGGGCAAGGATGGTCCTGCTTTTTTTACATTTGTACCTCTGGGAGTTAGTACAATGTTATGAGTTGTTTTTCTCTGCATTTCTCTAATTAATAGTGATTTAGAGCATTTTTATATGACTATAGATGGCTTTGATTTCTTCTTCTGAAAACTGCCTGTTCATATCCTTTGACTATCAATTGTGAAATGATATTTATTCCTATAAATTAGACTCAGTTCTCTATATATTTGAGAAATGAGGTCTTTATCAGAGAAACTTGCTGTAAATGTTTCCCTAGTTTCCTGCTTTTTTTCTAATCTTAGTTGCATCGGTTTTGTTTTCAGAAAAATATTTTCATTTGTTGTAATCAAAAGTATTTATTTGACATCCTGTACTGTTCTTTATCTGTTGTTTGGTCAAAATTCTTAACTTACCAATAAATCTGACAGGCAAAATATTCCACACTCCCCTAATTTGCTTATGATATCACTCTAAATCATGTATCCATTTTGACTTTATCTCAGTACATTGTGTGAGATGTTGATCTATACCTAGTTTCTGCCAAATGCTTTCCAATTTTCCCAGTAATTTTTGCCAAATAGTGATTTCTTGTCCCCAAATCTTTGATCTTTGAGTTTGTTAAACACTAGATTACTGTAGTCATTTGCTACTATGTATTATGTACCTAATGTAGTACAATTAATCCACTACTCTATTTTTTTAGCCAGTAGCAGTTTATTTTAATGATTACAATTGTAATACAGTTTGAGCTCTGTTACTGCTGGGCCATTTTACTTCACACATTTTTTTGTCATTGATTCCAAAAGTTTGACTTTTACTTCTTCCAAAAAATTTTTGCTATTATTTTCCAGCTGTATAACATAACCAATGCTAATTTGCAACACAGACTCCTCTCAACTATTTGCCATGATGGAGGGCATTGGCATGAACAATCCAGACTGGTTAATAATTTATAGGTAATTGAAACATTACTTCTACTTGACTTTAAAGTGCACTATGTGATTTCCTGTAACTGGGCACCTTCTTGCCCAATTATGTTTGGGTTAGTTAATATTAAAATTAGTTTTCAGTCTATGAACAACTGACAGTAGAGAAAAGGAGTCTCAAAGCCTACTTTACAGAAAATAAACTAAAATTTTGTTGACAACTGGTAAAAATAAATAACTACACAAATAACCAAAAACTGACCATCAGAAACATTTTAGCCCACAGAAATAGGGTCCAAATCTTTCATTAACTAAAAGGCAATGATTATTCTTACCTGTCTCCTAAGACAGCAAGATGGTAGAGTATAATAGAGTTCTGACCTTAGAGTTGAGACGACCTGAGTTCAACTCCTATTACTAACTATGTGACCCTATGTAATTCTCTTAACCTCTCTGGTCCTCAGTTTCCCCTCTGTTGAACTTGATGGCTCCAAAGGCCCCATACAGTTCTCAGTCTATGATCCTATAATTCTCTACATCCACTTAGAAAGCAATAAAAATAACAAAAGAATTAGCTACATCTTCTACTTCCTTTGGAAAAAATAAAAATTAATGCAATGATTATATTAGCACTCTCAGGAACCAGCTCATCCATCTTCTTGATTTAGCTGGTCTTGTTTCCCAGATAATGAATCAATGAAACCCATTATTTCTAGAAACTCTCTTTTCTCTGGTTTTATTGGTCATCAGAAATCTCTAAGAATGGTTAAACTGCATTGGCATTTTGGGCAGGCAATGCCATTCCTTACTTGGGGTCTATCTGAAAACTTAAAACCCCTTAGAGAACATTGGCATAATTACTGCCTTGTATTTATATTTGCTGTCTTACAAATGTGTCACCAACCTGAAGGATACTTGTGCTCCCTAAATCATATCCTGGTTTATTTTTCAATGAAATATCTACCATAGTTTAGCCTCTGCTCTTTTTATAAAAGAAAGCCTTTCTAAAAGTTTAGTCCTGTTTTCTGTCTCCCACCAACTATCCTGACTTTTATTACCTATCTCTGTAACATTTATCCTTTCATGGGTTCATTCATTCCACAAATACTAAATATTTTCTTTATGCAATGTATTGCTAGCCATTGGGAAAGCTACAAAGATGAGTAAGACATGGTCTCCAACCTCAAGGAATTTACAATTCACTTGTGTGTCTGGCGATAAATTACTTTCACTTAATAAATGTTTTATCTATCTGTCTAAAGCAATGCTTCTTAACATATGTCTGTGATGGATTCCTTAAAAAGTTTGGTAAAGTCTATTGATCCATCATCAGAATGATGCTTTTAAACACAAAAAATAAACTAAAACACGTAGGATCAAAATTGTCTTGAACGATTATACAAAAAAATATACATTTTTTTAAAAGTTTACATAACTCAGGTTACATACATACATACATACATAACTCAGGTTAAGGACTCTGATCTAAAGTAAAACCAGTAAGAAACTATAAAGGTTTAGAGGAAAAAGGGCTAGATTTGGAGCCAGAGAGCCCAGGTTTGAACCCTGACTTTCCACGTTGGTGACCTTAGGCATTTAACTTTTCCTCATTTAACTGAGCCTCAGTTTCTTTATCTATAAAATGAAGGTTTGGATTAAATCATATCTGAGATCCCTTCCAACTCTAACTTAAAGATCCTAAGTGCTCTGATCCATTGGCACATTCTGCTGAACATTTTTTCTTTCTAGATTTGTGCCTATGAGTTCTCTCCATTTTTCCACTTTATTTTTCTCTCCATTTGTCAAAAATCACAACAATTATTGCTCTGAAATGACCTTTGCCCTTTGAAAATTATGCTACTTAAGTATGTGGCCATGTTCTCATATACCATGTCAAGGTTTTAGCATGCATACTTCACATGCCAAGCTGGTATGTCACTGAATGTATGGGCAGGGACTTTCTCCAAAGCTATGACTAGCTCATGAAAATTATGCTAGTTTCACTCAGAGTATAATGATGAGGTTTATAGAAGGATCATTTAAATAAGGACATACTAAATGACTTACTTAGGATCTGAAAGCAGGAAGGAATTTCAGAGGTCATTTAGTGCCACCGGTAGCTACATAAGCATGGCTTCTCTCTCGTACATCCTATAAGTACTCTTTGCTTGAAGATCTTCAGGGAAGGGAAATCCATTGACTGAAATTCAGTGGCGCCACCCTCCTGGCTCCAGGAATTTGTAATGACTGTACTTTAATCCTGGAACTCTATCCCTCCTCATCTCCTCTTCCTTCTTTATCTTCCTTTAAGACTCAGCTGATTTTGTGATAGCAAAGAATTGGAAATTGAGGGAGCGTCCCTCAATTGGTGAATAGATATACAAGTTCTGGTCATATGATTATAATGGAATATTATTGTGTTATAAGAAATGATGAGCAAGATGACTTCAGAAAAACTTGGAAAGGCTTACATGAACAGATGTAAAGTGAAGTGAGAAAAAGCAGGAGGATATTGTACAAAGTAACAGCAGTATTGTACAATGGCCAACTGTTAATGACTTAGCTCTTATCAGCGATGCAGTGATCCAAGACAATTCTAAAGGACTCATAATGAAAAATGCTGTCCAACCCCAAAGAAAGAACAGATTGAAGCATACTATTTTTCCATTTTATTTTTTGTGGGTTCTTTTTTGGAGAGGTTCATGTTTTCTTTCACGAAGTGAAATATGTTTTGCATGATTGAACAGGTATAACCAGTATTAAATTGTTTAGTGTCTCAGGGGTGGGGAAGATTTGAAGGAGATAGGAAGAGAATTTGGAACTCAATTTTTTTAATATGAGTATTAAAAAATATTTTGACATGTATTTGGAAAAAATATAATATTTATTTTCATATAGATCTTCAAAAAAGACTCAGATGACATCCCATGTCCTATAAGAAGCTTCTTCTGGTCCTCCTTTACCTTAGTGCCTTCCTCTGTCAATTATCTCCAATTTATCCTGTATGAATTATTTGTACATAAGTGTGCATTTTGTCTCTTCCATTATATTGTAAGTGCCCTTTTGAAAGTAGGAGGTTTCGTTTTTAATTCTTTCTTTGTATCCTCAATACTTAACACTGTGCCTGGCACATAGTATGCACTTAGTAAATGCTTGTTGACTACTTTCCAAGACATCCCATTACACTTTTGCATAGCTCTAAGCTTTAGAGAGTTTTCCATTAACCTAAATTTTCCTCTTTGAAACATCTAACCATTGTCCCTCGATCTGTCCTCTGGAACCCAACAGGGACAGGACCTGGACCTGTAATGTCACTGCCATAGGGATTGGGAAACTCCTTCTACTAATACAGCTCAATGCTTTCACTGTCTTAGAGAATTGTCTAAGGCATTGAAAGTTTAGGTGACAACCACAGTCACAAAGCTATCATGTAGCAGAGGAAGAATTTGAACCCAAGTCTTCTTGGCTCCAAGTCTACTCTTTCATCCATTACACCATAATGGTTCCCAACAAGTCAAGTCAAACAATCTTAATCCTTCTTCCATGTAATTTATCAACTTTTCAAATACTTGAAGATAGCTCACCCTAAATCTTCACTTGCCAACTGGACTTTCTAATGGTTTTCAGCTAAGCAATGAACTTATATTCATTTATATTCAATGCATCAACTTGATACTTTTGCTTTTTTTTTTAATATTTCAGTACTTTTTTTTTAAAAGTCCATTTTTCCATAGGAACCTCATTAGAATAAAGGGATTTTCAGCTGACAATTTACAGTTGATCTAGATCTTAAGAGGCTTATGACTTCTCCTGTTTTTGAGTATAGAACAAACTTAGATATGGCCCAGGGTATGGTGGTAAATCTTTAACAATCAGCTGACCCTCCAAAAAATTTATTTAAGACATAATTTTAAATTTAATTCATATTTTTATTATTCACATTTTCTCTATCATTTTCTTACATCTGGACAGTCAATAAAACAATAACTCAAACTCTGATTTGTAGTATTTGCCAGTTTTGGAAGTGAAAACGTTTACATTGAAAATTAAACAACAGACTCTCTTAAGCAAGTCTGAGCTTTCTCCAGCACTCCCCATCCCTCAATCCTCCCCACTTTTCATCCGATGCCATCATTGACCAATCTTGCTGAACTCCTCCCCTTCTCCACAATCTTTCTAAAATTTTGGAGCAATCACAGCAATTACATCTATCATTTAGTAGGCTGGGATACTGCTCATCTAAGTCTGATGACTTGAATTCATTGAAGGTAGCTAGATGGTCTCATTTAGTTTCTTGGATTTCAACTCCTCGTTAATCCTTTTGATTTCATGTCTCTCAGTCCAAAGAGAATTTTCTTTAATGGGGGAGGAAGCAAGAAGAAAACAGAAGCAAAATCCAAGTTGGATAATTCCACCCTTGCCCTGCTGTCCGTTAACACTGTTCCATTCACCCTGGACAGTGGTCCTTTCTCTTCCTTGATCATCCACTTGACCCTAATAGAGTTTTTTGAAACTCTTTAAATAAAATTTTATTTTTATCTTGAACCTAATATCAAATAAAAATGGTCATTTGCACAATCATTGTAGTATAGGGTTTTTAAAGCTCTTTTTGATATCCTTAATATTCACTGTTAACAGCAACTCATTCTGAGTCATGACACATCTTATTTACACTCTTCTTAAAGGTTATACCATTCTTTAGTGGGGCAGCTAGGTGGTACAGTGGATAGAGCACCAATGCAGGAATCAGGAGGACCCAAGTTCAAATCTCACCTGAGACACTTGACACTCATTAGCTGTGTGACCTTAGGCAAGTCACTTAACCCCAACTGCCTCATCCTGGGTCATCTCCAGTCATCCTAATAAATATCTGGTCCCTGGATTCAGATGGCTCTGGAGGAGAAGTAAGGCTGGTGACCTGCACAGCTCTCTCTCACTCAAAACAAAGTCAAGTGCAAGTCATATCATCATATCTCTGATGGCATGGTCTTCAACAATGAAGAATGAGCACACACACCATTCTTTGGTATTTGTTCTCCCAGTATGGTGGAGTAGATAGAAAGTTG
The DNA here is from genome assembly GCA_028658325.1 of Potorous gilbertii. Lineage (NCBI taxonomy): Eukaryota > Metazoa > Chordata > Mammalia > Diprotodontia > Potoroidae > Potorous > Potorous gilbertii. The sequence continues at coordinate 217,488,206 of CM053770.1, forward strand.
CCCTTGAAACCAAAAAGACCTGGATTAAAATCCTGTCCCTGATACATACTGACCATGTGATACTGCAAGTAGTTTAATTTCTAGATGGCACAATGGATAGAGTAGCATGCCTGGAGTCAGGAAGACCTAAGTGCAAATCCTACCTCAGACTCTAAGCTGTATAATCCTAGGCAACTTACTTAAACTTCTCCCTACCTTAGTTTCTTCAACTATAAATTTGGGGTGACATATATGTAACTATAATATATATTATATATAATATTCAATATCATATATTATATGTATTTATATATTATATATAACTATACAAGAGGGAGAATTTTTTAAAGTGCTTAGCACAGTACTTGGCACACAGTAGGGACTTAATAAATGCTAGCTATTATATTATCCATGCTCTCTAGGTGATGACATAGATCAGTAGAGGAAATTCTCCGCAGCAGTGGAGTCACAGTCCTTATCCTATCTTTACCAACCCTTTCCTCTCTCTCTTATATTCCTCTCTTTTCTAAAACCAACTTGACCAATGAGTTCCCTCTCTATCCACACTGGTATTTTAGGCAGTTCATCGTTTTCTTCATCTGTGAGTTATTTCTGTTTGTATTTCCAGAATTCCATTCAGGAGATTTTCACCATCCCTCCTGGGACAATTTTACCTCATTCAATTCAAGCTATGAAGTCCTACTTTCCATGAAACTACTGACATCATCCCTCTAAAATCTCAGGGCATGCACAAGGCTTTCCCTTATCTCCCTATCATGAATTCCTCCATGGAATAGTCATTTTCCACCATGTTTCTATCATTTCTATGAGGAAAAGTCCTTCCTAGTTAGTCAAATTCCAAATGGTATTTCTGTACTTGGTTTCTTTCTCTATCTGTGATCATGATCCTATTCCTTCTAAGATTTCACTCAATTATTTCCTCTGTCTCAAAAAGCTTCAGTTTCCTCCTGCTTGCTTTTTCCATGTGTCTATCAACTTGCTTGTTTTCCCCAACTCCAAAAAAACCTTCCTGCAACCCTTTCAATTACAACTTAATATTCCTAATTCCCTCTCCCCTTTTATCACCACACACTCTTAAAAAATTATTTAGTCATTTACAACTCTTCATGACTCCATTCGAGGTTTTCTTGGCAGTTACTGCCATGGTTTGCCATTTCCTTCTCCAGTTCATTTTACAGATGAGGAAACTGAGTTAAATAGGGTTAAGTGACTTGTCCAAGGTCACATAGCTAAATAAGTATCTGAAGTCAGATTTGAATTCAGGTTTTCCCAACTCCAGACCCAGTGCTCTATTCATTGTACCACTTAGCTGCCCTTTAAAAAAAATAGTCTAGGGGGCGGAGCCAAGATGGCGGAGTAGAAAGTCTCACATTTGCTAGCTCCGAACCCACAGCCCATGATGATTCCCTCTAAAAAGAACTCCTGACAAATTCTGGAACAGTGGAAGCTGCGCAGAAACACAGTGAAGGAGATTTCCGTTGCAGAGAGCCCTGAAAAACCAACCACAAAGGTACCCCAGACGGGAGCGGAGCCCTGCCCTGCGGAGGGCTCCCCTCCGCAGCCCCGGCCACGTGGCACTGAGAGGAGCGAGCAGAGCCCAGCAGGCTTCAGGGACCTGATTCTCCCGCGGCTGTGAAGGTCCCTCTACCCACAGACACACAGGTCAGTGAGAGAGACAGGCTGAGAGGGGAGCGGGGTATCTCCGGGACTCGGACCCCCAGTGGCCACGGCAGAGGTGGAGGCAGCTCCGCCAGAGACTCCTGGGGCTGGCAGGGGCTCCACCGCGACTCCATTGCAAGAGATCTCTGCATAAATCCCCTGAGGGAATTGAGCCTGAGAGGCGGCCCTGCCCCCACCTGAGAACCAGCAGATAAGCTCCCATTGAAGAGCAGTCAGGCCTGCTACCAAAAGCCCTGAGGCTGGGGAGCAGCATTTGAATCTCAGACCCCAAGCACTAGCTGGGCGGATCTGGGCCAGGGGGTGGAGAGGACTCTCATAAGTCAAGTAACTGCCTGGGAAAATGCCAAGAAAAGGGAAAAAAACTAAGATGATAGAAGGTTATTTTCTTGGTGACCAGAGGATTGCGCCATTCCTCTCTGAGGACGAAGAGATCTGCTTACCATCAGGTAAAGACATAGGAGTCAAATCCTCTGTATCCCAAATATCTGAAATAGATACCCCATGGGCTCAGGCCATGGAGGAGCTCAAAAAGGAT
>CM053770.1:217490920-217510258 GCA_028658325.1 Potorous gilbertii
TGCTTGCATATGGTAGAAAAATACCATAAAACTATAAATTCATCTTTATGTATAGTTCTGTATTAGCATTATATTCAGAAAAACAGGCATGGCTAGTTTAACAACAATAAAAAATTAATTTTCAAAATATTGCAATGTGTTACCAGGGAGAAAGAACTATCAATGCTGTTCTTCTGTTTCTTCTTGACCCCATTTGGGGTTTTCTTGGCAAAGATACTGGAGTGGTTTGCCATTTCCTTGCTCAGCTCATTTTATAGGGGAAATTGAAACAAATAGTGTTAAATGACTTGCCCAGGGCCACTCAGTAAGTGTTTGAGGCCAGATTTGAACTCAGGAAGATGAGTCTTCTTGATTCCAGGCCCAGCCCTACCAGAAATCTAATCACCTCCAATTTTACCTTCAGTCATTATATTTCTCGTTAAGGAACCCCATGGAAATTCTCCTGGGGAAAGCATAAGCCATATCTATTTAAGGCACCCTCTTCACACACCCAAAAGCCTATCTACCCATCAATATGTTTAGCAGATTGTTAAACTTGTGCTTAATCAGGCCAAATCAAACATGTATTTGCAAGGAGAATGACATCTTCCAAGGCATTACACTTACTTACGCAGACTATATCTAAGGATAATGGTCTTCCAAAATATTACAATCCCAAGGCCACTTATAGCTCTGTCTAGGACCAGGGCCAGAGATCTCTCAAGCATAGAATTCCCTTTACTAGGACCCATGAAACATAAACATTATTAGGCACGAAGCCTCATTAAATGCATCCTGGGATCAACTATATAAACTATCTAGAACAGTGGTGTCCAACTCAAATAGAAACAATGGGCACTAAACCATACTTAAGGGTCTCTGCAGGAATATATTAAATTGGGAAACCCCATATTAACATTATCTATGCTTTATTATGAAGGGCAGCTAGGCGGCACAGCGAATATAGGGCTGGGCCTGGAGTCAGGAGAGTTTAAATCTGACGTTGGAATCTTACTAGCTACGTGACCCTGGACAAGTCACTTAACCCTGTTTCCCTCAGAATAAGAAGGATATTGTAAATCATTCCAGTATCTTTGCCAAGAAAACCCCAAATGGAGTAACGAAGAGTTGGATACAACCAAACAACAAAGATGTTATTTCAACAAGGAGAAGCAGAAAGGCACAGTAGATAGCCAGATTCAGAATCAGGAAAACCTGGGTTCAGATCCAGTTTCTAACAAATACTTACTGTGGGACCATTGACAAGTCATGTAATATCTCAGTGACCTGGGCAAAAGTCCCTGCCCTCAGGGACCTCACAGTCTAATGGAAGAGACAATACAAAATAACAATGTACACACATGATTAACACAAAATAGATGGAAGAGAAGACCCTCAAGGCTCCTGGGTAAAAGAGAAACAATTAGTATTTACTATTTAAACAGCACACTAATGTACCGTTGGCAGAGCTATGAACTGGTCTGGTCATTCTGCAACTATTACCAAACCCCCAAATCACAGACTGTTTGTCCCTTAAATTCAGAGAAACCATTACAAGAACTATATACTCCATGGAGATCAAAGAAAAGGGAAAAGAATTGATATCTATAAAAATACTTACAGCAGTTTTTTGTAGGGGCAAAGAACTAGAAATTAAAGGAGTGCCCATCAATTGGGTAATGATTGAATAAATCATGGCACAAGATATAATAGGATATTCCTATGTTGTAAGAAATGATGAAAGGATTAGTTTCAGAGAAAACTAGGAAGATCTGTATGAACTAACATAGAATGAACAGAACCGAGAGAATTATATGAGATAAGTGTTTCTATGTGCATAGAACAGAAAAAGAAGATTGATCATACATGAAACTGGAAGTCCATCATATATACAGCTTGCTTTTTTTCTTAAAATATGTAATAAACAGGATATAAATTCTAAAACCATCCTGCTTGTGAGATTTTCCTAGCTTCTTCATACCTCGATGACTCTGACTTCTTTTTTTCCTCCTTTTTTTGGTTCCCCTTTTCCCCGTCCCTCTTTTTTGGGGGGAGGAAATCTTATAACAAATATGCTTAGTTAGGCAAAACAAATTCTCACATTGAATATAGCTGAAAATACATGTCTTATTTTGTGTCTTATCATCATTCCTCTGGAAATACAGTTGGACATTAATCAGAGATGGAAAGTAATCAGAGAGGGGGAGGCACCAGCAGCAGGGGTACTGGGAATGACATGCAATCAAATACAGTATCTGAGCTGAGTATTGGAGGTTAAGTTGCAGAATCGCACAGGAGCAATATTCTACACATGGGGGACAACCAGTGCAAAGATGCTAATGGGACACGTTGATCACTTACCTAGTAGATAAGAGGGGAGAAATTGTAGAGTATGTTGAAGAAAATATAAGAAAAGAAGGAGCCAGTTATAAAGAGCATTAAATGGAAGACTATAACTTTGATGCTTTTATCCCAGCTAGGAGAGAATATCAAGGAGGAAATATCAAAGGCTGCAGAGAAGTAAAAAAGATGGGGATTAAGAAAAGATCATTTGATTTGGCAACTAAGACTTTATTGGCAATTTTGGGAAGTTGTTCAGTCATTTCAGTTGTGTTTGACTCTTTGTGACCCTATTTGGAATTTTCTTGGCAAAGATACTGGAGTGGTTTGCCATTTCCTTCTCCAGCTCATTTTACAGATGAGGAAACTGAAGCAAACAAGGTTAAATGCCTAAGGTCACAGAGCTATATCTGAGGCTGGATTTGAACTCAGCTCCTCCTAACCAGCACTCTATCCACTGCCCCACTTAGCTGTCCATTTCAATTGAATAATTTGGTTGGAAGCCAGATTGGAGAGAATTTAGAAGAAAGTAAAAAGAGAAGTGCAAGCATGTAGCAGAGGTAGTTTTCACAAGAAATTCAACTGCAAAGGGAAATTGAGATATGAGAAAACAGCTGTAGGGATAATGAGGGACAAGGAAGGGCTTTTTAAGGATAGGGCAGGCATGTATATGTTTATAAGAAGCATAAAATGAGCCAGAAGATGGGGGGAAAGACTGAAAATAGAAGAGAGAATGGGCATTAACAGAAGAGCAGTGTGCTGGAGAAGACAGGAAGGAAGGGGATTGAGGGTCCATATGGAGTGGTTGACCATGGTGAAGAATAGGGCTGCTTTATGCAAGAACAGACTGAAGGAGGAGATAATAGAAAATGTCTCAGTAGTGTGAGTTAAGGCAAGAGGAGAAAGGAGAGCTCTGCATAGATGGTGTCAGTACTTCTAATGACTATGACCTGAAGTCCTCAGGGAAGGGGTATTCTAGGAGACTTGAAGGGAGAGGAGAAAGTGTGGAATAACCACTATGGAGACTGGGTAACAAATCAATTGGAGAAGAAGAAATGATCGCCTTGTTTCAGCGAGGACACAGTTGAGATTAGTGCACATAAATTCATAGTAGATCCACTTGACCCAGTTTCATTATCCCCCCTAGTTCCATTCAGCAGCACCTGGATAGGCTGAAAGACTTGAATGATGGGAGCAAGTCAGGGTTGGGGTTTGGCGAAGCATGACTGGTGATGGACAAGGGGGTAAGGGATTCAAGAGGTCATTTTGTTCAACAAGGAAGTATGGTAGGAAAGGAATGTCCTTGCATTGTGAGGTGGAGTTTCCTCACCCGGGGCTCCCGATCCCAAGGAAATCACAGATCCAGTCCAATAAAAAAAATGAAATTACATTGTATAAATTATATTGATTAAATCAATAATATAATCTCTATCACTCTCTTTCCCCTGTCATTGGTGGAAGACAAATCTATCGACCAATTTAGGTTGAAGTAAAAATGCATCTATTTTGCAGCTGACTACCAACTCTGATTAAATAGTCTAAAATTCACATTATTGTTAATGTAATTTTCATTGTAAAATAAAATTCTGGGTGTACAAAGAAGTCTACAAAAATAGAAAATGAAGCAACCTACCTTGTACGATTAAAAACTAATAGTATCATCTTTCTTTACCACAACTGGAGAAAGAATTGCATGAGCTGGAAATAAACTTATTTACCTGTCACGGATGGCATATGCATTCCCTTTGCTCTCCCTTTTTCAAGATGTTACAGATCTCAGAAAACAAGGTCATTAATTTTTACTGTGGAGGGGTGGAGAAGAGCAATAAGGATGCTGGTTTCAGCTATGTTAAGAAGAATGTGGATTAGCAGTGTGATATTTTGGAAAGAATCTTTCAAATCCTGCCTCTAATAGTTAATGTCTATGTGTCCTTGGGAAACTCTGAGCCTCAGTTACCTCCATCTGTAAAATGAGGGAGTTGAACACTAGATAGTCTATGAGGTTCCTTCTAGGTCTATGATCTTAACATAATAGGAAAAAAAATAGAAAAAGTGGATTCTACCTTGGTAAGTTAATTTACCTGACCTTCATTTATTTTATTCATTGCTAAACAATTAAAGTGTACTATGACATATTTCACATAAAAATCAATCATTCAAAATTATTGTTCAATTGTTTACAGGGTTTGGAGCTTGATGTTTTGTCTATGTGGCATGTTGTTTGGTGAATAAACAAATTTCAGGGGGAAGAAAACAAGAAAATAAAAAAAAGTTACTTGGGTACTTGAGGGCAGGAACTGCGTCTAATTGATCTTTGTATGTTTATCGATATAAAAAGACAAGCTGGATCAGTGGATAAAATCTAGCCTCATTCAGGAAGACTTGCATTCAAGACTTACCTCTGACATGTACTTGTTATCCACAGCCCTCCCTCACTCAAAACAAAGTCAAGTGCAAGTCATATCATTATTTCTCTGATGGCATGGTCTTCTTCAGCAACGAAGGACGAATACACTTGTTATCCAAATTGTTTAACTTCTCAGTGTCCAGATCACCGTCTAAGACCATAAGTTATAGAGGAGGGGCTGATCAACATTGGTATAGGGAGTTCCCCATCACACTAAAACCCAGTCTCCACTATCCCCCTCTGGAAAAAAAAATTCCTTTTGTACAGAGCCTGGTGCTTTATAAGTAGCAGTTACTCAAAAATTGAAACTTAATTTTAGTTCCAAAAAGTTCTTAACAATGTGCTCTTAGGGATATTGAAGAGAAAGACCTTGCCTTCAGACCCTCAACCAGATTTTCCCTTCAGGCTACATTTCACAATCAGTGTAGGAGAGGTACAGTAAAGGTTGCAGGTTATCCTTCAAAACCATTGTATAGATGTGTGAACACCTACCTCCCCAAACTCTCCATGCTATGTACCTAAAAATTTAGAAGGACAGCACACTGTGATTTTTTTTACATTCTAGTTCTTTTTTCTCTTTCTCTGTATGTCTCTTTCTCTCCTTATCTCTGTCTCTATTTCTCTTTCTGTGTCTATCTCTGTTTCTGTGTCTCTATCTCTTTACCTCTGCCTCTCTGTGACTGTCTCAGTCTCTCTGTCTGTGTCTGTATCTCTCCCTTCTCCCTTCCTCTCATCTCCTCTCCATCTTCCTTCTCTCCCTCCAAGTGTCTCTCATACGCATACATATTGTTAGTTTTCCTAATTTTGAAAATCTGTTTCCCTAACTGATCCATGACAATTTAATATTTTCCTCATCTGTAAAACAGGGGATATTCAAAATATTGAAAGAACCAATTCTTTATAGTCCTTAATGGTATGTTAAATGAATTTTCAAATTTTAAAAATCTTCAGATCTTTTAAAGATTTCTAAACTGGGGCAAAATGCCCTGAACTAACGAAATTTAGGCTGGAAGAGAGTATCAAAGCTACATTTGACTACAGCTCCAGAGAACAGACCTATAAGCCGTGGGAGAATTGAAGGTGTAGGAAGGCAGATTTCAAGTCACCACAAGGAAGAAGTCCCTAGTGTTAAATGAGAACTATCCAAAAAGAAAATGGCAGCTCATTGGTGTTGGGCCTGGAGTCAAGAAAACCTGAATTCAAATCCAGCCTCTGACACTTAAGAACCATGTGCCTCTGGACAAATCATTTAATCTCTGTCAATTGCAATTTCCTCTAAATGAAGATAATAAGATCTATCTCTCAGGGATTTTGTGATCAAGTAAAATAATATTTGTAAAGCCCAAGCAAGCAACAAAGACTTATCAAGCACTTCCTATGAACCAGGCACTGTGCCAAGCACTCAGGATACCAAAAGGGGCAAAAGACAATCCCTGCCTTCAAGGAGCTCACAATCAAATGAGAAGAGGTCACAATATAATGTGAAATCTAATGGGACAGTGCCTAGCACATAGAAAGCATTCAATAATTTTTTTTCCTTTTGTCTTTCCTCCACCTCAGAAGTTTCATAGATTTTGAACTAGAAGGGATCTTAGAGGATATTTGGTCCAACCCCCTATTTTACAGATGAGGAAACTGAGGCACGGTGTTCAAGGGTTCACATAGGTAGATATTAGCATGGAAATTAAATGTAGGACCTCTGATTCCAAGTTCAGTACTCTTAACTCTGCCTCTTAGTGAGCTCTCTGTTGCTGAAAGAGAATCTGGATATCATTCTATGGAATATCATAGATATGGAAATGTAGACATCATTCAGGGACTCCTGAACTGGTATGGTGAGCTGGAAGGCTAGAAAGGTTTCTTAAAACTTTAGGGGTCTAATTTCTATAAATTCATCCCTAAGCCCTAGCAGGATTCTGCTGTTAGAAAAAGGAACAGGGTCCTAAAAGTCCATTCTGAAAATTCTCCTATAGATTTACCACAAAGAAACTCAGCAATTCTTCAACTACAACATAACATACTCTTTAGAAATATGGTTCTGCCTCTGACTCCTCCACCCTCTTTCTAAAATTAGCCTGGAGACCCAGAGACTAGTATAATTACATCCTCCCCAGGCATTTTTTTCAAGGGACCAGCTCATGAAAAGTTTCTAAATAGGGCAGATTGCTGCCGAGGCAGGAAATGGAAAGTTATGGACACATAAGAAAACCCTGGACATATCCCATCCGAATGAAGCATATTTTAAAAAAAAACCTAAATCATGGAAACATCTCCAAAGAGCCTAGACACATATAAAAGAAGAAACACCAAGGAATGCCAGGTTCCTGAAGCTTCTCACATTTCACCCCAGAGACATCCAAGAGAAGGTTCTCTACCATTTCTTGGACTCACAAGCTAGAGAGTTATGGTCATTTCCATTTCACAGAAATTCCAGGATCTCTTTCTTTCTTTTTTTTTTTACTACAATTGAGCAATAACAGTGCCCATTTCCAAGGTTACCAAGAATTCTAATTTCAGTTCCTCAATATGCATTTTTATCATGTAAGACTTCATGGTGATTCTGCAGAACTCGCTACTCTGGGCTTCCTCTAACTCTTCCCATTATCATCTTTCTCCAACTTTCTCACACTCTACCCTCATTTAAACTTCCTCTCTCATTTTCCCATTTTGTGTCTTTTTTGAGCAGCTCAAATTGGAAGTCCAGCACTGGAAACACTACTAGTCCAAAGTGTGGAATTTGTATTTATGTATATATTTTGTATGGCAGAGATTTTTAACCTGGTGACCACAAGTTTATTTGTTAGCTAGAGAGATGGATAGATAAAGATATATATATATATATTTGTAAATCTATGTATTTTACATTATTTATTTTTTTGCATTTAAATGAATTGTTCAAAGAAAATGTCCATAGTATTCAGCAGACAGTCAAAGGGGACCATCACACACAATAAGAACCCCTTCATGGGACTACACCTGTGGTTTCTTCATCAGTATAGGAAAATTCCAGATGAGGGAATTCCTATCAGTGTACCTATCTGCACCTTCTTACAATTTGGAGGCATGGAAAGCTACCTAGAGAACAGAGAGGTTCCATTATGTGACAGGGAATTAAAAATCAAATAGCAATACCACTACTAAGTCTGTATCCCAAAGATATCATATAAAAGGGGAAAGGACCCACATGTACAAAAGTATTTATAATAGTTTTTTTGTGGTGGTAAAACTGGAAATCGAGGGGATGTCCATCAATTGGGGAATGGCTGAACAAGTTGTGGTACATGAATGTAATGGAAGAGTATTGTTCTATAAGAAATGATGAGCAGATGTATTTCGGAAAAACCTGGAAAGACTTAAAAGAACTGACGCTGAATGAAGTGAACAAACCAGGAGAAGATTGCCCACAGTATAGCAACATCGTACAATGATCAACTTTGATAAACTTAACTCTTCTCAGCAATGCAATGATCTAAGACGATTCCCAAAGATTCATGATGGAAAACGCTATCCACATTCAGAGAAAGAACTATGGAGTCTGAATGCAGATCGAGCCTACTATTTTCACTTTTTTTGTTTTTCTCATGGTTTTTCCCTTTTGTTCTGATACTTCTTTCACAATACGACTAACGTAAAAATATGTTTAATATGATTGTACATGTGTAACCAATATCAGATGGCAAGGTCTCTTAGGAGGGGAGAGAGGGAGAAAAATCTGAAACTCAAAATCTTACAAAAACAAATGTTGAAAACTATATTTAAATGAAATTAGAAAAAATGCTAAGTACAAAAAAAAAGTCAAGCTAATTGGTACACCCCTAATACTAGTGTTCAAAGCCAGCTTCACATAGTTATTGAAAGAGTGACACTGGGCAAGTCTCTTAACTGCTTTCTCCCTCAATTTCCCCAACTGTACAATGGGGTTTATTTGCTGATTTGGCAAAAATATTGGAGTGGTTTGCCATTGCCTTGTTCAGCTCATTTTACAGATAAGGAAACCGAAGTAAACAGAAGTCAAGTGACTTGCCCAGGGTCACAGAGATAGTAAGTGTCTGAGGGCAAATTTTAACTCCAGTCTTCCTGACTCCAGACTCAGCAATCTATCCGCTATGCCACTTAACTACCAATCTGGCTGCTAAATGGTTATCTTTTCTTAAATCCAGATTCCTAGGACAGCTCTCTTTATATTTTGTGTGCACAGACATACATGTACATGTTCATAAGCACATATCTATACATACATACGTATACATACTTATGATTTCTGCCCTAATTGAACATAAATTACTTGACGACACTGTTTCTTTCTTTTTGTCTTTGTATGCCCAATGTATGTCTTATGATAGTCACTTAATAAATATTTGTTCATTGATTAACTGGTAAATTGATTCGTAGTGATTAGTTGCCCAAAACTGAGAGGTAGTGAACCCTACTTCAAGATAGAATGAGAAAAGGGGTGGGGGTTGAGAAGAGATTTCATTCAATTCTACAAACATTTAAGGTACTTTGTATGTTCCAGGCACTAAGCTAGACATTCAATAGTGAGAATTTTTCTTGTTCTTGTTCTATGATCATTTCAGTCATGTCTGAAGTTTTGTGACCCCTTTTGGGGGTTTTCTTGGCAAAGATAATGAAGTGGCTTGCCATTTACTTCTCCAGTTCATTTTACACATGAGGAAACTGAGACAAACAGGATTACGTGACTTTCCCAGGGTCATATAGCTAATAAGTGTCTGAGGGCAGATTTGAACTCAGGAAAATGGGTCTTACTCATTCCAAGCCCAATGCCTTCTCCGTTGTGCCAACTAGTTGCTCCCAATAATGAGAATAAAAAGAAAAAAAATTAAATAGTTCCTATCCTCAGAATAGGGAAGAATGGAGAAGGAAGAATGAGGAGGAAGGATAATTGATTTAGAAGTAGAGGGGATCTTAATGGCCAATCCATTCTCATCCCCTTATTTTATGGATGAGTCAACTGAGGCACAGAGAGGTTAGATGACTTGTTCTGGGTTACACAGCCAATAAGTTTCTGATGCTGGATTTGAAGTTGGGTCTGTCCTGACTCCAAGTACAATGCTCTAGACACTATACCATGCAGCCTCTAGTAAAGAAGGCTGATCGCTTCCCTTCTCACACCCTCCAAGGTGAGCCCGATAAATGATGAAAGGAGGGCCAAAGAGTCTCAGCTGAGATTTCCCAAAAATGAATTTCTCTTCATCAAACAGCTCAGTATCCATTGAGCTTAAGTGTAAATTCTGCACACAAGAGAACTGTAGAATAGAGGCATTAAATATATGCCCATGGGGCACATGGAACTCTCAACACTCCCATGTAGAACATGAACATAAATATAAATATATTTCCTATCTGATTTTTATGTTTTGATGAAGGAAGGAAGGAAAATATAAACCTGTGGCTTTCTAAATCAAAATATGGGAATCCTTATGTATGGTCAAATGGTTCCTGCTTCTATTTGACTTTGATACCTTCAGCCTAGAGCACCACGATAACCTTAGATCACAGAACACGGCATTTGGAGCCTGGCTACTCCAACCCTCAGAATTTTGCACATGAGGAAACTGAAGCTTACAGCAATAACATGATTTTCCCAAGTCAAACACACTGGAAGTTACAATGGAAGAATTTAAAACCCATTGTTTGGTCCCTGAATTCAATGCTATGAATTACCACGTGTGATACTTTTCAAGATATACGGGATTTGATAACAGGAGGATCCCTATAGAGACTATGTCTTGGCTGGAATAATCTTTGGTATAGGTACCCAAAGCAGACAACTGCAATGTGGGATAGCAGGAAGAGTGGTGGTTTTTAAGCTAGAGGGTCTGGATTTGAATTCCTATTCTATCATTTATTACATAAGCAAATTTGGAAAAGGTATTTCTTTGAGTCACAGTTTTCTCATCCATAAAACGAGGCAATTGGACTCAATGACTCCCTAAAGTGTCCACAATTTTAATTTAATGACTAGTTCTCAATTTTATAAACTATAATGCACAGAGCCAAAGTGGGGAAAATATGCATGCCTTATCTTACACTGACTATTGGATACTAGCCAACCCATTAGTTAAATATTGAGCATTCTCTTGTTGTGGATATTAGGGGAAGAAGCTTGACACAACACAAAGAGCTCCAAGCACTAGTTATTTTGATACTATCAATTCCATCTCCAAAAATTTTCTTAAATATATACTTCTCTCTCTCTATTGCACTGCGATCCTCTAAGATAAGCTCTTATTACTATGTGCCTGGATTGTCGCTACAACTTCCCTCCTCCACTCTCAAACTTCTTCCAATCTATCCTTCCTACTGCTGCCAAAACAATGTTTCTTTGCCATAGAGCTGATTGGGTTATCTAGATGGAGAGATGGATAGATGGAAAGATGGATAGGTGGATGGATGGATGGATGGATGGATGAGAGATAGATAGATAGATAGATAGATAGATATTGACAGATAGATAAGTAAATAGGATAGATGGATTAGATAGACAGAGGGATAAACATATAGATAAATAATTAATCTGTGGCTTTCTATTGCCCCTGAAGTGACTTTCAAACTCTGCTTCCTAGCATTCAAAGTCTTCCACCAACTTGTGCCTTCCATCCTTCCTACCCTTAGCTCACATTAATCACTCACTCTGCAATCCATCCAAACTGATTCTTTTCCTCATAAGCACACCTTCTGCTTTCCTACCTTGGTGCCTTTGCTCATGCTGTTCCTTCTACCAGGTATACCTTTCCTCTCTCTCTTAATCTGTTTGAATTGTTAACCCATCCCTTAATGTCCCACTCATATGCCAACCACTGCTACCAGGATCTTCCAGGATTTTATAACTGTGTTGAAGTCTAATCCCCTTATTAATCTTTAAGTTTCTTTAGGATAAAGACTGAATTATCTCAAGTTTCTTGCTAAGAATAATTCTCTACACACAGTATGAGCTAAATAAATGATTTTTGTTCACACGAAAACTCTCTTTATGCACACCTCATTCCAACCAAACATATAGGAAGGTCCATCTTGCTTCTCCATGTGTTTGCAAAGGATATACCATGTCCATAATGTTCTCCCTCCTAATACCCTCCATTTCTTCGCATCTCTAACTCCTTTCAAATCACATCAGGAGTCACCTCCTGCATGAAATCTTTCCTAATTCCTGAAGTTGTTAGTGCTGCATTCCCCATCCATTCACCCTCAACCAAGTTACTTTCAATTTACTTTTCTTATATTTTATACTTATTCTTCTGCATACATTTTGTTGCACCCCATCCCTCATATAATTCCCTGGGAGACAGAGGCTGTCTGATTTTCTATTCCTTGCATCTTGCACCTAGCACCGTGCCCAGCATATAGTAGGCATAAACAGTAATATTATTGAATTCAAATTAATTGAATTGAATTTTTAGGCAACTCAGGTGACATCTGTGGACCTCAGTATATACCTATAAAAAGAGAGAGAGATTAGACGAACTCTAAAATTCATTCCAGATCTAAAATGCCAAGATTCCAGTAACGGGTTAGTAGCATATGATATCAATATGTATGTCTGAGCCATTCTCAGAGAGATTATATGTATGAGGGAATTGGTTACTTTGAACCCTTGGATAATAAACTTTTTAGGAGACTAACACATCTGTCTGAAATTTAAATCCTGATGTTAGAATGAATTGCAGGTAAAGTTATGGGCAGAGGAAGCTACACAAACATCCTGCACTACTTCTCCAAACTGTTTCCAGATGTGATACTATCTACACAGGTTTTGTTTCTGGATAGTTCAACGATCAATTCAGTAAATGCATATTAAGTAACAACTTAATTAGGTGATGGGGGCAATGCAAAGTCTGAATGAAATGTGATCATAACTCTCCTGGAATGTACAGTATATATTTAATGAATTAAAATGCAAGATAATAGTGTGACAGTGCATTTAAAGTTTCAAAGTATTGTGAGACATAGGGAAAAGGAACTCAGAAAAAAGTGCAAAGGGGAAAAAAACTGGCATTAGAGTTGGACTTTAAAGATGGGTAAAGATTCCAAAATCCAAAAGAGGGTAGAAAGATGAGTAGAATAATCACTAGCTAATTATACAGCATGATGTATTGCATTCATATTTTAGCAAAATATTCCTATTGCATTATCTCTAGAGCACATACATTGGCATTTCTTCCCCAAGATATATCATGGTTTGTATTCAACACATAAATGGAGTTTGAGTTTCCAAATATTTATAAGGGGAACATAATAAGGACAAAGGGGTTGCTATGTGGTGCAGTAGATAGTGTCAGAAAGTCTCATCTTCCTGAGTTCAAATCCGACCTCAGACACTAGCTGTGTTACCCTGGGCAAGTCACTTTACCCTATTTGCCTCAGTTTCCTCATCTGTCAAATGAGCTGAAGAAGGAAATGGCAAACCATTCCAATATCTCTGCCAAGAAAACCCCAAACTGGGTTAAGAAGAGTCAGACACAACTGAAAAAATGATTGACCAAAACCAACAATAAGGACAAAGGAGAGATTCAGATAATATGTTTCAGGAAAATTTGAAGAGAGCAGGGAAATCATTCTCAACTGGAGGGATTGGAGAAGAGTTCATGGCAGTGGTGGCCATGAACCGCACCCTGAAGGAAGAGAAATGTATTTTTGTTGTTGTTTTAAACAGACAGATGATAGGAGTGGTGAATTCCAGGTATGGGTCATGGCCAATGTACTAAGGAAAGAACCAATGAATAGTTATTTGACTACCATGCCTAGAAGTTATAGTATATGAAGGGAAGTAACATGAAATAATATTTAAGAAGTAAGTTGGAAGCAAACTAAGTAGTCCCATCAATTTCAGGTCAAGGAGAGATACCATCCACAGTTAACCTATTTTTTATTCATTGTACCCTCAAATATGGCCTCACTGGCATCTAATTTAGATAAATTATTTTATGAAAATATGTAATGACTGGTATTAGACCTGTGATGTCACAAGAACATGGAACTACCAAATAAGAAAACTCCTTTGCCTCTGGATACAAGTTGGCAGGTTCTTGGAATATAGTCTTAGCGAATGGTCTAGTATACTGAAGTTAAGTTACTTGCCTAAAGTCATATAGCCAGTGTATCAGAGGAAGCCCTTGAATTCATCTTCCTGGACCCAGGCCAGCTCTCTATCTACTATAGTATATATAAAGTAGGCCTAAATACTGAATTCCAGCTAAATGATAAAGGGAGGCAATAAATTGTAAATTCTATTTTAAATTTTGTTCTTAAATTTGATAATTCAGTTGGATGATATTTTTTGGTCATTACTGTGCAATTTCATTCAATTCAATTTAGCAGACAATTATTTTGCACCTGCTCTATGCAAGATTCCATACTAGATATTGGGGAAATATAATTAGTATAGGTGTTATATTTAACATGGCTAAATGCTTTCTTTTTAAAAACAAACAGTTGTCTTAATCATCAATCAGAATGCAATTAATTTTTTTTTCTGTTCCCAAACATTTCAGGGTGTGTTCATCCCAGGACCACCTCAAGTAGTTCACCTTCCCTCAGGGACATCCAGGTTTATGTTACTTTGGGGGTAATCATCTATTCACATTCAAATATCTAAACCCGAACAGATGTAATATACTAAACTAATCTAGATGACATATGAATTCAAAACAAAAGACATTTAATTGGAAATAACCAAGTTTACCAAAAAAAAAAAAAAAAAGGGGGGGGAAGCCTCCCATATGCAAAGACACATAATCTTTAATAGGTTTCCCTTGCTTCCAGGAGAGGAGACTCCCTGAAAAAATTTTGCTTCTATAATGTATCTCAGCAGTAACATCTCTCCTGGCTCCACTCTCCCAGCTACGTGTCCCCTAGCTGCCTCACTCTGCCACCAAAGCTGTGGTGTTGTTTTGTTTTGTTTTTTTAATTTCTCCTATAGGGTTGCTGCTGTCATCCATTGAGGGGTTTCTTTACCTACTTATTTGATCATTTGCTGCTAGACATTTTGTCTGCTCTTCTCCTGGAGCTGTCTTTGGCTACTGGTGCTTCCTTGACTCTAAGATAGTGCTTGTTTCTCTTCTATGAGTCTGACAATGCCAAGGGGGTTTTTCAGTCATTTTATTATTCAGGTCCACAACTCTACCTAGTCAGCGTAACAGAGTCCATAAAAACAAAGTATTTCTGGACCTACTTCTAAGCCTGCTTGATACTTATTCTAGGGCAAGTAAATTCCCCTCACCTCCAATCATGTCCCTGGCATCCAGCGGCAGGACCATGAAAATTGCTCTAAAGCTGCATTTAAGAAATTTTGCCCTATACCCCCAGGCTACGGTCCCTCATAAACTGATATCCTTAGATGTAGAAATATGTCCTCATTTCCATAATTACTATTCTGATACCTTTAAGAATTTGGATGGTTTTACCATATTCTCTGAGGTCCAATCTTCCTGAAAAATCTGTTCCCTTTACATTTTTTTTTTTTAGTATCACTTCACTTAGAAGCTCCTCCACCCCTTCATCATTTCACTTATTCTTTCCTGGACTTTTCAACTTTCACAATATCTTTCTCTTCATCTCAGATGATCAAAACCAAATGTAGCCTTCCACATACTAAACAGAGTGTTAACTACTTAGATGATCAAGACTGGATGTACCACTCCAGATGACTTGTTCAGTTACTACAGATCATTGAATTTGAACACAATATTTCCTTTATTTTTATTTTCTGTTCTTTTCCTAAGAATACCTATGCATTTAAATGTACATATAAATATACATAAAATTTTATGTATAGGTAGGAATGCCAGAAAACTGAATCACTTCTATTTGAATTGTCTTAGGAAGATTCTGAAGATCGCCTGGCAGGATAAGGTACCAGACACTAAATTCCTTACTCGAACTAAACTGCCAAGCATTCAAACTCTGCTTCAGAGAGTGCAGCTCTAATGGGCTGGCTACAATGTTCAAATGCAAAATGTACACTTGCCAAAAAGAATATTTTATAGACTCACCCAGGGCAAGTGTTCACATGGTGATCTGAAGAAGTGATACAAGGACACTCTCAGGGTCTCTCTTAAGAATTTTGGAATTGATTGTGTGACATGGGAGATGCTGACCCAGAACCACTCAGCATGGCATGCCCACATCAGAGAAAGTGCTGTACTCTATGAGCAAATCAGAATCGAAACAACTCAGAGGAAATGCAAGATGAGCAAATTTGGAGTATCCATCCCTAATGTTCACACAGACTATTTGTGCCCAACCTGTGATAGAACATTCCGAGCTTCTATTGATCTGAACAACTACAGTCAGACACATTGAAACTTGACTCTAGCATAGTAATATCATTTTGGTCCTTTTCTAGAACAAAGGACAATAACCAACTAGGTATGTATACATGTATATGTATGCATATATAGATGCATGAATATGTATATATGTATTATTTGTATGCATGTGCATTTGTGTATATGTATGGAAATAGATATGGATATGGATGTGGCTATGGATAAGTGACATCTTGAAAAGTGGACAGAGACCTGGCCTCCAAGCCAGGAAGACTTCATGACAAGTCTTACCTCTGACACTTTCTGGCTTTGTGACCCTGAGCAAGTCTTTCAGTGCTCTAGGCCAGAGATGTCCAACTCCCATCCCAGGCTCAAGCCTCTGCAGAAATCCAGTGTGCACAGAAGTAAATTAAAATGTAATTGGGATATGTTTAACAAAATAAATAAAAATATAATACAACATAGATAATGTTAATTTGTAGCTTTCTAAATCGATACGCAGCTTGCATGGATTTGTATCTATTTGAGTTTAACACCATAAGACTAGAAGCTCCAAAGAAAGTTAACCTGCATTATCAGGAATTTCTTCTTCAAGGTGTTCCCTAGAGTCTTGACATCACACATCTAGTCCTCATCCCTAGAGTAAGGAAACTCTTCCAAATCACCTCAGCAATTGTTCACAACCTATAGTCTAAGAGATTTTCCTGGGTCCTGAAACTTGTATCTGTCAGCTACTAACCCCAAGGTCTGCTATGTGTTTCTTAATACTAGTCAACCAATTATATATACACATCTATTTGGATTCTGTGGCCACAGCAGTACACTTCCCCTGATGTGTTCAAGGAAACTAATGGTTCCAATAATTCCCAGAATCTTTGCAGGTTTGTGCTGCATAACTCCAACCCTATCATCTTGTAAGCACAGTTTGATTCTGCTTTTCCTCTGTCTTTATACTGATCTACCATGCAGCCTACCATTACAGAACCTCGTTAGATTTTCTTTATTTCAGCTCCTCCGACAAAAGACTCCAGCAGATACAATACCTGCTTTTACAACAGACTTCAAGAAAAGTCCCATAGTCCTCCAAGGCTGTGAAAGTTTGTTTTCAATACGAATCTACCAGAATTACATAGAAGGCAACTGTCAGAGTACCTGCCAAAATATACTTAATATGTAGCTAATAAAATATTCACTCTTCCCACTTGGTTTTGCACAACACCTGCGACTTAACCAAGGATGTTTTGGGGTGTGCCCATCCTTCCCTGTTCACAATTCAATTCTGGACCCACGCCAGTCAGAAAGAAATTTTTGTCTAGAGACAGTTTCCTTTCTTACAACATCAGTTGTATCATTGCCAATTATATCAAAACACCAAGGGAACATCCCCTCTCACTAGCTCCCAGCAGTTCTTGGACTCTAGTGATAAGCAATTGCAGAGTGCCAACAGCCCCTATCTGGCTCTGTCAGTCCCTTATCAATTTGAGCTCCCCTCCATCTGTCCTCACCAGCCTCGGGGCTAAATATCAGGGTATTTTCACATGGATTCAGCATGCCAAATCTCAAGCAACTGTCTATTTGTTTTGTCAGTTAAGGAGGAAACTCTGGCAAGCTCTAGAGCTGCCAAAATCCTCACTTAATGGTTCAGAGATAACTCAGGACCTTCATTTGTGTACAAGAAATAGAGAAGTGATGGGTGTTTTGTTTGGTTTTTCACTCCCTGCCCACCTTAGAAAGCATTTTAAAGGCATACCTCATCATCGCCCACATGTTAGCAAATAGAGCTTCCCCTGGTTCAAATGAGCCACATTCCTGTTTGAGTGAGACCATTCACTCACTCCCATTTCCCAACAGAATTTAGTAGTAGGGAAGAAGGGTCTGATTCCCTGAACAGCAACTAGCAGCATGACACATACTGGAAGGGCAAATCTAAGACTGACTCACTTTGGTGGAGTGGCTAGGCATGGTTTCTTGGGAAAGAACTCTGGGCTCCTGTAACTGACCAAGAAAGTGATATTTGTACACCTCTGAGTCTATATTCTATTAGAAAAAGCCCTTTCCTTTGCTGCTGCATTTTTAATGTCAGAACAAACTAAGATTATTCAAATCGTTCCCAAGATGTTAAATATTTATACTGCCTCGGAAGTCTTAAGGTCAAAAAGGAAATGCACCTAATAGAAGTACTGTGCCATAGAAGTCAATATTCATGATACTTAAATTTTTTTACCCCTTATGTACCCTATTCAATTATTTAGCCCTAAATATCTTTGGGGCCAGAGAGGGTAAGGAATGTCAGTGTAATGAACGGCAATTCTTCAAGAAAGACAAGATAGCCTAGAAGTCGATAACATTCAGAACATCCAGAAGCTCTTTGCTGAATCAGAAACCTCAAGCTGAAAGAGACTTTGGATGATATCAAAACTAACCTTTGCCAAAAGGACAGGTCCTCTCTAGAACAATAATTCAATGCCATTCACACTTGCCAATGACCTAGTGGAGGCAGCATAGAACAGTGGAAAGAGACCTAGCTCCAGAGTGAAAGCCTTTATGCTTACTAGCTTGTATGACCTTGACAAGTCATTGAACTTTCTTGAGATTTCTTATAAGGAGCTTGGCCTTTGAGTTCCCTACTATGAGCCAGGTACTGTGCTAGGTACTGAAGATACAGAGAAAAAAAAAGAAACAGTTCTTGCTCTCAGGGAGCTCCCATTCTAGTGGAGATGATGCTGTAACACAGAGAAGCAGAATGGCATGTATGTATGTGTGTATACATACACACATATGTATGTATGTATTTCCTACTATCACATTTGATTCCTCACAACTAAGTGAAGTCTTTGCTGTTATAACTCCCTTTTTGCGACTGAGACCAGTAAGATTAAGTGACTTGTCCAGGGTTATACAGCACTTAAGTGTCTGAGATAGGATTTGAACTCAGAGCTTTTTCACTCAAAGTCCCAAACTCTGTCTACTATGCCACCTAGTTGAAAGTCATTTTACAAATGAAGAAGATGAAAACAGAATACCAAAGAGACTTGTTCAAGGTCACCCAAGGAATAAGTAAAATGACAGAATTAGAACTCAAGTTCTCTGACTTCAAATTCAGTATTCTTTCCAGTAACACTCTGGACAAAGCAACCAAAAAAACAGTCTTGGAATCCCTTTTATTCATTAATGATTACGAGTGGATCCTATCAGTTTTATAACTAAGGAGAAGAATTAAAATGATGCCAAACTACTTAAATGAGGTAACACATGAATAGAAAAAATTAGATTTTATCATCAAAAGGTAATGGTATTAGAGTGAAGATGCTACTACTCAACCTG
>CM053770.1:217510758-217533405 GCA_028658325.1 Potorous gilbertii
TAATACCACTGCACTAGGCAGTTCGTCTTACACCACAAATGGCAGAGGAGCCATTGACCTGAAACGGTAGAGGGAGCTTCCTCACCCAGAAGCTCACTATACCAACGAATCTTAGGTCCTGCCTACAGTTATAAGTTGACATTTGACTTTCTAGCTTGTCAGAGCATTAGCATATCATCAAGTTGTGTGATGTTAGACCAGAAAAAAAAGGACTGGCAGAAGGAAAGGGGGTGTATTTGTAGTTCTCATTTCAAAGTTTGAGAAACTCGAACAAAAGTAAAAGAAAATAACTTATTTGCATTCTCACATGTACTTTTTCCGCTCCCTGACAATTTTACTGGCTGAAAATAAAATGATTCAAGCAGTTTCCTCAACTGTAAAATGAGAAGGTTGAACCAGATGGCCTCTGAGGTCCCTTTTAGGCCTTGATCTAGGATCTTATGAGCCTATGAAATGAGATAAATTGCCTCATGAGAAAGGATAATGAACCAATAAGTGATTTGAGGCACGTTTTATTCCTTAAAGGTCAATGTGATGATTACCAGACTGGAGAGACCATATTGTTATTAAATAGAATAACGTCTCTAAGGTTATATAAATCCTCTTCCTTCTCTCCCCTCCTCTTCCTTCTTATTTACTCTGATCTGTGGCCTAATGCAGACAGGAAGGAAGAGGCAGATGGGATGACACTTGGTAAAGATTTGTGATGGAAACCTAGACAATTTCTCTTTTTCTCCAGCTCAATTCTTTCTCCAAAGCCATGGGGCTAATAATGTGAACAGGTCTATCATCCTGATAGGTGGTACAATGGATAGAGCACCAAACTTAGAGTCAGAAAGACCAGAGTTAAAATTCAGTCTCAGATATTCAACTGCAACACTGGGCAAGTCATTTAACTCTGTTTGCCTCAGTTTCTCATCTGTAAAATGATCTGGAGAAGAAAATACCAAGCCCCTCCAGTATGTCTACCAAGAAAACCCCAAGAGGGTTCATGAAGAGGTTGACATGACTGAAAGGACTGAACAAAGCATCCTGATATCCTGATTCCCAACCACTGTTCCTTCCCTTCTCCATTTCTAATGCCAGTCATTACAACACTCCTCCAGCCATCACACACGTAATCCAACCATGTTATTTCACAATCTGCTATTTTATAGATGAGGAAATTGAATCAGAGAGAGGCTAAATGATTTGTTCAGTCACTCCAAGTCAGTGGTTAAGATGAGATCAGATCTCATGTCCTCTAAAATTCTTGGCTGAGGGCAAGGCAAGAGTCAACCTGCCTTATTTTTTTAATGCTGTAACATAGAAGCACATTCTTCAAACTCCATTTCATTCTTCTATGGATCCCTGAGAGGCCTGCCCACTTCTTGCATAACCTCTTGGAGTAGGAGAAAGGGAAAGTCATATCCTGTGAGGGAGGGAATGTGGTAATTAGGAGGCAGTGGAGTGGGTGGGGTAGGCAACTCCAGCTGTGAGAGGACCACTGCGTGGGCCCTGAACGAACTGTAGGTCCTTGGGCCAATGGGACCTGACTCAGCCCCGGCAAACAGATCAGTATCAACTGTTCTTTCCTCTTGAGGGGAAAGAAGTTTGGAGCCACAAATTGATGTGTAAACCTGAGCTAGACACAGAGAGAGCTATTATCCTCAAAGTAGCAAAGGATTGGTTTGTGTAAATAAGGACAAAAGGAGCTCAGAAGCCCTAGGATCATAAGTCTAACCCTTTCATTTTACAGATGAGAGCATTGAATTTCCACAAAGGGAAATAATTTAACCAAGATCACACAAGCAATGAGATGCACTGCCCCTTGGAAGATTCGTTGGAAGCAGGCAAATGGTCAAAAGTTAGGAAACAGAATCTAGAACTGCCACTGATTGACCAGAGAATAATCAAAGGAGAGAGTTATTGAGATAATACAAAAACTAGATCATAAGTCGAATTCTTAACACTATTGACTCATGTAATCCCGTCCAACACATTTGGCTGTCTGACAGTTTTATGACCGACTTTAATGTTTTGCCCTGCACAGGTAGAAGCATCAAAATGGGGAATCTCAACCTGGGCTAAGCATAGGGGAAGCAATGATAATGAAAAGCAGTCTGTACCCTTCAAGGATTTTACTTTCTTCTGGAGGAGGCCATATGGAGAGTCAGGCACTGGTTATCTCCAAGTTTATTTGCTTTTCCTTTATCCTTCAGAATCCTACATTATATCAGTAATTGACCTGTCACTACTCTAGTCTCATTATGCTTGTCATCATCACTAATCTTTATATAGCACCTACTGTGTGCCAGGCCCTGTACTAAACACTTTAATTATTCAGTTATTATCTCACTGGATCCTCACAACCGTCCTACAAGGTAGAGGCGATTATCTCCATTTTACTGATGAGAAACTGAAGCAAACAGAAGTTAAGTGACATGCCCAAGGTCACGCAGCTACTAAGTATCTGGGGTCAGATATTTGTTAGCTGAAAAATAGGAATTAACTGATTGATCAGTATTCCTAAATTTGACAGGTGTTATTTACTTTGGCTACCATGCAGCAAATATATTTTATTCCCTCAGTCTTTGATTATTCAACCTGGACAATGCCATAAATTAAATAAGTCGTTAAAAAAAATGTGGCAGTTCTAATATCTACTGTCTCCTTTGCATTCTATAAAGACATTCCAAAAACTGGATTATTTTCCTATGCTGGGTTTTTTCCCTCACAAATAGTATTTAGGAGAGCAAGGTGATGAACTAGAGGTGTGGATGAGGCATATTCTTCGATACAATCAATGCATTGATTTCTTCTTCTTGGCAAAATATATTTGTTTATTACAAGGGAGGAGCTTCTATTTGGAGAGGCAGCGAGAGTGTGGGGGGTGATAGGCAAAAGAATTATAGTCTCAATAAAATTGCAATGTGCAGGAAAAAGTACACAAATACCAACAAAGCAATTTTGTTACTGTTTTTAAGAAGTATGCATATATACATATCACATATATATATACATATATACATACTTTTTCTTTGTGAAAACTGTGTAACAGAAGTACACAGTTTCTTCTGCTTTATTTTTTCATTGGAAATACTTGTACTTATAATTAAGTTAATAATTGGTCCTCTAGATTTTGTCCAAAACAAAATCTTGAATATTCCTCTCTAGGGTTTGACAATAAGCAATTAATCAATCAGAAAATATTAATTGGCCATCCACTATGTATCCAGCCCTGGACTAGGCACTGTAGGGGAACACAAAACAGAGAGGGGAAAGAAGGGTGGGGGTCTAACTGATAATTTGAGAGAGAATGCATATACAGGTAAAAAGATAAGTTAGAACTCTGTGGTAAGGAGTATTGAATTTGAAGTGAGAAGACCAGGGTCTAAATCCAGGTTCTGCTACTTTCTGCCTTTTTGACTGTAAGTTGCTTAACTCCTTTGGGACTCAATTTTCTCCTCTGTAAAATGGGGAGAGAAGTTGAGGAAGGAGGAGAGGAACAACCTAGATCCTATCTAAGATTTTTTCAAGGTCTTATCCAGTAAATTTGCCAGTTTTATGGCAAATGCCAAAAGGATGACAAAATAAATGTTCCAGCAGTAGGAAGGAAAACATGTTCGTGATAAGACTGAGGTGATGAGAAAAAGTAAATTCAGAGAGAAGGGAAGCCTTTTCTAAGAAAGGGTAAAAGCATATAAGCAATACCTATTCAACATGCATCCAATAGGTCCAGTCCTTAGAAAGAGACTCAAGAGCCTTAGGCAGGCATTCAAATTCCAATGATAAATGGAATCACTTAAAATTAGTATTTTCCTGTGCTGTTACTGCAGGTACCTCCATTATTTTTTGCCAAGATATCTGCATTCCTGAGCAGAGAGAGTAGATTCAGGAACAAGTCTAGCCGGGGAAGCCTGGAACCATTCAATCCTCACAACCCTCGCTGACATTGACCTTTTGCGTACATGTAACTCAGGCTCATTCATCTCTTGTTTCCTCCTCAAGCAGTCCAAGCCCTGTAGTTCCATGTGGTTAACTCTCCTCATGTTTCGAGACCATGAAGAAACTAAAGGAAAACTGCCCTGTTAAGCCCAATCACCAAAAGAGGAAAAAAAATTCCCAGAGTCCTAGAGGGATCCAAGGGAAGAAGAAGTCATAAATCCTGACTAATAAGTATTCCCAATTCTTAAATGTTTAAAGGTCTAAAACCAGTGATTCTCCCCTTCCTTTCTCCCAGTGCTTGAGCATTCACATCATGAAAATTCATCCTCTTATACGATTCCATTGGAAAAATCCAAAATACCTTCTTCTAACTTTGTCTTTGAAGAGTACAGTTTCCATTGCAAGCCAGATTTACCCAAAATTAAACTCTTTCAAAGGCAAATTTGCATTGATCCAGGATGTACCCCTTGGAATCAATAGCTAACATATGAAAAAGGGTCAGACAAGGTTACAGATAAATCATGATGCTGTGAGAAAAACCTGTCATCCTACACAGAAGCCCAATTCACGAGATTGCCTCCACTAGCAGGAGCTTTTAACCCATTAAGTTATGTAGCCTTCCTTGGTTGTTAGCTAGATCAAAAATAACCTTGCTGAAAAAGTTCAAAATGCCCCCAGCTAAATGGTACCAACTACTACCCAACCTAACAAGAGTGATCACAAATATTTCTTTAATATTTTAAGAACAGGATATGGAATAAAAGAAAACTGGTTAGAGAAGTTATTTTTTAAATTACTAAGTGGATGTGAGAGAGTCCTAAAGAAAACTGACCCCATATGATTTCTCCCATTCATTGTAATTCTTCTACACTGCATAACTACAGTGAAAATGTATTTAATAAGAACGTATGTATAGAACCTATATAAAACTGTATGCCATCTTGGGGAAGGACAGGGGAGGGGAGGGAAATCTAAGTTACATGGTAGTGATTATAGAACACTGAAAATAAATAAAATTAATTTTTTAAAAAAGGGAAAAAAAGAAAACTGACCCTTAGAGAAGGAATTTTTTTTTAAATGTCAACAACTCTTCATGTCCTGCTTTGTGCCTCGTGAGATCTATGGTCTAATCAAAGGTGGTCTATTAATCCCACGATACTCAAGAGTAGATTAAGATTTGGAAAATATTTAACAAAATATAAATATATAATATACATTGGAAAATGGAAAATATTTAACAAAATATAAATATATTATAAAGTATATAAGTATATATGATATTATTTTGAGGTTTTCTAAGTCAACATGCAACCCTCAGGGCTCCTCATTTATGTTTTAGTGGTCCCTTTTTCTACTTGGGTTTGACATTGCTGGTCTAAAGATTCACTTAGATCCTTTTATCTCATGCCTATTACTTGCAGTCTTCTACCTCGTTTCCTTGCCTACCATCTCTCTCCCTCCAATCTATCCTTTTAGAGTCATCTTCCTAAATTCCTTTAAAAAGTCTACTCTATAATCAAAAATTGTAAATGACTCCCCATGTCTGCAGAAAAAAGTCCTGACCCTGACCTTCAAGACCTTATACAACCTGGCTTTAACTTCCTTTCCCAGTCACATACTTTGTTGCTACCCAATTTAATTCTCCAGTCTTGCCAAATAGGGATACTGCATTAATCTCTTCTGTTTCTGACCTCCAAGGACTGTAGGATTAGGAGACAGTAAAAATAGATCTGGAAGGGAGTATAGCAATCATCTAGTTCAACCCTCCTGTTTTACAGATGAGAAAACTGACAGACACAGTAAAGATAAATGACTTGCCCAAGGTCACACAGGTAGTAAGTGGCAGAGCCAAGATTTGAGCCTAGGTCCTTTAATTCCAAATCCAATACCTGTTCCACTGAACCAAGCTACCTTCTCATTCCTTTTTCAAGCTTTCAGTGGGATATAGTGGATGGGGTATTATATGTTGAGTCAGGAAGACTTGGATTCAAATCCTACTGAGGATATTTACTGTGTAAGCCCTGAGTAAGTCACTTCTTCTTTGCACCTTTGTTTCCTCATCTTTAAGACAAGAGAAGTGAACTGAATGATCTCTCCATCCTCTTTCAGCTCTAAATCTATAGTCTATACGAACTACCCTGGACAGTTCAAAGGTGCTTATCTAAGGCAGGTGGTCGTGAGAGGTAATTGGCATAGGAGACAGGATGCTTGCCCCTAGAGCAAAGAAAAACTGGATTCAGATCCTGTTTCTGGCATTTATTATCCATGTAACCAAGGACACAATTCTCTGAACCTCAGTTTCCTTAAATGGGCAATGGTGATGGTAATGCCTGTAGTGCAGAACTCAGAGGAGTTCAGTAAGACTCAAACACACACACATATTGTATTGTATATGCATGTATATGCATAATCAAACGTGTTTATATTTATATGTCATGCACATATATATGTGTGCACATGTAAGTCATTATATGTGTTATACATATATGTAATGTTATGTAAAGGTCAATTGTTGTTATTTTAAAAGCCTCTCCCTTCCTATCTCCTCATTTAAGTTTCTCTTCTTCCATGAATCATCACCAGAACATTCTACCCCATAATATACCCTCTTTGTTCTAGACTTATAGCCTTCCTTGTCTATACCACCCATTTGGAAATTCTTGCCCTGTGACAACTCTTGCATTCTTGCTATTTGACTCACATTATAACATAACTTCTCATGTTTTAGGGCTTTGTTTCTCCATGTGGGTTATATAAACATGTTGGAAGTTGGACTCTATTTTATACGTCTTTGTAAATGCCACTTTCAGCCCAACCACAGAACCTGGAACAAGGATGGGCATGTGGTGGGTCTGCTTAATAAATGCATCCATTTCACCTTAGAGGAAGGCTACACTTCTCATAAAAAGAACAATCAAGGAGCCATAGGTGGCACAGTGGATAGGGCACTGGCTCAGGAGTCAGGAAGACGAGTTCAAATCCAGCCTCAAACACTGACTAGCTGTATAAGCCTGGGCAAGTCATTTAACCCCAATTACCTCACCAAAAAAAAAAATCAAGTAGAAATGCATTTAATGAATGTCTCCTGTATGCCTAACACTGTGTTAGCTGCTATGAAGAAGTATATAAGTATTCCCCTTCACCCAAGAAGCTTGTAATCTAGTTGGTGAAGTACTAAATAGATATAAAAAATTACACAACAAAATGGTCTTGGAGAAATTCCCAATGTTGTGTACAGAAATGAAATTGATAGGACCATGATCCTTCTAAGTTGAAAATCTAAATTTTCAGTATTAAAGACCATCATATTTTAAGAGTGGCATAATAATATCATGTTAGGTAAGGACAGACCAGCCCCGAGATTCATAACCATTTTTGTGTCATGGATCCCTTTGAAAATCTAGGGGAGCCTATGGTTCCTTTAACTGAATTTAAAAACCTAAATGCATAAAATTAAATATATGACTACAAAGGAAAATATTCATATTGAAATAAATATTTAATTTCTCATTTAAATTCATGGTTCCATTGGAATCTGCCCACAGACTTCTTGGGACAGTAAGAATTCTTGCGATTTGGGATAGAGACTGGATCTATGGTATAGATCATCGGTATAGAGAACTCCTAGATGAAGAGACTCCTTCTGCCAATGCAGGCCAGTTCTTCCTCCAAAACTTCTAGTCTAAGAGAACTGCCCAGAGTACTAATAAGTACTACTAATTTATTCAGGGACACACAGCCTGTATATATCAGCCTCTGTATATATCAGAGGCAAGGATTTTTATATATTATATCATACTGCCTCAGTAACATCATGTTATAGCCCAAAAAAAGGCATGACTTAGTCAAGTCACTTCATCTCTATATGTCCCAGGCTATTCAGCAGGATTTATCAATGAAGTCACAGATGGATTTAATCTGCCTCCTTAGAACACACTGTCATAACTTAATCTTGACATATCAAGACTATGTGTGTATACATATGTGTGTATACCCATGTATGTGTATATGTGTATTGCGTATGTGTGTATATATGCATATATACACATTCACATATATAGTGTAAGTATGTATACACATAACTTTATATGTGCATATGCATATACATGTATATTTATATATATATACATGTGAATACACACACATATATACAGAGAGAGAATTACGTGTGTGTACATAGAATTAGTGGAAAACACCACCACTGGAATCCATTTGGTACTAGAAAGATATCTTCTATCCTATAACCCACAAGGAATAAGCTAAAAGCATTCTTGACCATGTAGGATGCCCCATTCCCTTTCAGAATGTCCGTGAGATGCTAGAAATTGAATCAGAGGAGGAAAGTGGATAGGATTGTGGCAGGAAAATTGCTCTCAATGACCCAAACTGCCTGAAACAAAATCTGAACAATACTCTTCCAGTGATGCTGAGTAACTCCAAGCCATAGAATGCCATAGTCTCACAAAGGACGTTGAAGATGTATGTGGTGTTTGTGAGTGGACTGTGTCAGATTACCAGGGAAGAATTTAACAAGTCTAGTAGGGTAAAGAATATTATCTTAGGGATATATGGCTGGAAAAGATGATGGGCTAATCATGTGGCAAGGACAATCAATGATAACTCCCTACCAAACTTACTCCCTGAAGTTTTCTGCCTCCTCACCCATCACTTTACCACCCTGGGGAAGCTTCTACACTAAGGCCCCACTTTTCTAATTGGAGACTCCATCAATGGGACCATCACTTCATGAGGAACCCCAGCAGGAATGTGTTGATAAATGTTTGACAATAAGCTCTTTGAAAATAAAAATCTATGCATAAAATTTTTAAGTTTAATTTGTATTATTGAAATTTTCTCCATCACTTTCTTAAGCTCAAACAATGAACAAAACAATAGATTAATGATGTATAGCTTTTACCAATTTCTAAAGAGTAAAGGATTACATGAAAATATAACAATCAGCTCTTCTGAGCAGGTTCACACCAGCTCCTATGGGACCTGTGGGACCCAGGCATTTTCTCCTAACTTCTGACAACTCATTCTCTGGACTTTTATACTTCCTGGACAATCTCCTTGGCTCCACATTAAGCAGGGAAGGACTTCCCAGCCTCTTTCCCATCCTTGATTTTCAATTCCTTTTTATACGCTGTCTTCTTCCATTAGAATGTAATGTACCTCCTGAGGGTAGGGACTGTCTTGCTTGTATGAATTTGTACTCCAGCATTTAGAATGGTGCCCAGCACATAGTAAGTATTTAATGTGTGTGTTCATCCTTCATTGCTGAAGAAGACCATGTCATCAGAGAAATAATAACATGACTTGCACTTGACTTTGTTTTGAGTGAGGGAGGGCTGTGCAGATCACCAGCCTGACTTCTCCTCCAGAGCCATTTGAATCCAGTGACCAGATATCCATCAGGATGACTGGAGATGACCCAGGATGAGGCAATTGGGGTTAAGTGACTTGCCCAAGGTCACACAGCTAGTGAGTGTCAAGTGTCTGAGGTGAGGTTTGAACTCAGGTCCTCCTGACTCTTGCACTGGTGCTTTATCCACTGTACCACATAGCTGCCCCAGGTATTTAATAAAATGCTCTATCTACACCTAACCTATGTATGTATATATTTATCTATCTATCATCTATCTATTTATGTATTTGTCTATCCTGAGTAGACTGTATTCAGATTGAACAAGTTCATTGAACCAATTGTTAATCAATAAACACTTATTAAGTGCCCACTATGCGCCAGGCTCTATTCTAAGTGCAGGGGATACAAAAAGAGGTAAAAGATAGTCTCTGCATTCAAAGATTTTACAATCTAATGGGATTTTTAATGTGAGCATCTACATCTCAAAAACTGGCAAACAGTACAAATCAAAACTTGTTTTATTATTTTGTGGATTGTATATGTTTTAAAAAACTAGTGGAGAAAATACCAATACTGCAAATTAACCTTAAAAGTGTGACATGTTCATTTTTTAGAGAGCTGATTTTTAAACAATTACCAGCATACTATCTATCTACCTATCTATCCATCTATTTTTCTATCATCATTTCCCATCTATCATCTATCTATCTAATTACCTAACTATTTATCTACCTAAGAGCACTGTGTTCCATTAGGCACTAGAGGAAAGAAACTAGGGGAAGGTCTATAGAATATTAGTTGGATTCCCTTATGGAAGACTTATGGGAAGATATGAATAAAAGCTCCCCAGGTTGAGATAGCATAGATGGTTTTACAATTTGAATCTTTAGAGAAAATGCCCACCCTCATGAAATCACAAGTCCCTTGAAATATCTCAGCATAAGTTGTTCAAAGATGGCAGTTCAACAGAGCTGTCTACTATAATTCAGAACATAGTTGCTTATTCACCCTCAAAGTGCCCTGACAACGATGAAATTCAGAATTTAAACTGGAGGTTGGTATCCGGTTACACAAACTTCTTCTTCACTTCTCATGAAGCAATATGTGCCTTGTCTTAAAACCATGGAATATGCAATTAGAGAGTTGCATTTTCATAGGAAGGAGACATTCCAATTGTCCTTTGAGAAATAGCTTTGAATTGCTCTTTGTTCAAAACTACTTTTCCAAAAACAAATTAGAATTTCCCAAACTGGCTGCCATCCATAGCTTTCCCTCTGAGGAAAAGTCATAGGATCATTTCTTTAGAGCTAGAAAGGACTTCAGAGAATCTAGTCTGATCCCCCTCATTTTATAATTGAGAGCCAAGTAAAGTTAAAGTGACTTCCACAAGGTCACACAAGTATTCAGTGGCAGAGTCTGGATTTGACCCTAGGTCCTTTGATGACAAAAGTCCTCTTTTTGCAGTATCACAGTATTACAGGTGTCTGTTCATTTGTCCCCTATAAAACTGCTCCATCTACTCTGAAGTTATCTCATATGTGCCAATTTATGCTGACTCTATGTCCGTGCTTAGAATGTGAACACCTATAGAGCAAGGAATGCTTTGCTTTTTTCTTTAAATCCCCAGAACTTTACAGGCTATCTGGCACTCTTAGTAAATGTCTGTTAATTGATTGACCTATTAGTTGGCTATTTAGTTGGAGTTGATTGAGGACCTTAAACTTAAGGCTGTAGGAAATGGTGTCAAGGATATATGAAAAAAGAATTGTTTTCCTAAGTGTTTCCTTGGTCCTTTGGCATAGACTTCCAAATGTATACAATTGCTTCTTGGTACCCATTTCTATCCTAAGCTACAACTCAATATCTGTTCTATATCTGTTACTAGAAGAAATACTCAGTCTTTACCATTCTAACACTTGGTAATATAATAGAAATTTCACAAGGTTAGAAAAAGATACTGGGAATATCTTAAGATATTTGGAACAGTCAACAGTTGAATAGATCATTTAGGTAGAATAAATTACCTTACAAAACCATAAAAAGTGTGACTCCTCAACCTTTACTCCCACCTCCAACACACATGATGTAATCCAACAGAGGTAGCATGGTGTAGTTCAGGGACACTTAGGTTTAAACCCCATCTCTGACCAATCCTGGGTATGTTACCATGGTCAAGTCACTTCAACTCTCAGTGGTCTGAGCAATCTCTAAGATTCTAAGTTAGATGAGTTACTGATCTATGTTACTAGAAGCAATTTCCAAACCAGAAAATTCTTTCCACCAGTTAAACCAGAGTTTTGACCAAACAACAATGAAAAAAAATTATACTGTCTAGAATCTAAGCCATCTATATTCCATCTCTTTCTCCAACCTCCAGTGGATCTAGCCATACATTATGGTACATGTAGGGGATGTATATTAGAAGATGCAGTTAAACAATCATAAATTAATTTCCCTATACCTGGCTTTAATTTTAAATATGTCCACACAAAAAAAAACCATTGGACCAAATATAATCCTAGTAAATTTAAAACATCTGACCATCATGGCATTATGATGGGCCAGATCCCAATCAGCTGAAATTTCCCTCTGTCCAATAGGAACTCTGTTTGTGAATTACCCATGACTATTTGGCCCAGGTCAGTCTGCACAGTAACATTATCTCAAAGGTTGCAATTTCATTAACCTCAGTGGTTAGAAAAACGAGTATTCCAAACTTCCCACGTGATTACTCTCAGCGATGATGTTTCCCCAATGCACTAGTTAAGCTTGTCTTACTGTAGTTGATGAAATTCAGTGTGACTACCATAACCTGGTGTAATGCCTCAGTGAAAACACCATGAAGAATTTTTATTTAAGTCAAGTTTCACAAAAGAATGGCATCTTGGGTTTTAAAACATACATACATACACACATCAAATAAAAATTTTGAAAGCTGCTAGGGGAAATAGCAATCTTTCAAAAGAGTTAACAATTTGTTAGGTAGATGGCATGGGTAGAGAGAATGTCTAAATGAATAAAGCAACAGAACTTAATTTTTAAAAATATCTACTTACCAAGTAACCCTTTTCTGTAAATATCACTATTATATTTAGCCAAATACTTAGAACAGAAAAATATATTTTAATATTTTTTGTTGATGTTGTTTTGAATACTGTCATCTGTGGCCAGCAAGAGAGTGGTTTTTTCTTTTTTCCTTTTTTTTTGCTACAGCAAATGATAAAATGATCTACCAAGGTAGAAGTTTTTAGCCTATCATGACCCTTTTTTCAGTATTTTAATAACTCTACTTCAACATAACTGGTTTCTTTTGTAATCATTTGTATTTTATTTTGTGCATTTAAAAACAAGATTTTAACGTAGGTTCACCAGACTTATTCCCCATGCAATTCATGCCACAAAAAAAGGTTAAGAAGCACCATATTGGGGCATGAAGGAGTAATAAATAGCTGCACAGAGTCAGGACCCACATACCTAAAGCCACTGGTCCTTGAGGGGTAAAATCAAATATGTTTTTTAAAGCCCAAATTATGTTTAAGGTTGACAGATGCTTGGAAGGTGAGATATATGTGAAGCTGAATGAGAATTATAAGAGAGACATCAGACATGGAATCATAGAATAAACATGATCAAAACCATAATATAATAATGTTACATTACTATAGCACTCATAGAATAAGAATAACAGCTTGTATTTATACAGGGTGTTCAAAATTCTTAGTGCAATCTTTGAACTGATGCCCTATACCCTCTGGGAACTTGCATTTACTAAGGGGTTAATGCAAAAGAGAAAAAAATAATCATACGGTTAGGTAGGTACAAATAACCTTTCTCCCCTTGACAAATCCATGAAGGAAAGGCCCAAGGGGCGAGGATTGCTTCTCTACCATAACCAAGGAATTTCAACTCAAAAAGCAATTGTAGAAATCTTGAAGGCCAACAGGAGTCAATCAGAAGATGTCTACACCTGCTCTGCAGTGGAGCGGGGCAGGGAAGGGGGAAGGTTCCCTTTACTTCACATCCCTTTGATGGGAACTATTCCTTGGGACTATGATGAGAAACAATCTAACAAAGTAGATCAAGAGCTAGACTTAGAGTCAGGAAAGATGGGTTCAAATCCCACCTCAGACACTTAATGGTGTGTTATCTGGAAAAGAACTGAAACTGGAACTTCATTGGTGTGGGACTGCCTACAGATACAGGTACATAGTGCCTATGATTCTATCCTAGGGGCATGGCTTATACAAAAGCACAAAGGTAGAGATATATGTCATTTTTTCCCCCAAATATTGAACTGAAAGCTGCCTGCCCGTAAGTTTTATCTAATTGTGCTCTCTGGAGCCATACCAAAGAATCTAACTCTTTTACTACATCTAGAGACCTTTAACCATTTGTCAACAGCTATGACATCTACACTCACCTCCCTCCCACCTCCGCCCTCAATCCCACTACCATCTTGCCAGATCTCTTCTCCAGAATATAAATTTCTAATTCCTTCACGGGTTTTGGTGTATGATACGATTTCTAGCCTTTTTGCCATTGGTAAGAGGTGATCCCTCCTATCTCATTAATATCCTTTTCAAAAAAGTGGTACCCAGAAAATCAAAAGAAGCTTCCCTAGATATGGTCTTTCCATAACAATGCTCACCTCCTATCTTCTAGTCACCAGACTTCTAGTGATAAAACTTAAGGTTACATTAGATTTTTGGAAAACCAAACCACGCTGTTGTTATTTATTGAGCTTACAATAAAATCATTGTAAAAAATTAAAAGTTTAAACCTTCTTCATATAGATAAGTAGGTAGGCAAGGTAGAGCATTTATTAAATACTTAGTGTTTACCATACACTGTCCTAAGTGCTAGGAACAAGAATGCAAGCTAGCAAGAGTCTCTTACTCTCAAGGAACTTACATTCTAATGGGGGAAGACAAGACATAAAAGAGATCTGCAAGTTGGGGATGGGGCTGAAGTCTCATGATAAGCAGGATCTAGAAGTACCTAGGAAGTGAGGTCCAGGCAAAAAAGAAGACAAAAGTCCACCTATCAGAGCTTAGAGTGATTTCAAGGGAGAAGTCTAAGTTTCTTGAGGAAATCAGATGAAGATGAAGGCTAGAATGGAGGTATCATTGTCTGGAGATGTCAAGAAAATCACAACTCTATCCTCTACCAGTGTAGTTGATTTTTAAGATTTACATTTATCCCTATTAATTTTCATCAAGTTAGATTGGGTTCATTGTTCTAGTTTAGAAAGATAGTTTTTATACCTTAAGCTATTTCTTTGATGACTGGAGAAGAGAGTGAAGCTGATGACTTTGCACAGTACTGCCTCACTTAAATCCAATTTAGGTGCACAAGTCAAGACATCCCTCTAGTGACATCACTGGTCCTCCCTGAGAACAAAGGATGAAAAACCACAGCTGTGACCCAGTCCACAACTCTCCATCTCATCCAAAAGGATAGCATGAGAAACCATCAAATTCTTGCTGAAATCGTATTTGATGTCATACATCATATATATGATAATGATACATATCCAGTACCACACTGTCATGACTTCCACTAGAATGTTCCTTCTGAATAAATAATAGGTATTATTAATATATTTGTAATCAGATTATTATGAAAATAGTAATACATGCTGTGTAACAAACTTAAAACCATACACATATATAAAACTGACACATCTATAACATTCCATTGGTGTAATATTCTAGGAACTTTGTCAAAACAGGAAATTAGTCTGGTATGACTTGTCCTTGAGGTTGTTTAAAATCCCTGAGCATTTTAAGAACATGTTCTTGAGGGTTTTTAACAAAAACAAAAAAAAATCCTCAAGAACATAAGCTGACTCCTTATAATCGCTGTTTCCCTTTACCAGTCCTCTCAAACCATTTATTGATGACTTGGACAAGTCAAGAATTTGCCTAAAGTCAACAATACTGTAGAATATTTATTTTAAAACTCAATCTTAATTAAAGTCAACACACATCTTAAATATCGAATATATAAACATCACTATGGAAGATATCTGAGTATGTTTTATAAAAATAGGTCAAAATGTTCCTCCTTTAATTTACGCCTTATTGTGACATGGAGCTCACTTTGGTGACTTTTGTATCAAAGGTCTTGCTAACAGAATATAGGCTTTGGCAGGTGTTGCCAAGTCTAAAAGGATTCAAATATTTAAGTATAGTCTTATTAATGAACTATCATCCAAGGACCAACCAAGTCAAGTTGAGAGAAAATCATCACATATGTATCCACACACATACACACACATACACATATACATACACAGATACAAATGTGTATATATGTGATTGTTATGTTATATTGTTACTTCAAGACTGCTTTATGCATTGCTATGAACAATATATCATTGTTTAATATTCTTATCCTTGACTTTAACTTTTATAGTGTTCATCGTGGATTTGGGAAAAATCTTAAAAATCATGATTAATATGTATATTCATAGGAAACTAGAATTGGAAGAGACCACTACTCCAAAACTCCAATGAGCCCGTGCACTTTTAGTTTACTTCCAAACATATTTGGATAGATTTTTGTTCATCTATGACATTGAGACAAATGAAGAAATTGTCCTAAAATCGCATTTAGAAGGGCTATGGGGTTCATGAATTGGCTCCAAGCTACTTTTGCCACCTTACCGCTGAGGACTCTCTTATATCCCTAAATTGTGCATGTTTTCTGCTTTCCCAACTCTAATAGAATATTATAAAGTCTGAATTGGAAGGGACTCTAAAGATTAAAACTAATCACCATTCCAAAACCTCAATATGCAAATGGATCTATGATTTCCTGATTGTGAGTATGCTCTGCTATGTAGATCCCAGCTCACCTACATCTTCCCATCCTGGGTCATTGTTATCCCCAAGCTTCATAATAAATTTCTTCCATGATTAATTAGCCATCTAGCTCCTGCTCAATTACTTCCAGTGATGAGTTAAGTAGTTTCCAAGAAAATCGATTCCATTTATGAACACCCATCATCATCATCATTTTCTTTTACCAAGCTGACATTTGTATTTCTGTAATTTCCATGCATGCATATTAGACTTATTCTTTGGAAATACACAGAATTCCTCTTCCATAAGGTAGTCTTTCAAATGTTTAAAGATAGCTATCATGCCAACTTGTGATCTGCTCATTTCCTAATGAGAATGGGCCATTGACATTAATCACTATCTGGTGCCAATGGAAATTGACTAACAATTGATTTACTAAGCCCTCTGCTAGGGATGCCTTCTGAAAATCAGGTGGAAGGTGAGATGAGGATTTTTCCTGTTTTTATTCAAGGTATCTTTATTCATTATGTCCTGTGATTGGATTGGAATGAGATGGGATGGCATTCTTTCTCCCGCATCTTTGCTCATACTATGCCCCCACCTTATTCCCACCCCTACTCCTCTATCTGTAGAAATCTTAGCTATCTTTCAAAGGTCAGCTCAGGCTCCAAAATCAGATTTAGAGCTAAAAATGGATTTTAGAAGCCACTGAATTCAACTCCTTCCACTTATGGAAGGAGGTTGCCTAAGTTTCATACAGCTACCTACTACTCCAGGACATCTTAACCTTGTTAGTGTCATGGACTCCTTGGGCAGTCTAGTGAAGTCTAAGAATCCCTTCTCAGAATTATATTTTTAAATAATTGAAGAAAGTGTTGTTTCAGGGGAAAGTGAGTGAAAATAAAAATGTAATTTTTTTTCTACAAAAATTCGTAGACCTGCTGAAATTTATCCATGTACCTCTTGAGAGTTCATAGACCCCAGGTTAAGAACCCTTCCCAAAAGACTTGAACATTCATTGTTCTCTTCTACCTCTGAATCTATAGCACTGTCTAGACACTCATTTCACAATCATTAGGGCTCTGTTGGTGAGGCAACCATAGTACAATGGATAGAATGCTGGCCTCAGAGTCTGAAAAACCTGACCTCAAGTCACCTCTGACTCACACTGAATGTGTGATCCTGGACAAGTCACTCAACCTGTCAATGCCCTAGGCAACTCCCTCGGGGTATAAATTGTAGAGATACTGGGGCTTTGCTTTGATTAAAGGAGTTTCCTCACAAGGACTTCCCTATATCTATGAAATTGCATACCTGATTTTAAAAAAATAGTATTATAATAGTAGCTATTATTTCTACAATACTTGCAAAGAGTTACCTCTTAAAAATGTTTTCTCATTTCATCCTCACAACAAGTTTTTGAGGTAGTTATCGTTATCCTCATTTTACAGATGAAAAAGCCTGAGGCAGACAACAGTTCAGTGATTTGCCTAGGGTCATAGGGATAGTATGTGTCTGTGGCAAGATTTGAGCTCAGGTCTTCCTGAGGTCTTTTCTAGGGCCGGTAGGTGGAGTGGATAGAGTACGAGCTCTGAAGTCAGGAAGACCTGAGTTCAAATCCAGCCTCAGACAGATACTAGTTGAATGACCCTGGGCAAGTCACTTCACCCTGTTTGCCTCAGTTTTCTCATTTGTAAAATGAACAGGAAAAAAGAAATGGCAAATCACTCCCACTATCTTTGTCAAGAAAACCCCAGAAGGGATCCTGAGGAGTCAGATTGAAAAATGATTGAACAATAACTTCCTGACTCTAGGGCTAGCACCCTATCTATATATGATGCCTTGAATTTCTCCTATACTGTTATTTTAACTTTTCCTTTGCTTACATATTTTCTTCCAAACTAGATTGTGGTTAATTTGAAAGAGGGATTTTGTCCTATGCTCCTTTAGGCACCACCTCTAATCCAACACCCCCACCACCACCCCCAACACATATACATACATACGCACGCAAGTTCTCATAATGGATCATGTCCCCCGGCTAACCAAAGTTTCACATAGTGAAAATGAAGGCATCCCCTGACAGCAAAATCACCTTGGGAGGAGTTTAAGGATTCTGTTTAGTCTTCTTGTTTATGGAGCACCAATTGTGTCAGCAGCTAGGTAGATGAGAGCCCAAAACATTGACCAGATCAAAGAAGCCTGACCTCAAGCAGAGAAAGCTCACCAGGAAACTGGAAGGATAAGATGAGATCATGCATATAAAAGCATTTTGGAGATAATGGCACCATATAAATAGGAGGAATTAAATAATCAAGGTTACATTTAGAAATATGTCCCATGAATATCCCAGCTAAGGGCTCAAATGGAAGAAAAAAGATCCAATTATCAAAGCCAGCCCCCAATAGAGCCACTCTATCACAACGAAAGCACACAAAAGCAAGAGGAAAGCTGTTCCAACCCAAACAAAACTAATTCATAATTAATGAGAATGAATCATAATCTTCCTCTGACAGCATATCTATCTACGCATTTGCTTTGGTTCCATAAGCACTGACAAAGCATTTGCCCTTTGTAGGGAACTAATAAGGTGATAAGGCAACCAAGACAGAAAGAAAAGAAAAAAAAGCAGTACTGCCCTCAGAAATCTTACATTCTACCTGAATCTGAGTTCTTGGAGAGATAAGGCAATATGCTTGACACTGTAAACTAGTGTATGTCAGAGGCAACATTTGAATTCAGGTCTTCCCCCATCCTTAGAAGGCTCTGCTTTCTCACCTAAGCCTCTTAGAATGCCTGGCTTCCCCTAATGTCTGTTTAGATCCCTCCTTTGCAGAAAGTCTCTCCTGGTTTCTCCAGCTGCTAGTGCCTTCTTCTACCATCAATTCAATCTCTGTCTTGTAGGTACTTCGTTATTTAAATGTGTCCCCCCCATTAGAATATAAGCTCCCTGAAGACAAGGGCTATTTTGTTTTATTTTATTTTTGCTTTTTTTGTACCCTCAGCACTTATCTCTCTTCCTGGTATATGGTAAGTACTTAATTAACACTTTTTGTTTGATACACTAGCTGATTCCTAATTCTACCACTGTAGCCATTAAGGAACACTACCTCTCTCATGGAGGAGATGGGCTTTTGGAAAGATCCTAATATCAAAAGGGAGATGGTTTAACAAGCTGCAAAGAGGTCGGCATCCTTCTTGGGGTGTAGACTGATATAGGGGAGATGCCTGGAAAGCAGTCAAGCAAAGATTCTCCAAGTTGTGGTCCAGCAATATCCCTGGAACATGTTTTAAAATGAGACATCTAATCTTTAATCCCTCCCATGTCCTTTCATAGGCATGATCTCATCTTATCCTTCTAGTATCTTGGTGAACTTTCTCTTGAGGGTCCCTGAGATCCTGTCAGATGGTCCACAAGTTTAAAACTATTTTTTACTAAGATGTTTTCATTTCTAATATGCTGTGTATCAATAGCTATAACTCACATAAAACTCTTTGGAAGTACTCAATAACTTTTAAGAGTATACACAAAGAATCCAGAGACCCAAAAGTTTGAGGGATAGTAGTGGTAATGGTGGTGGTGATGATGGTGGTGGCATTAGTAGTAACAGTAGTGATAGTAGTAGTGGTAGTAGAAGTGATAGTAGTGGCAAGAGGAGGAGGAGAAAGAGAAGGAGGAAAAGGAGGAAGAAGAAGACTAGGAGGAGAAGTAAGGGGCTAAGCAAATTAGGAGCAATATTGTGCAAATTTGTCTAGAGGGAAATAGACCAGGCATCCATTTTGTGCAGCCTTTGAAGCAAGGAGTGACATTTTTGGATTTTATCCTTTGTACAAAATCCTCATGTTAGAGAAAACCAAATAATTTTCATTTCCCAACTTGGCTTGTCTTTGAGTTAAAGTCTTTCGGGATGTAGTGGCAGGTGCTCCTCAAGCTTTTACTCCCCAAAGGTACTCTGTCTACCATTGTCTCATTCTTCAACTTAACTCTTTGTGCTTGCCTCCTCTCAAGGGTTCCCACATTCATAAATAATTCAATATAGCACTATTTTTTCCTAAAAATATGCTAGCCATTATTCCAAAGGAAAAAAAAGATGAAATAAACAAAACATGGAAAAACCACAGAAAATCTTGAAAAATCCTTAATGAGTCACTTTAAATTACCTTAAGACCCAAGGACAAAAAGGTAGGAAATGCATCATTTTTCAGTTTATAATGACTCAGCAGCCAATCCTGGATAAAACACCAAGTTGAGCTCAAATTCCACTGTAAACTACATACAGCTTTCCTCCATCCCTGGACAACTCCCAGATTGCATCTGTCCAGTGCTGCAAAGTACCATTAAATAATGAGGCTGTGACTCTCTACTCTGGTCATTCCACATAGGGAGAAGTACATTTCAGGATGTTCAGGTACTACATTTTGGGGATGATTTGTACAATGTGGAGAAAAAAGTGAGCAGAATGGGGAGAAGCCTAGATTCTGAGCCATAGGTATATCACCCGAGGGATGAAAAAGAGGCTGGGGAAATATGATTTCTACCTTCAGTTCTGACTGGCTTAGCGAAGAAGACGTATTTATTGAATCTAGTAATTATCTTAAGAAGGCAGAATTAGAAACACGAAGATTTTACAGAGAGGGACATTTCAACCCAATACAAGGACCACCTTCCTAACAATAAGGACTTTTCCAAAGTGGAATAGGCTACTCTCTGGACTGAGAGTTGCTCATCACTGAAGTTATTCGAGAGAAGATGAGAGGACCACTTGATAGTGATGTCATAGAAGGTATTTCTGCTCAGGGATGGGCTGACAGCAGGAGAGAAATGAAATTCAATTCATACAGAAGAAGGAGGGTTGATGGGAAAGTAGTGGTGTCAAACTGAAATAGAAATGGACCATTAAACTATAAATAACAATCCCCATGGTCTATATATTGACAATTTTTAAAATGTAATGTTACATATATTTTATTGTATTTATTTTGTTAAATATCTCCCAATCACATTTAAATTTGCTTCAGACTCACTCAGGAGTGTTGTAGGGTAGCATATTTTGGAGATTTGATACCAGTCATTTCCAACTGAGGAACCCACTAGCAACTGACTCCCCACAATTTTTTACTTCTTAGGAATATTCATCACAAGAGCACTTGCTGTTGATCAGGGAAAGAGACATAAAGAAAAAGAGGTGGCCTGAGACTTTGCTACTATCTAGTATCTGGACTAACTGGCACCTGGAAGGAGTCACCATTTCTGTCAGGTAGGGGAGGATGCCCAGAGCCTGTACTGGCGCCCACACTGCAGAGTCCAGCCCTCACTGGAAATGGAAGCAAGAAATAGATTTACAATTTACAGGTATAAGAAGGGAAGCTATCTCTCCTTCTAAACTGACACCCATCCCCCACTCCAGCAAATAAACCAGGATACATTTCCATATCTCCAATTCCAAAAGGATCTCTGGGTTCCTAGGAAGACTCAACTAAAGAATCTCTCCCCATGTCTGGCACTAAAGGGTCCTAAGAAAATCCAAGTGGCGCAATGGTCTCCCAAACATCATAGAAAGAGCCCCAAGAACTGTATTCAGCAACTTTTTTAAAGCAACCCCAAAACTCTGGCTTTTAGGGAGGGTCCAGATCTACCATCGGACCTGGAAAGCAATATCACCCACAAATGTAAATGTCATTTGAATTCAACAAACAATAATTTATAACATTTATCATTTTCTGGGCACAGACCATAAAAATACACAGTACATTGATATCTCTCTGACTTGACCACAAACAATTGACATTCTAATCTCATGGGGTCAGTGGGAGCCATTCAGCAATATGCAGTTATAGCTAGAAGTGTACTTACCATAATCATAGAAGCCAGATGGTTCACCATCAGGACCTCTAATCATTCTGGTCTCCCCTTCTTCACCAGCATTGACCCATGTCAACAAGAATCCACTCCTATTGACTAGTCATTCCTATTTACTATATTGCACTCTGAAGCCTATACATTGTACAACAATAGGTCCCTGCACAAACTCCACTTAATGGCTCTTTTCAGGACTCTCTTGGCTTCAGAGTGATTATCAATGGTAACTGTTGCTCTTTTCCTCCCAGCTTGATTTACTTATTGATTTTTCTTTTCCATTAAAAGGGACATTCTGGGGGGTGGAGCCAAGATGGCAGAGTGAGAGCAACCACACACCTAAACTCTCCGACAAACTCCTTCAGATACCTCTGAAAGGAGAATCTGACCAAATTTTGGAGGTGCGGAATCCAGTGGGAGACAGACAGTGACGGATTCAGAGCTCAGGTTGGACTGGAAGGTCCACGGGAATGATCTGTTCTGCGGGGGTGAGCCCACAGCACACAGCACAGCGTGGCCAGCGCAGCAGAGCAGAAGGGACTGGAGAAACCTGAGAACAGTGAACGGAAC
Organism: Potorous gilbertii; assembly: GCA_028658325.1. Lineage (NCBI taxonomy): Eukaryota > Metazoa > Chordata > Mammalia > Diprotodontia > Potoroidae > Potorous > Potorous gilbertii. Next base: position 217,533,287 of record CM053770.1, read on the forward strand.
TGGCGGAGTGGCACCAAGGGCGGGAGGCAAACCGAACCAAGTCAGTGAGAGCTGCTGAGCGCCAGATATCAGCGCAGCAGCTCCTGAGACCTTCAGCCTGAAGATCAAACTTCGGTAAG
>CM053770.1:217533905-217565912 GCA_028658325.1 Potorous gilbertii
AGAAGCAGCTCTCCTATAACAGCTGAAGAAGGAAATAGAAGAAAAACTGGCCAATGATTTTAAAATTATGAAGAAAGAATTCACTGATGAGAACATCTCTTTGAAAAGGAAAATTGAATAGAAAAGGAAGTTCAAAAATTAACTGGCGAAAATAGCTCCTTAAAAGGAAAAATTGGGTGGATAGAAAAGGAGATGCAAAAGTTAACGGAAGAAAACAATTTGATAAAGATTACAATTGGGCAAGTAGAAACTAATGACTCAACGAGACAGCAAGAATCAGTCAAACAAAATCTAAAGAATGAAAAGATAGAAGAAAATGTAAAATATCTAAAAGGGACATTCCTTAATTACTTCTTACAGAGGCCTATTCACTGAATGGGTGTTACCTCACTCTAAGTGAGTACTTGAAAAGGCCAAGGTGTCCCACTGCATCCTGGGCCTTCCGCAGTCATCCTGATGAACATTTGGTCACTGGATCCAGATGGCTCAGGAGGGAAAAGTGAAGTTGGTGACCTTACACAGCCCTCCCTCACTTAAAACCAAGTCAAGTGCAAGTCATATCATCATTTCTCTGATGTCATTGTCTTCTTCAAAAACAAAGGATGAACACAGACAGACAGACACTTATATTGACTATACCTTATCAATCATTCCTATTTGTTATACTTCAATCCATTCCTATTGACTATTGTCAAGTGTGGGAGGCCAGGTTTGAATCAGTCTAGTGCCATGTTTCAGTTTTAGAATTAAAATGAAATGAGACACTGTAGATTACCTAACAGTGGAAATGTGCTTAGCTATATTATGGAAAGAATATCTAGCAAGGCTATAGAATTGACTCAATTGAGCATGATTTCGTAGCTTCTGCATCACCCACTCTAGTGTGTCAGTCAAAACCTGTGTCAGTCCTGAGGGAGAAGTCCCTGCTTCCTCATGTGTTGACTTTTGTACTTGAGTCACCAGGAAGCTACATCCATGGCCCAAGTCTCAATGTCCTGGGTCAATTAAGTCTCAAGGACAATATCTTTATGTTTTTAAAGTAAAAACTATCCTAGCCAATATGGTAGACAGTTTAGGATATGTTTCCTCTACCACAGTCTTTATTTACAGATGAAGAAACTGAGGCCAAGAGAAGTGGATTTTCTCAAAGTCACACTGATAGTGAGTAATCAATTTGGGGTTCAAACCCAAGATTTCAAATCCACCATTCTCTACCTCCTACCATGCTTTTCAGTGGCTTGGTCCCTTTATCTGTAAAAGTTAATAGAAGAATATAGTAATTGGTGCCAAATATTCAGACAGACATGTCAGTACTTTGGAAATATTTTACTGCTTTTGTTCTAACTTCATTTACATTCTCTTCCCTAGATGCTTAATACCAAAGGATGAGTAGCCTCAGATTGGATGGGTTGGCTGGTAGATATAAAGATGCAGCATTGGTATGAAGCCTGAAGGAGAAAGGGATAAACATGGTGGCAAAATGGAGAAACCAATTTGTACAGCCATAGCCATGTTCATGACCCTTGCATCCTTTTGCTTGGTCTAGAGAATAGGTAGGAAATACTCCCCTGCATCCTAAAAGGTGACAGATACAGTCCCAATGGATACAGTGGATAGCTCCTGTCCTATTGACAGACAGAGCCAGAGTCATGCTGGGAACCTTCATAAACAGTGGTCAACCATCCAAGATGAATAGAGAGCACTCAGCCATGTATAAAGCCATTGCTCCCAGCGATCAAGAACATTCCTTGTCCCTTTCCATCAGAAGACAGAAATGGTTGTCTTCTTTCCTACTACATCATCATGGAATGAAGCCAAGGACTAGGGAGAGAATAAACTGAAGAACTTCCAATCTGAGAAGGATAGAAGAAGACAGGAGGACCCCACTTGAGCAGCAAATGATGGAAGTTTTTGCTGTTGACATTTTTCTTTTATTTTATCATGCTTTTATTAATCTAATTAAGTTGATTATTTACTATGGACTTGAGATTGAGGCAATTTGTAAACAATGTGCAAACTCTAAGAGGAAGTGGGCATTTTCCAGGAATATGGAGACACAAGAACCAAGGAAAGGAGTACTGTTATAGAATTTCTCTCTATCTCTCTCTCTCTCCATATATGTGTGTATGCATATGTACACATACATATATATTTATATAGATATATGCATGTATATAACTATGTATGTATTTGTATGTAAATATATACACATGTGTATATGTGGGTATGAGTATTTGGGTGGGTGGGTGGATGTCCCAGTCATCACAACTTCCCTCTCTATTTTGTGTGGAATGTTTATGGGTGTGATTGTTTCAAAAGCTTATAAAGTGAAGTATTTTGTTTTTACTTCTTTTCACATTGTCCTTACCATGGTATCACATAACAACCCTTTTCTTAACCTCATCCAAACCTTCTGCATGAGTCACACCTCCAGCGTCACTGTGGACTCCTGGATGGTTTGGAAACCACTCCCTTGGAACAAACTGTGCTTCTTCCTCGAGTTGACAGGTTATGTACCAAGATTTTTTTTTCACCTCTATTGAAAACATTTCATTTGTTGCCAAACTATATGGGAAGTTCTGACCTCCAAGGCTCCTTGCAGACTGAAAACAGAATCGCCGGATGTACATACATGATATGAAAGTCGAATCTGAACAATGACATTACAGAAGTGCCTTACCATGGGACTTGGAAGCAGAATAGGCAGGAGTTCATAGCAATCAAGGCCATACATGAGCTTTATTTAGGAAGTACTTATTAGGCAAGTATACCCTGCTCTTATGAATGGGATCTCAAAAGGAAATCCCCATGGTTTAATTTCAACAAGGGTTATTAGTGCCCATTAACAGTCAAGGATTCAGCACATGTACTGATCACCAAACACTGCCCTGAGAACTGGGGATATAAAAAGTATGTATTCTCTGACCTCAAGAACTTTACAGTCTTTAAGGGGAAGGATGACACAGATGCATAAATAACAGGATGCCAAGCTAACTGTAGTAATAAAGGCAATGGAGAGATAAGTAGAGTAAGAAATATGGAGAGATCACTTCCAGTAGATGAGAACAATTCCACGGATAAGGTAACATCTAAACTTGATTCTAAAGGAAGAGAAGAATTATAGAAGGTAACGGTGTCATTTAACAAAGATTTACAAAGCGTTCATTCTGCCAGGCACATAGAGGAAGTAGAAATATAGAAATAATAGCACAGTATTATACCATAAGAAATGGTGAATATAAGGAATCCCCAAAAGCATGAAGTTTATGTGAACAGATGTAAAGCTAAGGAAATTGAATCAAGAGAGAATATACAAAACAATTTGAGTCATGAAATTGAACACAACACTGAGGGCCAATCAAAATGAACTGGAATGATTAATCTTAGTCTTGTAGAATGAGTAAAGAAACAGCAGTCTCCCAGTAAAGGGAAAAGGTTTACAGGAGAGGAACACTGAATAGTCAATCAATCAATAAACATTTTTTACAAGCTTACTATGCAGGCACTGAGAATATACTGTCAGACACCATCCTTTTATCACTTGGTTTTGTTTAACTGCTTTTTCCCATTAAAAATGAGGCATCGTGGTATTTTTAAAAGAATTGGGAGTCAAAGGATCTGGATTCAATTCCTAGTTCTACCCCATGAATGAATGAATAAATGAGGGGAAAAAAGGATTAATGCTTACTGTTTGTCATGCATTGTGATAATTGCTGGGCAATCAAACACAAAAGAGGTGCAATCCCTATACTCAAAGAGATATTTTCTGATAAGGAGGGAAAAGATAACACATAGGGAAGCAGTGGTCAAGAAGGGTTATTTTGAATATAAAGTTCCACAGATGGTGAATGGAACCATGGAGGAAGGACGGAATTGATTTTATTGTGGTTCCAAATCAGAAAGGGGAGGAAAGGTCCAGATGGTGCAGGTGGCAAAGTGCCTGGTAGGCAAGAAAATGGCAGAGGAGGAAGGTGAAATGGGCCTCACATCAAGCACTGACCAATCTCTTAGAGTTAAATCCTACAGTATATGGTATCTGGTCCAGAGAGCAAGAATTTGGACATGACACAACTCTAACTGTAAAATGAGAAAGTAAGGTATGCTAGACACTAGATGACTTCTGAGATCCCTTCCAGCTCTTGGCCTCTGAACCTTACGGATATAGTGGTTAGGGAAAGGAGGTACATTGAGAAATTATTTGGGTATAAGAACAAAAGACAGCAAGATAATTGTTTGGTTTGGTCTTGTTGGGTTCTTTTCTTTTTTAAGAATCAAAAGATTTCACAAGTGATTTAGATGTGAAGAATAAGAGAGAGAAAAGTAGATAATGAATTCGATGTTCAGACCTGGAACACAGGGAGAACAGTCATAGGTATTGAGATAAAGGTTAGATAAGACTCAATGTCAAAATGAAGAAGCACCATCAACGAACTGATCATTCTAGATATCATATCTGACCAGGGTCAGTAGTGGACAAAAGTTAGGAGAGAAATAGAATAGATGGGGAGGGGGAGGGTAGGGATTGAAAATTACAATCAAAATAAACAATAAAACTCAGAGTTCTGTTCCTCCACTGCTCTGGGCTGCTGTGCACAGATGTTTGTGATAGTGATAGAATGGGCAAGGGAGGTCAGGAGTTAGGGATACATCCTATAAAGTCACCTTCTTTCTTGGAGTTCATGACAATAATGCAAAAGGCTAAAACTGCCCCACTTCTTAGGGACAGTTTTTTTTAAAAAATGCATTTAAGCTTCCTGACAAATGTGGAAGCTTCTAGGGATGATATCTAAAGGTCCTTCTGCTGAGTTAAATGCTATGGTAAAATTGACAAAATGGGCAAAATATACTCTAAACTTCTCTCCTTTAGAAGACCAAAATAACGTCTAAAAGTCATTGGCCTTCTTTAAATCCCTTTCATCCCCTCACACAGAAATAGGAATGGGATGAATGACTCAGATTTCACAGTTGAAAATCATGCTCTGAGACTTTAAAGATTTCATAGCTATATTCATTCTGCTCTGGGGAGTTTTCCTCTCCTAGTTGGCATGTGATTAATTTGGAAGGTTGTCTATGGAGTTCAAAGGCTAGTCTGATTTCTGGGATTAGATCCCCCCTCCTTCCCACCAACCAGATTTCAGAGATCAAAAGAATAAAATCCTAACAAGAGAGCAGGGGAGGCTGGAAGACAGTTTATCTAGTGGCTGAGACATTAAAGGAGATAGTCAAAAGCTTAGCATCTCCACGACTTCCTGTGTGACTTTAGGCAAGTCACTTAAACTATCTTTGTTCTACTTCCTCCTGGGAGATAGAGTAGATATAAATAGAAGGCATTTCTGTAGGCACTGACTACCAAATAAAGTCCAAACGCCTACAGAGAGGGAGATTTCAGCTCAACATACGTAAAAATTTCCCAAGCATAAGAGGTGTTTAAAAATGAAATGGGATGCAGGAAAGCTGGATGAATTTTATGTCAACAGGTAGAAATTAGGGGATGGAGATCCAAAGGGAGATCCAGGTGGAGGGAGCCTCTAATATTCTGTTTCCATGAATTGTGAATTCTCCATTAATAGAAGTATTCAAAGAAAAGGTGGATGAGTACTTGACAGAGAGCATAGGGTCACAGATTTGAAGAGCTGAAATACCATTGAATTCTAACTTCCTCATATTTTTCAGAAGAGGAAACTGAGCCCTTAGAGGGTTAAGTGACTAGCCCAAAGTCACACAGTTAATAAGTAGAGGAGTCAAGGTTCTGATTCCAACCCTGTCTCTGTACCATGAAGTTTTATAGCATTACAGATAGGATTCATAGTTTGAGTTGGGGTAAAGCTAAATGACCTCTGAGGTCTCTTTCACCTCTACTTTTGCATTCCAACCATTTGGCTTCCAATCTCATCTTGCAATTTTCTCTTTCATGTACTCTATAATCCAGCCACATCGGATGACTCCTCCCCAGCATCATGGCCCTAACATTGATAGAGAGATTTAAGGTTTGCAAAGCACACTACAAATATTCATTTGATCCTTACAACAACGTTGGGATGAGGAATCTGTGATTGATAAAGGTTAAGTGACATGGCCAGAATCATATAGCTAGTTAAGTGTTTGAGGATAGATCTGAACCCAGGTCTCCTGCCTCCAGTTCTAGCACACTATATACTGTACCCATACATCCCCACTTCTGATATTTTGCTTATCATGTTCCCTATCCCTGATATGCCCTCTCTTAATTCCTTTCTCCCCATCCACCTGACAAATCTACTCAGTTTAATGACAAATCTATTCAATTTAAATATCACATTCTCTATGAAACCTTTCCTGATCCCTAAAGATGAAAGTGACCTTCAAAACCACTCCAAGAAAACTGATTGAACAAGAGACACAGGGGAACACAAAACATAAAGAACGAATACTGCCCTGGTTGGGAAAAACATTGGGAAAAAATTTTGAATGAGGAACCTCTGGAATTAGTTCACCACTGCATATATCTTGGATGGTCACTGTTGGTTACTGATGAGCTGAACCCCAGAAATGAAATGCAGAGAAGAGAAAATGGTAAAATTTACTAAGTAACACACTCCCTGAAAACAAGAACAGACTCAACAGAAATCAATGACAGCCAGAAAAAATAGAATATAAAATGTGTGATATAATTTAGGAATTCTCAGACTCCCTGAAAACCATGGTTTATAAAAGACTATATTTCAAGACATTTTAAGACAAGACAATAAAGTATTAATATTGAAGAAGAAGGGAATAACTCCATAACATCTAGAAGCAAAGCCTCAACTTGGAATACTGAAAATCATAGCCAAGAAAAAAAATGGATGATGTATTTCAAGAAATCATACATGGAAATTTACCAGATCAAAACAAGAGAGCAGAGTAGAAATTGATAGAATTCACTGGTCACCTCCTTAAAGAAACCCCAAAAGGAATATAAGGAACATCGGCCAAAATTCAGAGCTTCTCCAAGGTCCAAGAAAAAATCATAAGCAGCTCGCAATGACTGTAGGGACTGAATCTTTGGGAAGTAAATCATTAGCCTGGTATGCAGCAAATCAAAAATGGTATCATAGATTTAAAACTGAAAGGGACCTTTAAGATTCTCAAATCCAAATTCCTCATTTTACAAATGAGGAAACTGAGGCCTGTAGAGGTAATGCGCCCATGTTCACACAACTAGTGTCTGAGGAAGTTATCTGAATACAGGTCTTCCTGATTCCCAATCTTTCCCTTTATCCATTAGGCCAGGCACACATAAGAGGTTTTGGTAAGGCTCCAATCAGAAATGCCAAATGGACCAGACCCTGCAAATGGCAAGATTTATCCAAAATCCTGGATCTCTGTTGGAAGGAAGTAGAAATGTCTGTGCAGCTCACCCTCACCTTTCAAATCCAAAGACCCAAAATATCTTTGACAACAGGAGTTTTCTTCCCCACCCCCTTCAACCCCAAAGAGCGGGAACAGATGAAAATTAACATCAGAACATCTTAGAGATTCTGTTGTCTGCTCAGTAGCAACCCAGTCTCTCCCCATGGCCAAAGACTGTGACTACAGGATTCTTTGATGCTGAGTGACACGAGCCACATGCCAGGAGCATGTACACACGTACACACACACACACACACACACACACATTAACACACCAGGATACACTACACTTTCTCTGCCTCAGGTAAATAGCATGCGTTGTTTCACTACACTGTTTATAGCAAAACCAACACAAGGTATCACAGAACAGATGTTCTCATGGGAATTAAAAGAAAAATCTTACAGCTTAAAAAAAAAAAGCTATCCATTTCATTTTTTTCTAGTCTCACAAGCGTTAAAGTTTTAACAGATGGTGCTAACCAACTTGTCAGATCTCCAAGACCTTGTCTACTCTGCAGCCTGTCGGGTCTCAGCTGAACAGCCAGACCTCTGTTTTAAATGGCAACCCACAGATAAATCAGGTCCTTGGATGACAGTGAGAAGCAGTGAGTTGCCAATGAGAACATGAATTAAAAGTGAACAAAAAATAGACAGAAAGCACATTGTTGCTGTACATCAGAGAGAAGGATGGAGAGCTGAGCACTACTAGCTCTTAGTGAGTGTGGATCAGGGGAAGACTGGGAGAGCCTGGTGTATGGACGGTGGGTAACTGATAGGTAGTTGAGTGGGAAGGTGACTCCATTGACAGAGGAGAGGAAATGAGAGTAAATGAAATGAAGGAGCAGAAAGTTTGTCAGTCACCTCATTGGAACTTGGCACAAAAGACCAAGCTGTTTCAGGCAGCTAGCCTCATCCTCCCCTAACCTCTGGGAAACTGCCCTCAGGCTCACTGACATTGCAAACTTGTGTATACTGTTGAGGCTACACACAAGGTCAGAAGATGGAAGGGACTTCAGAAGCCATCTGGCTCAACCTCCTCATTTTATAGATAAGGCAACTGAGGCCTAGAGAGGTTAATGACTTACGCAAAGTCACACACAGAACCATAACAGAGCTAGAAGGGAGCTCAGAGTTTACCTAGCTCAACTTCCTCATTTTGGACACGAAGAAAACTGAAAATGATTTGCCCAAGGTCAATAGCTAGTCAGTATCAGAGGGTAGAATTTAAATTCAGGTCCTCTGACTCCAGAGGTAGGGATCTTTTTATACTATCACCCTGAAATGTAATAAATTTCCATGGGATTGAAGGGAACATGCATTTATTAAGCACCTACTATGTGCCAGACACTGGGTTAAAAGTTTCACAAATAGTATCTCATTTGATCTTTTGGAAAATATATAGCTTAAAAAACCAAGTTCATCATATAAATCATTTATATTTTTAAAAAATAGATTCATGGGGTCATAGATTCAGAATAGGAAGGGATCTCAAAGGTCATTTAGTCCAAACCCAATCATTTTTTAAATGGAAAAACTGAGATCCAGATAATACGGATGCTCATGTAGCAGGTCCTTACTGCCACCCCAAAAACCTTTTGAGCTTTAGGATCAAAATTGCCTGGTTAATAATACTCAAGAGCTCCCAATTCCCTCCCCTAAGTTGTTCCCCTTCCCAGCCCAATCATTGAAACCCATGACCACATCTCCTGCAAAAGAACGATTTACTTAAAATAGAAAGTGCTGTAATCTCCAGAGGCATCAAACAAGGAGCATCGAACACAGGCTTCACTTTGTCATCACTTCAAAACATTTCCTCCTCCACACACCCCTTCCTATTGGCCCCCACCTCTTCCTACTACTTTTAGCTGCTTCTGTAAACTGAGAGAAGGAAGAATCCAGGGAGTGGGGAAGGGGGGGTAGGAGGGAAAGGGGAGGAGGGTAAAGGAGAGGGCAATTTATTAACCCTTCAGCCTCCCAATATTGGGAGAGGAAATGAGTTAATCACTCACAGAGAGTAATAAAGAAATTGTTGAAATTCAGTGCAACAGTGGACAGTGGACTTCGAAGACCTAAATTCAAATCCAGCGTTGGACATGTAGCTAGATGCCCCTGAGCAAGTGTTTAATTTGTCTGTTTCCATTTCCTCAGCTGTAAAATGAGGATTATTAATCGTACCTATCTCCCAGAGTTGTGAGGATGAAAGGAGAGAATATCTGTAAAACTGTCTTAGTTTCTTCATCTTGGGGATGATAACAGCACCAACCTCTGAGAATTATTGTGACGATGAGATGAGATGCTATTTGTAAAGGGCTTAGGACAGTGCCTGGCACATAATGTTACTATTGCTGAGCTCTGTCCAGCTCTTTAAAAATTCAGGCAAAGATACTACCAGAGCGGTTTGATGTTTCCTTCTCTTGTGGCTTATCTGAGGTCAGATTTTGAACTCGGGTCTTTCTAACTTCCTGGTGCAGTGGATAGATCAATAGGCATGGAGTCAGGAAGACCTGAATTCAAATCCAGCTTCATATACATGCTAATTATGTGACTCCAGAAGTCACTTAACCTTGTTTGCCTCAGTTTCCTCATCTATAAAATGGGCTGGAGAAGGAAATGGCAAACCACTCCAATATCTTTGCCAAGAAAATCCCAGATGAGTCACAAAGAGTCAGACATAACTGAAAACTGAACAATTTTCTGACTCCACGCCCAGCACTCTGACCATTAAACCACCTTGCTGCCACAAGGCATATAATAAATACTCTTTTCCCTCTTAATTTGAAGTTTTTTCTCCTTTCTGGGCCTTAGCTGCCTCATCTTTAAAATGAGAGCATTGGCCTCTATAAATGTCTTCTGAGGTCACTTCCAGCTTGAAGTCTACAATTCTAATAACTAACATTAATATAGCCATTTTTAAAATGTTAAGCATCTTACATGTATTATCTGTCACAATAACCCTGTGTGATACCTAATCCATTTTACAGGCAAGAAAACTGAGGCTCAGAGTGATTAAATACTTTGCCTCTATTATCACACAGCTAGTAATTGTCAGAGGCTAGATTTGAAACCAGGTCTTCCCAATTCCCAGTCTGGAACTCTATCCTAGAATACGCCACTTCTTTTGAAGGACACTTCCTAAAGCTGCTGAATCAAAATGCAACTTTGAGTTTGTGAGGAGGGCTGGGGGGAATCTCAAATGTCCATAATTGTCGCAGAATAAGACATACCCTGACATTTTTACTCCCCTCTCCCTCCCTCATCTTCTTACCAGCTTTCCTTTTCAGAACTCCTGCAACAGTTCATCTCGCAGCTACCTACATAGACCTTGGGGCTGAGAACTCCAGGACACTTTATCAATCTTCCAAGCTCAAGAAATTTGGAATAGAGAATGCACTGAAAAATTTTACCTACTCAGATATGAGTCCAAACCACAGACTTATAGGAGATACAGTCCAGAGAAGACAAAGCATCCATACTTAGACAAATACATTCCTTACATTCACAGAAATTAATTAACCAAAAATAGATACACAGCAATTTCCACTAATATAGGGTCTTTGAGTACAGACTACTAATAGGCTGACTATTCATTGGCCAAGAACCAGCCTAAAAGTCTGGGAAACTCATTACTGAGTTCCATTCAACTCAACAAATATTTACCAAACATTATATGCAATGTAGAAATGGCACAAGAAGACTTGGATTCTAGTCTTACTTTCAACACTTACTGGCTTTCTGACCCTAACTAAATTTTATTATAAATTTATATGTATATTATGCAATATAGAATAGAAATTATGATTTCGAGCTCTAGAAAACTAAGGTTCTAAGTTTCAGAAAAGGTACCAACCTGCATTAGTGAAAAGATTTACTTCTCCTAGGAGCTCCTAACATAAGAAAAGTCCAGCTTCTATTTCAATATGCAAGGGACAGTGAAAGGTTCTAGGAACAGAAAGGCAGATGTGAAATCACCACCATCTCCATGGTGCTTACCTTTGACTAAGGAATGTTGCCTATAAACTGAATGAGCAGGGAAAGAATATAAAGAATTTGAGTATCATGGAAGACCTGGAACATAGTAGGTGTTTCATAAATATTTATTGAATTAAATTGAAGAGGTGTCACCTGAGTTGAGCCTGAAAAGTAGGATTCTGAGAGGAATGTATTTTAAATACAGAAACTGGGTAGGGGGAGGGAAGGGGGAGGAGCATGGAGACAGGAAATGAAATGAAGAATGTCAGGTTTGGGAAGTAGCTACTAGTCCAGTTTGACAGCGGTATATTAAAAAAACACTGGAAAGGTAGGTGGAAGATCTAAAATGCCATCCTGAAGGATTTGTATGTTTTCCTAAAGGCAATGAGAATCTATGCAAAGGTTTCTGAGCATGCAAGTGATATGGTTTTAGCCATGCCTTAGGAAAACTATATTGGAAATTATGCAAAGGATGCTTTGGAGAGGACAGCAGAAAGACCAGTTGGAATGTTATTACTTTTTGAACATGCTTATTTAAGTATAATCTATATCTGATTACTTACCATCTCAGGGATAAGGAAAGGAAGGGAGAGAGAGATAGAATTTGGAACTCAAAATTCTTTTTAAATGTTAAAAAATTGTAATAAAACGTAATTGTAGGGGAAATAAAATATTATATATTAAGAAAGTTATTATAATAGTCCGGGCAAGAGGTGTTAAAGGTTTGAATGAGGGTAGTGACCAGGCAGAGTCCAGGGGATATTTGGAAAAGATGCTGTGGAGGTAGATTCAGTAAGATTCAGTAAATGATACAAAGAGTGGGGAGTGGTTTTAAAGTAAGAATCAAGAATGACTCTGGGGTGAGGAGCCGGGATAACTGGAAGATTGTTAACACCTCCAACAGGAAGTTAATCCTGGTTCTTTAAACAGGAAGTTTGACAGAGGAACAGATTTAGAGAGAAAGAGAAATCATTTCTTTTTTTAAACATGTTCAACTTGATTTGCTAATAGGAGGACCAGGTAGACATGTCCAACAGCTAACTGGAGGTGCAGAACTAAAGTTCCAGAGAGAGGTTAAGACTGGATTTTAGAAATCATGATTGAACCCTAGGACCAGATGATCTCATCAAGGAAGTGGGTGCAGAGATGGGGAAAAAGTGCCCAGAATAGAGTTTTGTGGGGGCAGATGGAATAATGAACCAACCGAAGAAATAAAGAAAGGGTCAGAGAGGTAGGAGGAGAATCAGGCAAGATTAGTATCCCAGAAACCAAGGAAGGAGTGGGTGACCATAAGACCATGGAAGACTTTAGAGGTGACCCAGTTCAACCCTCTCATTTAACAGATGAAAAAAATGAAGCTGAATGCCCTGGGGTCACTTGGATAGTTAAGTAAGAGTTAGGATACGGACCCTTCTTTTCTGCTGCCAACAAAAGCTAGAAAGGTCAAGGAAGACGGGGAATGGGAGAAGTCATGAGACATGACAACAATTCATCCATCATCCATCCATCCTCTGAGGGCTGTCTCAGTGGTGATGGTGGGCTCAGAAGTCAATCTACAAAAGATTGAGCAATGAGTGGGAAGGCAGGAAGGGAGGCAGAAAACCATTCCATTCTCTGGTATTCAAAGGTTGATTATGTAGTCTGTGGATTATCCAGTCACCCATTCTTAGCCACATACCTCCCCCACTGGCTTCACCTCCTCTGCTTCCTTCCTGGAGACTGCCTAAAGTCTCTCAGCCCACCTCCCCAGAGAGTTGCCAGGGAAAAACGAAGTGGGTAAAAGGCCACCCAAGTTCTTGTCAGCCATTCTGATGAAGTCTAGTAGGGGAAAGAGTCCAAGGTATTGGGTTAGGTGAGGATGAGCTACAAAATGCTAACACCCTTTGCCCAGGGAGTCTTAACCGGGAGTTAACCTGGGGTCTGTGAACTTGAATAGGAAAAAAATTACACCTGTATCTTAACATAATTTGTTTCTTTTGCAAGCCTGTACATTTCATTTTATGCATTTAAAACCATGATTCTGGGGAGTCAATAGGATTCGCCAGACACTGCCAAAGAGATCCATGACACCAAAAAGATTGAGTCCCTGCCCTGCCTAGATAATGGAAAGCTATATTCACACCAACTATAATACTCCCATCCTAGGTCCTGGAATGACAAGTACCCAAAAGCACATCCTCCAGTTCTAGAGATCTGCTTGTTGACTGTCTGGTTTATGAATCTGAATGAGTTCACCACTGTGATCTCACCTCACACGGTATGTAAGTCTAGAAAAGGTGAGGCTCCTTCTTGGAAATTAAAATTTCCTGGTGGAGAAAAGTAAAAGGGGGGAGAATTTAAAAGATGAGTATTACTGAAGGCCAACAAACTATTGCTTTGCTCTGTAGAGAAGAGGAGCTCCTACCCCTGGAGGACACAGAGTACAAGCCTCCACAGACATGAACACACACATATATGCATACAAACACACACATACACAAACACACGTACATACACATGCACACACACACACACACACCCCAGGCACTTTTCCGAAAGTCTTAGAATTTCACTCTTCTACAATACACCCCTTTCTTTTTGTTCAAGTTCAATAAAGAGTCCCTTCCTTCCTCTCTCCTCCTCTAATGTTCCCCATAGCAGTCTCACTATTGTGAGCTCATGTCCTCCTCCTCTTATTTTCCTTCCCCTCTGACTCACCAGGCTCGAAGGTTTTCATACTCAAATACCTGTTATATCAGTCAGACTGAAAACATTGGACCGCCAATGAACCAAGCCTTTTGTGAAAGGGAATCTAAGGTTCATTGTTAGTGCCAAGGTAAGAACTGGCTTTAACAATTTACCAAGCTTGGTCATCAGAGACAGGAATCCAACTCTTTCTTTCAATGGTAATGCAGAATGCTTATGTGTCCTTTAAAAAAATGTTTAAGAAAGGGAAAGGAAGGGCAAAGGAAGGAGACAGTGAAAGGGAAGGAGGAAAAAAAGAGGGAAAGGGAAAAGAAAGGGCCATTAATAAAAGCAAAATTAACTTTGCATTGCAATATTTGAAAATGAGAGGTTCATCTATGTAATATCATCATAATGTCTAGAGAGACCTTTCTTTGTGATGTTTATTAACGTGTCAGTGTTCCCGGGGAGGTGTACTAAAGACAAGTTCATAGAATCTTAGAGTTAGAAGGAGGACCTTAGAGATCAGATCTAGTAGCTAATGTCTAATCAACTCCAGAGACAAAGCTACCTAAAATTAAGGAGAGTGGATATCAGTACTTTGATGGATGTGATCTCACAGATATGGGCAATTCCTCTGGAAGATATGAAGCAAAGACCGACTATACCTGTCCATCCTCCTAGACTCTCATTTCTGTTCCCTGGTACATCCACATTAATGGGTCCAACCACCTAAAGTCTAGATGTACAAACCTTAAAGGAGACAGGAAAGCAAAGCACACAGCCACAGGGATAACAAAGAGAATTTGTTCAGTGACGATAAATCAATGATGATAACTGAATATTTTAAATTGCTTTTTAATTTAAGTTCTAGAACAATCTCATGAGATCTCAGATGCAAATCACAGGGTGAGGGGAAAGAGGAAAAGTGGAAAAGGAAAACAGCTAGACAGAAAGCACCCTGCTTGTTGGCTATCTACAAAATTTTAATCACCAGACTGGGCTTTGCATAACTACTAAAGAGAAAGATGGCATCTGTAACTGACTGTTATGGAAGGTACATGTGAAAGGCAGTGGTTACATAATGAATGGGAAGATAGCTGGCCTTGGGGTCTAGAAGATCAATGATGACGATGATGATGATGGTGTGCTTTAAGGTTTACGAAGAGTTTTATAAATATTATCCATTTTACCCTCACAACTCTGGGAGGAAGGTACTATTATTATGTGTTTTACAGATGAAGAAATGGGCTGAAAGAAATTAATTCATTTGCCCAGGGTCACACGGGTAGTAAGTCTAAGGTCAATTTAGAAGTCAGATCTTCACAGCCCAACGCTGTTCCACTAACCACCTAACCACATGATGGCATTGTGATCCTGGGCAAATTTGTAGCCCTAAGCAATTAATTCTCTAAGATTGTTAAATTTTAGAGTAGTTACTGATCAGGTTAGAGGGAGTTCCTGCCATCAAAAAAAAATATCACAGAAATGGACATCTCACCTCCTACCACTGATTATATTCTAAAGGGGAAAGGGATGGAGATGAGGAGGGAGAGGAAACTATTGTGCTAGGTGCTGGGATTCAAGTGCCTGGCACATAGCAGGCACTTAATAAATACTGATTGATTGATCAATTAAAAAATAATGACTGTCCTCAAAGAATTAATAAGGAGGAAGGAAATTAGAATACAGTAAGCAATCAAAGAGTATATACAAGATAACTTGGGGAGACGATTAGGACTAACTTTAAAGGAGTAGGAAAGGTCATCCCTGAGAGATCACATGTCAGGGCCTGCTTCACTTATCCAAGAGCATGAACATCATAGAGACCGACGAGCAGTGAGGTGGATAGAGAGCTGAAACGGAAGTCAGGAAGACCCAAGTTCAAATGCATCCTCAGACATTTATTAACTGTGAGATACTGGGTAAGTCACTGAACCCTTGTTTGCCTCGGATTCCTTAATTGTAAAATGTGAATAGTGACAGCTCAGTGCCTAGCACACACTAGTACTATATAAAATACTTAACCCTTTCCCTTTTATAACTGTCTTTAAAGATATACTGGGACACACATGACTCAGAGAAATCCACCCCAGATTAGAAACTGCTCACTGGGGCAATTTTTCAAACAAAATATAACAAAACAAATTAAGCCTAGTAAATAGTTTTTCAATATTATACTCTTAACTGGCTAAATCTGTGGGCAATTCTAAGCAGTTTGCCAGGGTTTTGTTGGGAATAGTTATCTATGAAGGGATGATTAGCTTTCAATTACATGTAATGAATACTCACTTGGGTTTTTTCCCCCTCTCTTTCTCTTTAGGGAAAAACACATGTTCAAACTGAGACACAATTAATTCTCTGTGAGCTAATCCAGTGTCAGGCCCAAGAGGGAATGACAAGGAGAGAGAACTGGAAATATGATCATTTTGGCTAGAACTGATACAAGATCACAGACTTAGAGCTAGGAGGGACAACTAGTTTAGCCTCGTCCCCTCTTCATGTTTCCCAGTCATGTCTGACTCTTCATGACCGCATTTGAGGTTTTCTTGAAAAAGGCACTGGAATGGTTTGCCATTTCCTTCTCCAGCTCATTTTACAGAAGAGGAAACAGAGGCAAACAAGGTTAAGTGACCTACTCAGGGTCACACAGCTAGTAACTGTCTGAGGCTGAATTCGAGTTCAGGTTTTCCTGACGCCAGGCTTGGCGTTCTGTACACTGTTCCACCTAGCTGCCCTTATTTTGCAGACAAGAAAACTGAGACTCAGAGTTGAAGCAACTTGTTTGAACTCAGGGCTTCTGACCCCAAATCAAGCATTCTTTCCTTTTTGGCACTTGAATATCTGAGGCTCTCCTACCTAAAAACCTACAGGAGCACTCTGCCTGTTTCTTGCCAAGTTTAATAAGGACAGTAGAAGTCAATATACTTTGAGGTCCTGAATGTTGATCTACCAAGGACCCTATGATGCCTTAGTCAGTCTATTGACTTGTGAGACCAACAGGTAACAAACTCAAATAGGAACAAGGTACTAAACCACATGGAAGGCATGAGACCTGAACCCAGGCCATCTGATTCCTCAGTTAATATTCTTTCCACTGTCCCATGTCCCATATAAGTATGCACACATATGTATATAGCAACATAATACATTTACATACACAATATACAGACACATAAATATATACATGCACATGTACATGTGCATATGTTTATATTTGCTATATGTTTGCATACTTACTAGATATGTATGGATACATATGCAGATATATAAACAGGGATACATGTAGACACATGTGTATACATACATACACATATATACATGTAAGCAAATGTGTATCTATACATTATAAAGACACATATACTTATAAGTACAGATTCACACAGATGCATGCATGTATGTATGTGTTTGTATATATTTCTATACATACCTATCATGTACATATAAAGACACATGCATACATGTGTGTTTATTGTATTGCATATATACTTATAGATGTGTACATATATAGACATTTTCAGATATATGCACACATATAGACATATATACATGCATCCATTTGTGAATGTATAGTGTAGAAATATATACTTTATGTATATCTACACACACAAATAGAGACAAATAATAGATTAAAAGCTGGCCTCAGACCCAGACAGATTTGGGTTCAAGTCAGTATACTAGCATAATGAACTTCTTTTCTGGACTAAAAAAGAAAAAGATTTTAGAAAGGAAACAAGCGAAACATTTAGAAGTACAGTAATAAATTATATACCAAATAATATACAGGTCTCAACCCTTCCCCAAATGTATGTATATATTTATATACATTTATATGTGTGTGCATATATGTATGTATGCATGTATGTATATACATGCATGCATATATGTATACATGCTGGACTTGTTTCTGCTGGGTCAAGAGAGTGCAACAGAGGGATTTTTTCTTACTAATGCAGGTTCCCTCCTTTTCTGTAACTCATAACCTTAAAAGGTTTCCTAGAGCACAGATAGATTAAGTGAGTTTCCCCAGGTCACATAGCCAGTCTACAGATCATAAGAGCATAGATTTATATCTGAGAGGGACATCCAAGACTATCAAATCCATCCCCTTCATTTTATAGAAGAAAATGGGGCCCAAAAAAGAGAAGGGATTTGCCCAAAGTCACACAGGTAGTAAATAGCAAAGCTGAGATTAGAACCCAGGTCCTTTGACTCCAGGAGCTATTCTTAAGAGTACTGAAATCTTCTACATTTCCTCAGATTAGAGTTTCATCCACACCCTTGGTAGCTGCCTATAGCTACAAGGTAGCATACAATCCAAAGATCAACCTTCCAGCCCAGCTCTCTGAACCCAGCATGCAGAAGAAAGGTGCTCCAGGCTATCCATTTGTGTGGACTTAATAAACTGACTTCCAGTTTATTTTAACATCTAGTCAACTCTCAGTCACACCAGTAGAAAGGAGTGCAGAGAATTGAAAATGGCGGCCAGCTGGAGGTTATTTCTATTTGGCTTTGAAGTATGTTTTTTGTACATAGAGTTCCTGATGTTCCAAGAATTCATGCCACATCAAATATAATAAATGAAGCCCCATTATGAAGGCTCTCTGGAGACTGGAAAAACCCAGATATCTGTTTACAACTCCCTATCCCAAGCTAGAGACACCCTCTTTCTTTGTAAATAACTTTTGTTTCACAGTCCCTCCCTCCTTAGGTTCAGGAAAAGCAATTAAGTATTTTGGTTTATAGGTTAGAGATCTAGGAAAATATTTTCAAACCTATTTTTATAACTATATTTCAATATAATTAGCCTCCTTCATAGTCTTTATTTTTATGCATCTATATTATTATTTTTAGAAGGGGTCCGTAGGCTTCTTCAGACTGCAGGGACCAGAACTCACCAAAAACACCTGAAGGAACCTCTGGAAAATGCTTTCCACTCAAGCACTGGGTTTTGGTTTTTGGGGGGGAGGTCAGAGTAAAAATAAGATACAGTAAAAATTATCAGTAAAGGAATATTATTACATGCACTGCTTAATTGTGACAGCAAGAATTTGGAAACATGACTAATAGAAAATAGACTACCCAACTTTAGGTCACCAATATTGGGAAAAAATAAAAACATTTGTGGATGGAGGATGGGAGGAGGCTTGGGGACCCCAAGCTAAGAGTTCCTGAACTAGACAGATATCTGCTATCAGTCACCTGTTCAAATGTTTCCTTTTCTGTGAATTCTATTCAAAAGACTCTTCTACTCCATCTTTCTGTTTCTCTTTCTTTTCCTCCTCCTTCTGTTGTAGTTCTTGTTGGAATAGGAGAAGGCCGGATTTCAAATTTTTAAACTGGCTACTTCTTCAGAATCACCTAAGTCTGCAGTTCCTGGCAGACAGTAGGCATTTCATATAGACATGCAATGTATTATAATATATTATAATATAACTATATTATATTTTATTGTGTTTTATATACTATTTATATAATATATAATAATGTATTAAATATATTTATATGTAAATATGCATTTATATACTATGCATACTATATAAATAACATATGCAATAAATATAATTTATTCTCTTAGTATACCCTTCTAGCAGCTCATATCCTCTTGAAAAGATTGTAAAAGCAGTCTGGGGAAGGAAATGGGCCCAGTGCAGTTGCATATCATCCATCCTCACAGGCCAGGAGAAGTCTAAGCCAACTAAAGAAAACCCTGGGCAGACTTAAAGGTGTGCACTGTGTGCAGGCTACCCTGTAAAAAAGATTGCTTCAAGAAAAGCATAACTTTTGGAAAGAAAGATCATACTTTTGCCCCCAAGACAATTCTGGGAATTATAACTTCTCATCTGATTTCCCTTCTTCTCCTTCTCAAAATGTTTCCCCATGAAAAGACTACTTTCTGTTTTCTACCTCATTCCAGAAACATCAATTCTGTTTATCTAATGTTTGTTTCATTATCTTTTCCCCACCAACCCCAAATGATCACTCCACTCACTCAATCAATCAACAATATGGTTTAAGAATCTACTATGAGCCAGGGTACAAATAAACAGTTCAAGAAAGGAGTTATTTGAGCCCAAAGTATATCTTCAAAAGGACAAGTCAGTGGTATATGCAAAGAGTTCTAAACCTGGAACCAAAAGACTTGAGTTCAAAACCAAGTTCTGTTATTTATTATATGCACAACCTTGGGTAAATCCCTTAATTTATGACTGTCAGTTTCCTCATCTGTAAAATAAAAGGGTTAGACTAGTGCCTTCTAAGTTTCCTTAAAGCTCTATAAATTTATGAGCCAAAGTTCCAGTCCCTCTCCCAAAGAAGCTGGGGAACATTCATTGATGACTCAGAAACATTTCACACCTTCACTTAAATTTAGCACATTTGAAGTGATATAACAGGGGTATTTTATAGGCAGGAAATATTAAAATATTTTTTCTTGGCACAAAGCCAATAGCCCCAAGCTTGGCATAACACATGAAATAAAGTCCACCTGTCACTGAGCATCCAAAACTAGGGATTCATAAATTCAATACATCTGTAGCCAAACCTCCACTTTTAAAACCCACATCATTTTAATGAGTTTTATCTAATGATCCCTTCCTTCCTCCCCACCTTATTCTCTGTTCTCTGCTTTCTCTGCATCTAAACACAGCCCAGAAGAGGAAGGTTCATGTATTATGCCAAAAGGAATTCCCTGGGCCAAACTGAAATAGGAAGAAACTTTAACCTGCCAAGTTATCCCTACTGGCTAGGCCTGTTGGTCTAAGAGTATCAGAAGGACATCTGAGATTTGGGGTGTGAAGTGACCTTCTGAACCTTTGGAAGCTCACCCTGCCAGGATTCTCCTTGAAGGAAGTATTTATTTATAAAGCAAACAGCTGAGAGGGAAGAGGGGATAAGAGCCTTCATTGTAAGCCTGTGAGGAAAGCATTTCCTATTCCTTAGGGCATTTCTGAAATTCTAGCAAGTGTAGTCAGAATAAGAAACCTTGTCTATAGCCTACCCCATAGGCAGATTGTTAGCTTGGCTGCATTGGCTTGGAGAGAGTGGAATGAGTGGGCAAAGGGAACTCAAAAAGATACTGGGGTCATAGATTTAAAGCTGGAAGGTACCTCAGTGGTCATTTAGTCCAATCATTGTATAGATGACGAATGGAATCCAAAAGAGTTAGATCTTCCTGATTGTCCACAAAGATACCACCTAACTGCAGGTGTACACCATGATCACAGCTGTGCTATTTAGGCGTATCATTTTGGCAGCTGCATGGAGAACATAAAAGAGGCATGAAAGGAAGAACTTTTATAGTGGAGGAGAAATGGGAGTAGGATAATAGACAATGCTTGAATCTCATTCTCATTGGAATTGGTTCAAAGAGGAAAGAATATGTGTGTGCGTGCGTGTGTGTGTGTGTATACACACTCAGTTGGGTATAGAGATCTATCTTTCCCAACAAGGAAAGAGGAGAGGAAGAGAATAAAAGATATGGGGAATGGAAGGGAAAAATAATAACAGGGAAGGTAGTTTAAGGGAGACAGTGATCAGAAGCAAAACAGACTTTTGAGCAGAGACGGTATAAAAGAGTGAAGAATAAACAAAAAATAGGATGGAGGTAAATACATAGTAATTATCACTGTGAATGTAAATGGGATGAATTCACCCATAAAAGAAGAAGCATATAGCAGAGTGGATTAGAAACCAGAATCCAACAATATATTGTGTACATGAGACATACTTGGAACACAATGATACACACAGAGTTAAAGTAAAAGGCTGGAACAGAATCTATTAAAGTAAAAGCAAAGATAGACCTAATTGAAAGAGATAATCAAGGAAATTACATTTTGCTAAAAGGTACCATAGATAATAAAATAATACAAAAAATTTTTGCAGCAAGTTTCTCTGATAAAGACCTCATTTCTCATACATGTATATATGAAACTCATTTATATATAAATATGTATGCATATATATATATGGAACTGAGTCAACTTTATAAAAATAAGAGCCATTTCCCAATTGAAAAATGATCAAAGGATATGAATAGGTAATTTTCAAAGGAAAAAATCAAAGCTATCAACAGCCATATGAAAAAATACTCTAAATCACTATTAATTAAAGAAATGCAAATTAAACAACTTTGAGATACCACCTCATACCTATCAAAAATGACAAATGCTGGAAGGGATAAGGGAAAATAGGTACACTAATAAACTGCTGGTGAAGTGAATTTCCATCCACTCTGGAGAACAATTTATAGACCCAAAGGTCTATAAAACTATACTTAACCTTTGACCCAGAAATACCACTACAAGGTCTGTATTCCAAAGAGATCAAAGAAAAAGGAAAAGGACCTATATGTAAAAAAATATTTATAGCAACCCTCTTTGTAGTGGCTAAGAATTGGAAGTTGAGTGGATGCTCACCAACTGGTAAAAGAATGAACAAATTATGTTATATGAATGCGATGGAAAACTATTTTGCCATAAAAAATGATTTTTTTCAGAAAAAATGTCATTCAGAAAAACATGAAAAGACTTATAAGAAGTGATGCAAAGTGAAGAGATCAGAACTGAAACAGTGTATATAGTAACAGCAATATTGCAACAATAAGCAACCATGAAATACTTAGCTACTCTAACTAATAAAGTAATAAACAACAATTTCAAAGAACTCACAATGAAAAATTCTATCCCCCTCCAGAGAGAGAATTGATGGACTCAGAGAGCAGATTGAAGCATAATCTTTTCCTTTGCCTATGTTTCTTTCTTTTCTCCCCCCAGAACATGGCTAATGTGGAAATACGTTTTGTACGGGTACATATGTATCGTATTTCTTGCCTTCTCAATGAGTAGGGGAAAGCTGGAGGAAGGGAGAGAATGTAAACTGAAAATAAAAAACTTTTTTTTTAATTCATTCAACAACTTTTAACAATAGCACTAGATAATTCAGACCTAACTATACAAATGATAATAAAGTTAACTGTATGTTTTTGTAAGAGAATATTGCTGCCATGATTTAGCATTTAAGCACTTATACCTACAAGACTTCATGATATATGAGTCAACAGTGCATCTACAGTACCCCCAAAAAAGTCTATGCTATCCATCCTATATTAAAAGAAGCAAAAATCAGGGGAAGGCGGTAGTTTGATTATTCTACCCTGGTTAGAGTACATCTAGAATACTATATTTGGCCCTGGGCCCCATAGTTTACCAAAGAAAGATATAAGGACAGCAAGAGAATTAAATTAAAGACTGTGATATAAACTTTCAGTTGAAGTTTGGAGAGGAGAATTTTTTTTCTCTTTCTGAGCAGAAGAGAAAGGGAAAGAATGAATGGGAGAGACTTGATAGTGGTCTTCAAGTATCTGAAGGACTATTACATGGAAAAAAAATCAGATTTCCTCAGCCTCAGAGTATAGAATTAGGAGCAATAAATAAGAATTGCAGTGAAGCAGATTTAGGCTTAATAGAAAGATTAACTGTCCAACAATGAGAGTCATCCAGAAGGGAAATGGCTGCCTCAGGAGATAGTAGGTTCTCCAACTGGAGTTTTTACAATAGGCCTGAATGTCCATTTGTCAAGGATATTGTCAAAAAAAAAAACTAGAAAACCTCTGAGATTCATTCTAACTCTGAGTGATCAGATATCAGTTCTTCATATTGGGATAAATTTCCCCAAAAGAAAGTCTTCCTCTTGAGTGACTACACTAAATACTAGGAGAAATTCCCACACGGTTTTACAAATTTAATTGTGTGTCAATGACAGCCAATTTATGAGGTTGCATCACCTAATCTAATTCATAGGCTCATAGGTTTAGAGTTGGAAAGGACCTTAGCAGACATCTAACCACCACCTCATTTTACAGATGAGAAACTGAGGCAGAAAGAAATTTAAGTGATTTGCCTGAAGTCACAAAAATGATAGGGAGCAGAGCTAGGATTTGAACTCAGTTGATGTGACTCCAAAGCCAGTACACTTTCCAATGGCCACATTGTCAAAGCAAACATTCACTCTATGTGAGAGCCACTGTGCATCGCATATCTTTTGCTAATCTATGACTTTCAAACAATGCAAACAAGGCATCATGGTGGAAAAAGCCCTTGCCTTGACCTCAGAAAACCTAGGCTCAAATTGCAGCTCTCTTATTAACTAGCTATGTGTAGAATAAATCTTTCCTTTTCTCCTGCTGCCTCTAGTCTAGGGCATAACCTTTGTAATTCCTATAAAATTCAGAGAAATCGTGAACTGGGCAGTGTCTCTTCTATCATCAACAGCCTCGGTTTCCTCATCTGTAAAATGGTCAGAGGACCAGAAATTTAGAGTTAGAAGGCCATAGAGTCCAACCCTTTTTATTTTACAAATGAGAAAACTGAGTCACTGGCAGTTAAGTGTCTTCCCCAGGACAGTGGCCTACAATAGGATTCAAAAATGTGACCCATCTTCTTTATTTTTCATTCAATGCTTTGAGGAAAATCCCCAAAGACTGAAGGTGCATGTGTGTCCTGGGATGCACTTGCTGCTCATATGTTTTGCAGAAGCACTGCAGACACCCACTGTCTGCCAAGTCCCCACCTCTTATTATTGCTCAGACACAGCTACTGTCATTTGACATTGACAGAAATTAACTGAGGGAACAATGGTAGGAATGCTGGCCTCCTGAGTCAAGGCCAATCAACAACAGGACTGAGTCACTGAACTATATCTCCCTTTACTGACAACCCCAGTTCTGTGAGGGATCATTCATCAATCCAGGAGACAGAGTCAGAAAAACACTGCTGAGTTTGGGATGAGGAAAACCCAGGAGGCAAAGGAACACAAGTTACTAGTTTTGGCCAATCTGTCATCTTCTTCTACAGCATTATTCTCTAACAATCACAAGACCTCATCCCTTTGGGATAAGTCTTTTATTTTTCCTTTGAAAGATACTGAAAGCTTCCTTGGAAAATCATCTAGTCCAACACTCTCATTTTACAGATGAGGAAATTAAGGTCCGGGGGTTGCATGACTTGCCCAAAGTCACACAGCTCATAAGTAAACAGAACTAGGATTTAAATCCAACCTCTCTGGCTCAAATCCGATGCTTTTCCCATCACACCACACTGCCTCCCCTGACCACCATGCCCCCACACTCTAAACTCCTCATTTTACTGATAAGGAAACTAAGTGCCAGTTACAGGACTTCATAGACCATAGGATCACAGAATTGTTGCTAAAAGGGAGCAGCTACGTCATTTTGCCTAATCCCATCATTAGAGGTCAATGATGAAATATTAACTAAAATGTCAAGACAATGACATACACAGGGACCAACCATACTTCAAGGGGCAGTTTGTCTTTCTTTTTCACATAGGCCTTCCCCTGTGCCCACCCACCATGCCTATATCCTACTCTGGCCACATCCTGGCATCCTAAAGGAAAGATAGAATATGAGTCCTTTAAGAACGAGGAATGGTTTATCTTTTGTCTCTGTATCCTTAGCACATGGCATAGCACCTAGCACATAGTAGGTACTTAATAAATCCTGGTAAATCAGTCAATCACTTATTTCCCTGGATACTCCCCCTCACAAGACAGTTTTTGACCTGGACTTCAGCATTAATCTACACCTATCCTTACCTATACTGCCATGGCTATCAGGATCAGAGACTAGAATGATTGGATTTTCACAGCGTTTTCAGTTGATTGGTTTACCAACTGGTCTGACAGTAAGGCAGCAACAAAATGGCAGACATTTCATCTAATCTTTTACTACTACTGCTACTACTACAATAACTACTACTACTACTGTGCTATACTACACCACCACTACTACTCCCACCACTACTACTACCATGATGACTTTCATTACTGCTGCTACCACTATCACTACTGCTACTATTACCACAGTATATATGGAGTGTTCAGAGAGGACTAGTACCTCTGGTGTGAGAGTTTGCTGAGTCCTTCTCAGGACTGTTCATCCACCTTTGGTATCCACCTGACATTCAACTCTCACCTGTGGCTTCCAGAAGCTACAGCATACTCAGCAGTCACACCCTGGTAAACCATCTGGACTACACCATGTTGAGAGTTACTGACAAGCTTCAAATCCATTTGGTGAGTTAGGGGGTGTCTACCCCAAGCATGTGAAGACTTCCCCCAGCAGAATGGGTGGTTGAAAACAATTTGTTCCACTGTCCACAAAGGCAGCTGAAACAGGCACTATAGAGCACTTAGAGCTGGGTCAAACATTGAAGACACCAAGGTCATCCGCTGCATTCTGGGTCATCGCCAGTGGTTCTGACTTTTATCTTGTCACTACCACTATTACCACCATCACTGCCACTACTACTACCACTATTAGTAGCTACTACTACTACTACCTCCACTATCGTTGCTATTACCACTAATACTACTAATAATTTTTAAGATTTTCAGAGTAGTTTACATTTACTACCTCATTTAATCATCATAACAACCCTGTAAGATAGATGATGTTTTATGACTGAGAAAAGTGGGAGTAAGAGAGGAAAAAAATGAGAAATTAAGTGACTTGCCTAGGGTTACACATCTATTATGTCTGAGGTAGGATTTGAACTCAGGTCTTCCTGACTCCAAGTACAGTACCTTAGCCATTAAGCCACTAAAGATTGGTCTTAAAAAACATAACCGTCTAGGAATAAGAAGGTAACAGTACAGCTACACCATGGATGGCCTCAGAGTGACAAAGACCTGGATTTAACTGACACTGGCTTTGTGACCCGGAGTAAACTCTGAAATCAACATACCAACAGGTAATTCTCTAAGACTGTAAATTTTCAAGCAGGTGTTGATCCTCAGGGCAAGGGGGAGAGTTGTCTGTGCTAACAAAATAAGAAAAAAATACCAAGTCTAAAAAGAAAGTCCTACTGTATTCTGTCCTACTCAGAATACTACCAGAGTAGTGCGTTCCATTCTGGATGCCCCATTCTTTTTTTTCATCAAAAAAGCTGGCAAATGTTCAGGGAGAGACAACAAAGATAGTATGGGGTCTCCATTTTTACCACATGATGATCATCCAAAGAAACTGAGGATGTTTTGACTAAAGCAGAGAAAACTCAGGCGCTCCATGACAGCTGTCTTCAATTACTTGAAAAGCTGTCACATGGGAGGGAGATTAGATTTGCTCCACTTGGCTCCAGATGTCAGACAATGAAGCAGTGGGTCAAAATTTTAAAGAGGTAGAGTTAGTCTTGATATAATAATTGGAGTTATTCAAGAGAAGAACTGGCCACCTTGGGAAGATGCCGGTGCCTTGCTGCTCCCTATCATCTGAGATCTTAGATCTCATCTCGAGATCTTATGATATCTCTGCATGAGAGATTCGATAACACCCTTTTTGACTATATTATAAAGAAGATTCTTATTCAAGAAAGGACTAGACTAGACGAGGTCCCTTACAATTCTGAAATTGTAAATTAAATACACTGAAAATAAAAAACTTTTTTTTTCTAAAACTGGAGTATACATTATAGAAAAGTTTTTTCTGGAATAAAAAGGTACAATATGAATTTAAAATAGATAACTGTGGCAAAGTGGATAGAAAGTTGGCCTATGAGCCAGAATGACCTCCCTCTGTTATGTACAGGCTGAATGAGCCAGAGCAAAGCACTTAATCTCTCAGGACTCTGCAACACTCTCCAAGTTTAGTTATAGAAAATGTGTCCTCTTGCATTTGTAGAGGGAGATTCCTCACCTGAGATTTCCTTTTCCAATTAAATTACAGATTGTGTTCCTTTCCCCTCATGGATTACTAAATACAGTATTTTTTCAATTTTCTATAGCCTGGATGGTCTAATCATTTACCCTAATGTATGAGTGTCTCCCTACCTCTTTTGTTGACTTCTATAGCCAAATAGCACTCATTCCTAAGTCAACATTCCTATTTGTCCTTGAGAGAATCAAGTCTACAACTCCATTGTTTGCCCTGGAATCCTTATAACTATAAGGACTTATAGTTTCTCCTTGAACCTTAACCTAAAATGGAGAAGCAGATCTACAAAAATGAGTATGTCCACCACAGGGCAGCTAGGTGGTTCAGGGGACAGAGTGCCAGGTCTAGGGTCAGGAAAATTCAGCTTCTTGAGCGTAAATCTGGCCTCGGACACTTACTAACTGTGTGACCCTGGGCAAGTCACTGAGCTCAAGGAGGAAAAAGCAAACCACTCCAGTATCCTTACCAAGAAAATCCCAAAAGGGGTCACAAAAAGTTGGACAGGATTGATACAATTTAACATGTCTACCCCATGTTCTTGGGCCACCAACCTTCTCTCTGATCCCCATTCCCATTTTCTATAAATTTCCAGAAACTCCTTGGCTCTTCTGAACCCACTGAAGGGGTCATCCTTGTTCATGGCTCATTGTCAAGGAAAGAGTTCCTGACCATCGCAAAAATGACAAGGAAAATGGAGTCATTGAAATGGAACCCACAAGGGTCAGCAGCTTTCTGAGGTGGCCTTGAAGGATTTCAACCCCTGTGTTTATTGGAAGGGGGTATGATTTCATGTTTCTAAAAGGTCTCCTGAGATTACTTTGAAAAACTTGACATGTCTTAGCCTACTAGAAACAAGCCTGGGAAAATTGGTGTTTGTTTTGGAATTGATAAGTACCCTGAGAGAATTGAGAAATGTCCCACAGAGGTGATGAAAGGCCTAGAAAATCCATGACAGAAACAGAAAAAAGAACCTCAAGGCAATTTATGAATGCATTTTAAGCAACTGACAGGTTGTTATTACGAGGGCTGATTGAGTATCTGATGTCCAGATCCACTGAAGGGGCAGCAATAGATGAGATTTCACTGTAATGGGAGGAACTTGCACTAGATGCAGAGAAAACATTTCAGACAATGCCTGGCACAGCACTGAAAAGAGTCTCACAAATACACACACACACACACACACACACACACACACACACACACACACATATACACACAGAATTCCTCAAAAATCACCTTCTTAGGAAGGTTCTAAAAATAGGCACTTTCCAACTACTCAATGGTCAATGAGGTGGCACACTGGATAGAATTCCATGCCTGGAGTCAGGAAGACTCTTCCTGAGTTTAAATCTGGTGTCAGACACTTACTAGCTATGTGACCCTGGACAAGTCACTCAATCCTGTTTGCCTCAACTTCCTCATCTGTAAAATGAGCTGGAGACGGAAATGGCAAACCACCCCAGTATCTTTGCTGAGAAAATCTCAAATGGAGTCATAAAGGGTAAGACACAACTAAAGACGACTGACCAATAAAAATAAAAACAGATACCCAAGGTGGTTTGCATGTTCCTGGCTGAAGGCAGTGGGAGAGACTACTCAATTCAATTCTGTCTGAACATACTTTTGTATACATGTTCAAGGCCTGACTTTGCCATTTACTAGCCATGTGACTTAGGGCAGGTCATTTAACTTTGCTGAACCGCAGTTTCTCATCTTAAAAGTAGACTGAAGACTCATATCACTTACCTCCTGTGGTTTTTTGTTTGGCTCAAATGAAATAATGAATATAAAGAGCCTTACAATCATAAAGGCCTACTACAACAGAGGCCTAAAACATAAATGTAGGATTTCATCAATCATAAATCTAGAATTGGAGGTCTTCTCATTTAATTCCATCATTTTATAGATGAGAAATTGAGGCCAAGGAAAGTTAATTTCCCCAAGGCAAATGTGGGTCCTTTGACTCAAAATTCAACATTCTTTCCAATGTACCATATTATAATGCCTCAGTTCCCCCAAGGGGCTCCACAGATAGATTTCAGGAAATCTATGAATCTGGATGGGGAAAAAAATCAATTTACATCTTTATTTGCACTAACCTCTAAGTGAAATTTAGCATGTCCTTCGAATATTTAAAAGCATTATTCTGAGATGAATAGTCTTCACTAAACTGACAAAGGGGTCCATGAAACAAAAATACTTAAACACCCCTGTCACAGGTCTATGGGTCAGCATGATGGCAAGGAAAAGAAGGCTGACTTCGGAATCAAAGACCTGGGATTCTAATCCTGTTTTCCTTAATACGTAGATAACCACTGACAATTTAATCACAATTTATTCCATCTAATCATCTGCAAAATGAGAAGTTTGCACTAGATGGCCCCTGTGGGCCCTTTCAATTCTAAATCTATGATTTTATAAAAAAAAAAAACAACAAAAAAAAAACCAAATCATGAGCTCCACCATGTTGTATTAGTTACTTATTGCCTCTAGGATTAAATATTGAATCCTCTGTTTGACTTTTAAAGCTCTTGTTAGAGGTCCTACATCACACTTACCAACTCCCTAGTCTTCTTATACCTTCTAACCCCCAGATGAGGTCTGTGAACCAGTGACCCTGACCTTCCTGCTGTTCCTCCCCAAAACATTCCATCTCTTGACACCAGGTCACCACTGGCTGACTCCTATCCTTGAAATGCTCTTCCTCCCTCCTCATTTCTGCCTCCTAGCTGTACCAGCTTCCTTCTAGTCTCTGCTAAAGTCTGCCTTCTACACAAAGCCTTCCCCAATCTTTCTTAACCTTAATGATTTTCCTGCTAAGATTATTAACAATTAACCCTGTATATGTTTGTACATGTCATCTCCCCTGTTAGACTCTGAGCTCCTTAAGAGCAGAGGCTGTTTTTTGCCTTCTTTGAATCCTTAGCACTTACCATAGTGCCTAACTCATAGTAGGCATTTAATAAATTCTTGTTACCTGATGACCCGAAAAACCTTGTAGGGGAAAGTGTAGCTGACATGGGAAACAGTGTAGTATAGTAGAAAAAAAACCTAGACTGGACTCAGAGGACTGGGTTCAAATTCTAATTCTGCCACATACTACCTTATGGCCTTAGGTTTCTTACATCTCATTGGGTTTCCAAGGGTGGAGATTGAGGAAGGATAAAGATAGGGCAGAAGAAAAAGAAAGAAAAGAAAGAAGGAAAGAGAAAGGAAAGAGGAAGGAAGGAAGGAAGAAGAGTCATCAAAGCCTATTTTTTAAAAATTCATAGAGGAAAAGAGAGACAGAAAGAGAAATAGGTAAGGAGATAAATAAGAAGACAGATGATAGAGAGACTGACAGACATCAACAAGGTAGGGTATATTTCCATTTAAAAGGTTTTATAGACATCTTTTGTTTTTACCAAATGCCAACATTTCTAGATAGGGATAGGGACTGGACCTATAATATCGTTAGCCCAGGGAACTCATAGATAAGAGAACTCCTTAGTGCAAGTGGGCACCTTCCCTTATAATTATAGCCTTACAGAGTTCCCTAGGGCCCTGAGACATTAAGTGACCCACTCAAGGTCACACAACCAGTATGAATCAGAGACAAGCTCTCTATCTCCCTGCTTCTCTGGATGTTTCTGCCTCCCTCTAATTTCTGGTTATACCCATTCATGCCCACATCACTCTACTCCCACATTCTGGAATAACAAAAGAAAATGGTAAAGTAAAAATAGCCAATACATTGACCTTTGATGTTGCGCGTGATACTCTGCCTCCTTGATTCCACTTCTCTCTGCTGGAAAGAGGAAAGGATGTTTCACTATAAGGATAGCCCATAGAAGGAAAAAAAATGCTGGTTTTGAAATGAGAGGAGTTAGGCCTCAATTTCAATTCTGGTCCACTTTTTTTCGCCTATATGCCCACAGTTCTATTACTTAGCTTCTCTGGGATTCAGGTTCCTTTTCCAGAAAATGAGGGACTTCTAAGGTTGAATGTATCATCCTATGACAGTCCAGGGCCAGTGCTATTTTTTTCCCAATGACATAGAATTCAACTTCCTTTCACTGGACATTTTTAAGTTCTAAGTCACAAAGAAGTTTCTGCCTAATATCTCATGAATACTAACCTCAGGTGTTGGTTTCTGCCTAATAAAGATGATTAGAAAGGGAGGAAAAGAAAAAAATACTCAAGCAGCAGATTTAGGAAGAATGACTTAAAAGCCAGCTCTGAGCAACATCACTTAAATTAGCATCAGTGTGTTTCCATGGTCACAGGGA
>CM053770.1:217566412-217607557 GCA_028658325.1 Potorous gilbertii
TTTGATTAGAGAGATGCAAATCAAAACTACTCTGAGGCACCATATCACACCTATTAGACTGGCAAACATGACAGAACAGGAAAATGATAAATGTTGGAGAGGATGTCGGAGAGTTGGAACACTAATTCGTTGTTGGTGGAGCTGTGAGCTGATCCAACCATTCTGGAGAGCAATTTGGAACTATGCCCAAAGGGCTACAAAAATGTGTGTACCCTTTGACCCAGCAATACCACTTCTAGGACTGTATCCCAAGAGATCATTAAAATGGGAAAGGGTCCCACATGTACAAAAATATTTATAGCAGCACTCTTTGTAGGGGCCAAAAACTGGAAATCAAGGGGATGCCCATCAATTGGGGAATGGCTGAATAAATTGTGGTATATGAATGTAATGGAATACTATTGTGCTATAAGACATGATGAACAGAAAGACTTCAGAGAGGCCTGGAAAGCCTTATATGATCTGGTACTGAGTGAAAGAAGCATAACCAGGAGAATTTTGTGCACAGCAATGACCACAGTGTGTGAGAGTTTTTTTTCTGTTAGACTTGGATCTTCATAGCAATGCAAGGACATAAAAAAAAAAATTCCCAATGGTCTTCTAAGGCAAAATGCCTTCCACATTCAGAGAAAGAACTATGGAATTCAAGTGCAGAATGTAGCAGATCATTTGTGTGTGTGTGTGTGTGTGTGTGTGTGTGTGTGTGTGTGTATTATGTTTTGGTTTGTTATGATTTCTTCCATTTATTTTAGTTCGTCTACACAGCATGACTATAGTGAAAATGTATTTAATAGGAACGTATGTGTAGATCCTATATAGAATTGTATGCTGTCTTGAGGAGGGAGGGAGGTGGTGTGGGGTAGACCCTACAGTCTAGACTTTTGCCTAGACTGAAACCTTACTTCTCTACCTCACATTTTGGCTGTATTAGCTGTTGCTGGCTGGCTGTTAAGTTGGTTACAGGGCAGTTGAAATCCCTAACACATTCTAATTCCCCTATAAACATGGGAAAGAGGATCCAATCTCAGTCACCTACCCTGCATATAAGAGTGGGGGGAATCAATTTATTTATTTGTAGTTTTATTATCAAAAGTCCCACTCAAATTTAAGTCATCAGCTCTCAAGTTAGGACTTCAATCCCAACCAGACGTGCCCTAGAGAGTTAAGAGAGAATCTCTTTCAAAGGAGGGTCCTAACCTGCTCACAATTAGCCATGACATGCTACCAGGGGTTGCTTAATTGGGGCTGCCCTTCTCAATTAACCAGATGCATGTGAGGGGAAGGGCTAGCCACTGAAATGAGGTACATATGTTCTCAATGACTCCCATTAGGGATTATAATGAAAGTGTATGCTTTGCTTTGATTTTTCTTCATTTTTTTGCTCCAAGCAGTTATATAAATTAAACTGGGGAGGAGAGGCAAGCTTCAAGAACCATTTTTCTTTAAAGTTGAAAGCAACCAAATGCATCAAAGCTTCCGCTATAGATCCCAGAATATTCCATTTGGAGTGTATCATTCCCACTGCAATTGAACTGATCAGAGACCCTCTCCAAGTTGCTCAGAAATAAGGAGAGAGCTAAATTCCAAAATTGGAGTTTATTTCCTTTTATATCATCTATTAGTAAGGTATGACTTTGTGGTGGCTCTGGGCTGGGGGGGTGGGGGGGTGGTATAGAAAGCATGAACTTGAAATCAAACTCTGTCTTTGCCATTTCATGATGACTTTGAGCAACTCACTTAATTCAATAAACATTGATTAAGCACCTACTGTGTGCTAGGAATTGTGCTATGTGCTGGTAATATGAAAAAAGGCAAAAGACAGTCTCTGTCCTCCAGGAGTTTACCATCTAACATCTAAGGGAGGAGACAATTTACAATCAAATAGACAAAGCAAGGCACATATAGGATAAATGGGAAATGATTAAGAGAGGGAAAGCATTGGAATTAAATGGAATTAAGGAAGGTTTCCTGCGGAAGGTGGGATTTCAGTTGCAATTTTGAGCAGCTAGTTAGTACAGCGGAAAGAGCTCTTGACTTGGAATCAAAAAGATGCTTCTTCATGAGTTCAAATCTGACTTCAGACACTTACTAGCTATGTGACCCTAGGCAAGTCATGTAGCCCTATTTGCCTCAATTTCTTCACTTGTAAAATGAGCTGGAGAAGAAAATGGCAAACCACTCTAGTATCTCTACTTAAAAAAAAAAAATCAAATGGGATCACAGAGTCTGACATGACTGAACAAAGGAACCCAGGCAGGTCAGTAGAGAGAAGGTGACATGAAGGACAGCCTGGAACCTCAATGAATCCCAGTTTCCTTGTTCATAAAATGAGGAATCTCAGTTTCCTTGTTCATAAAATGAGGAAATTGGACCAGATGCTTTCTCAAGTCCCTGTCAGTCATAGGTCTATGAACCTATAAAATAATTTAACTTTCTGGTGCCTCCATTTCCTTATCTGTGAAATAAAGGCATAAGCTAAATTACCTGTAAGACTACTTTTAGTCCTAGAGTTGAGATCCTATGATTCAGTAAAATAATGACAGCAGAGTATTGGAGACAGGGAGTGATGTGGAGGAGGGAGTACTGTTTTTAATCTATCTTCAGCTTTCCACTGTACATTTCCTGGGCTGGATACCTTTAAATGGCAGCATATTATTTTTAGCTCAACCACAAGCTTGATATAATGAGCATGGTGAAAAACTATCCTTTTCTCCAGCTTGTTGGTATCTAAGTGGAGCTCCATTAACATTAAATATTAAATGTAATGAGAGGTGGTATGTATAGTGGAAAGAGTACTAGAATTAAAGTCAAAAGACCTGTGTCTGTTCCAGTTATGACACTTATTGGCTGTGTGACCATGGGGAAGTGTCTTAAAATCTTTGATCTCTAGTCTATAAAATAAGAATATTTACTCCCACTTACTTCAGAGGATGGTTGTAAGGAAAGAACAATTTAAGGCACTATAGAAATTTTAATTCTCATTATTGTTAATAGCAATGATGATGATAAATTGTTCCAGTTATTCCTTGAGAGGCAATACAGCTTAATGGATAGCGTAAAAAAGTCTTACAGTCAGAATGACCTGGAGGGAGTGTTGTACAATGGAAAGAATGCTGGACTTGGGATTAGAAGGATCTACCACTTGCTACCAGTGTGATCTAAGACAAATTATTTCGTTTCTCCAGGCCTCAGTTTCCTTATCTGTAAAACTGAGGGTAGTTTATACAGATGACCTCTAACGTCCCTTTTAGTTCTATATCTATAATTCCATGACTTTGATTAAAGTTCTCCCTCTGACCCAAACTAATCGTGTGACTCTGAGCAAGACACTTTGCCTCTCGGTGATCCAGGCAACACACAGCAGTGAACTATTATAATAACAACATGTAACTATATTTTATACAAACTGTAATGATGATTTATATAATTATATCATCATTAATTATTATAGCAGCTAACATTTAGATCGTATGTTAAGGTTGCTAAGAAAATTTCATTTATTACAGCTAAGTTCTGATTAGTGTGAAAATGAATCCAGGGAGGTGATTGCATGTATTAAAATATGCACTATTCAGAATTATAATTATGCAAAATATGGTCATTGGTTCCAGCCCCATGGAAATGTACAATGTGAATTCGAATAGGGCAGCCACTTCACAGGATTCCTTATTTACATTCATCAAGAACTGACTGTTTCTTATTTCATCTCTAGGATACTGACCTGTTGCCAGATTGCGCGGGTAGAAGGCATTTCCATACCACCAGTCCCCAAACCTGATAAAACCATAATCCTCAAATACCTTCATCTTGTTCCCTCTCCCTCCTCCCCCCAAAAGGATTCATTAAGAGAACGAAAAGCTATCTATTTACATATATTATATATATAATATATATGAATAATATATTCATGAATAATACATTTTTCATATATATATATGAAATGCTCCTCATTCCTGAAAAGGGAGTAGTATCCTTTGAAAGATCACTGAAATGATTTCTTTTCATTGTTGCTTTACTTTTGAATGTCAGTCTTAAATCTAAGTCCTCACAGAATATCAAGTTCTATTTAGTCCTTCACCCAGTAGACTGCTTGATAATAAGGCAGAAATTACATTTAAATATCTTTCAAAGTGAGAGTGTTCAAGAAAATTAGCAAGATAAACTAGAACCAGAGAAAAAAGTGAAAATAGAAAAGAATGCATTAGTCACCTTCTAAAGAAACCCCATTTTGAAAACAACTATGAATCTTTTAGCCAAAATCCAGAGTCTCCAGATCAAAGAAAATATACTGCAAGCAGCCAAAAAAAAAAAAAATTCAAGTACAAAGGAACCACAGTCAGGATCTTACAAGATTTGGCAGTAACTAGTAAAAAGAAAAGATAATCTGAGATTATGATATTCCAAAAGGCAAAAGACAAAGACTTACAACCAAGCATAGCATATGTTGCAAGACTGAATATGATCCTATAAGGAACAAAATATATCTTCAATAGAACAATGGATTTTTAATTGTTCCAGATGATAAAAAAAAACAACAGTTGAGCAGATTTTTTTTTTAATATAGAGACAGAAGTCAAGAGAACCTAGAATAGTAAATACACCTAAGTAAATAGAAAGTACTAAACTATGAGTAAGTGGTCATATTCTAATAGGGAGAGAATAGATATGTATCTCTTCAAAGCTCCGGGTATCTTCAAGGATCACAGAATTCAGAAATACAAATTTAAAGCCTGAAAGTAGTTTTCTTCTGTTTTTATGTTTTAAGAGAGGAAAGGAAAGGGGAGAATATATTAGGGAAGAAATGAGAAAGGAACAAGCCTACTATTTCTCATAATTGGGATATTCAAGAAAAAGAGCACACAAATGTGGACGATGGGTTGGAGAGAGATCTGACTAGATAAAGGATGGAGAGAGGAGGCAGAGGTTGAGGCGGGGAGATTGGGGTGGAAAACCTTAAACTCATCTGGGAAATGGGCAACAATAGGAAAAGGAAATGAGAGATTAGGAAATTAGAGTTGGGGAGGGAATATTCACAAGCAAAACAAACTTCAGTTTCAGAAGGTAGAGTGAAATGGGTAATAGAAAGAAAGAGTAAGAACCAGTAATCAGGTTCTAGGCAAGATGAAGATAGGAGGGACAATGGAATGAGAGCAGACCACTTCAGTTATAGGTAAGTAATGTTGGTTACATTCATTCTCTTTCCTGCTCTTTTTTTTTCTAACAAGGTAATAGGAAGAAAAAAAGGAAAAGTATAACATATGATAGGGAAAAAATACAAAAATTAAGTCAAATTCACTCATCAAATAAAAGACAATAGAAGAATGGATTAGAGAGCAGGTTCAACACTACATTATTTAGAATAAAAATACTTGAAGTATAAGATTTATTATGTTTCAGGTAAATTTTGAGAATCAAGAGTAGCAATCATGACCTCAAACAAGGCAACAGCAAAAAGAGATGCAGTTAAAAGAAAGAACCAAGAAAACTGCAATATGTTAATAGGTACCATAAATAATAAAATAATATCAATATTCAATATGTATTTGACCAACTGGCATAGCATATAAGTACTTAAAGGGAATGTTAATTAAATTATAGGCAGAAATAGACAGAAAAACTGTAACAATTAAAGAACTAAATATGCCCATTTGAGACCTAGACAAATCTACCAAAAACAGAACCAAAAAAGAAATTAAAGAGCTGAAGAAATTTTTCATTAAGTTAGCTACAAAAAGATACCTATTGATTACTAAATAGGAATAGAAAGGGGTTTAACCAGTTTCTCTAGCGTGCATAGTACCTTTACAAAACTCGATCATGTGCTAATGGCATAAAAATCAACAAAATAGAAAAGTTAAAATGTTTAATATATCCTTCACTGTCCTGAACATAATATTCTATAAAGGACCTTTGAAAAAGAATTCAAACTTAGACGTTCAGTTATGCAATCCTAAAGAATCAGTGGATCATAAAAACAATAGATAATTTCATCAAAACACCAACAAATAGATGCAAAGCAGCTCTTAGGTGAAATTTTGCATCCCATAACACTTTCATCAACATAAAAAAGAAAGACCAGATCAATAACTGGCATGCAATTAAAAAAAAAAACTAGGAAAACAACAAAATATCCCAACCAAACACACAGAAAAAAACTTGAAAATTGAAAAGAAGGTATGCAAAACTGAAAGTCCAAATCCTTCTCCTACTCCTGCTTCTTCATTATCCTCATCCCATTGAACTGACCAGTAAAACTAGGGCTGTTAAAAAGAAATCAGCTAATGTAAATTAAACACAGAATGAAGAAAATCAAAATGTCAATACAAAAATGAAAAGGTGAAATGTATAAACAGTGACGAAGACATAATATAAATTATTAGAAACTACTTTGCCCAAATATATGCCCCCAAAAGTAGCACCTTAATGAAATGGAAACGTACAAGATCTCACATTTTGTACGTCTTGATAAAAAGGTGATAGACTGAAAGTGTAGAATGAGATATACCTCTTCAGACATGCCGTGTTTGGATTTTTTTGCTCAAGTAGTATTCGTTGTAAGGAAGAACTATTTTTAATTTGGAGTTGGGGGCATAGATTAGTGATAGTGATTCCAAAAACTAAAGAAGAAAAGACAGAAGCACATAAATGAATCATTTTAAAATGTCATAGAAGAGAAAAGTTCAGAGGAAGACAAAGATAAATAGGTCAGTTCTGAAACTGATGTTGAATTTAAATTTATGTATATACAAATGCTTAAAATTTATTTACATATATATGCACATTTTATACTTTGGAGATACTACATATACATTACATATGTAAACCAAGATTATATAATAGAGTAACAATTCCATACATATATGTATGTGTATATACATTTATCATCTGTTGTTCTTTATACGTGAAAATGTTCATGTTTGTTAATATCAAGTTCACAATAATAAAAACATTTTGTTTTTTAAATGTTGTCTCAGGAGTCAGAGGACCAGAGGTTCAAATTCATCTTCCAAATCCAAGATTTCCCCTTTTCAATCTTTGTATCTTCAGTGCCTACCACATTCCCTAACACATAATAGGTTCTTAAAAAATGCCTATTGATTCATTGGTGACTACCTTATAACCATGGGGCAAAACATTTAGCTTCCCCAGGCCTCATTTTCCTCATCTCTACAGCTGTAGCAATTGAACAAGATTTAGGATCCTAAGTCCTATGATGTTTCTGAAAATAGGTGCAACTATGCCCATTTTACAGATGAGAAAATTTTACAAGTTAAGTGAGTCACCCTAAGTCATCCTGCCCATAAATGCCCAGGTTTCTCCTGACTCAAAACCCAAGACTCTTTCCCCTGTGCTACTCTGGGTTTTATATATAAACTCCATAAAGAAATAATATGTGATAAGACTGGAAAGGCAGCTTGGAGCCAGATTTTAGCAAGCCTGGAAATGCCAGGATAAAGCCTTTATATTTTATTCAATAGGCAATGAGGACCTGCTGAAGGCTTTTGGATAGATGCATGACATAATCAGAGCTGCTCATTTCTTGGGCAGTGATATCAAAGATGGATTGGAGAAGAGAGAACTCCAGGCGAAGAAGCTGCCAGGTATAAGACTTTTATACTAACCTAGTCAAGAAGAAATAAAAACCTGAACAAGGGAAAGGGACTGAAATATTATAATTAAGGGGGAGAGGCATTTTATTATTGTATAGGGAAGATGTGATAGAATACCATACATCAGACTGGCCCAGAAAATCTAGGGTTCATGGTGATTACAGCTATTCTGTTCACATAAATATTAATAGTGCTATTGGTTACTATGAGGGTATGCAGGTACCTTAAGGGAACTATTATAGACCTGGGTAATCATCTTAAATCACAAAAGACTTGTAACCAATTCATTTTCAGTTGAAATCGGGTCAAGAACCTTCCACAGATAAGGATTTAAAACTGTGAGCAATTATCTGCATGGGTTTTTAAAGAAAACCACTCATTAAAACTCATTTAACATGCAAGAAGAAATCAAGTATGATGTCTATCTCACAATGCTGAACATAATTATCTCACAATTGCCTAGTTTAAAGGCATAATTAGATGATCAAGGTATTATGAACTAATGCCAAATTCCCCAAGTCCAAAGTAAGCAAGTAGATACTAAAAACCTGGTTGAAGTGGTGGATTCTCCCATCCAGAAGAATCAACTCCAGTTGTCTCTAAAATCACCAAACCTTAGAGTTAGAAGGGATTAACCTCCTTTTACAAATGAGGAATCTGAAGTCTGAAGAAAGGAAGTGACTAGCCCAAGGTCACACACCTGGGGTGTATCAGAACCAGAACTACGTCCCAGGTCTCCTTATACATAATTCAGGAGCCATCTCCAGTGATCCTGATCTATATCTGGTCACTGGACCAAGATGGATCCAAAGGAGAAAGTGAGACTAGTGACTTTGCACAAATCTCCCTCACTTAAATCCAATTCACTTTCAAGTCATGGCACCACCTTACTGATAAAATGATCCTCTTCTAGAACGAAGGAAAAACAATAAGACATGATTCAGAGGTATAAATAGAATGAGCTCCGAACTTGGAAGTGGGTTCAAATCTCTGAAGCAACTAAGTGGCACCATGGATTGAGCACTGGGTCTGAAGTAATAATTAAGACCTGAGTTCAGATTCAGATGCTCATTATCTGTGTCCTTGGGCAAGTCACTTGATGGCTGTTTGCCTTTGTTTCTACATCTGTAAAATAAGGAAAACAACAGCACCTACTTCCCAGGGTTGTTACCAGGATCAAATGAGATAATATTTATAAAGAGCTTAGCCCAGTGCCTAGCACATAGTAGGTACTTCACAAATACTAATTTTTATATTATTACTATGTGACCTTGAGCAAATCTCTGAAACTTTCTCATCCTCAATTTCCTCATTTGTAAAATAAAAATAATAGTGCTTATGCTACCTGATTCCCAGGACCATTGTTAGAAAAAAAGTTCTGTAAACCTTAAAGTCATATAGCAATGAATCAACAAATATTTATAATTACTTCCATTAAACCATACTGCTTCTCACTTAGTCTAAGACCCATAAATTCATCTTTTCCAGGCATCATCAATCAACTTTGGCAAAACTGTTATCATGTTCAAACTGATACCAAGATCTATTATCAAAAGTTAGTGACTATATGAATTATTGACTATAATGCCCTAATTGACCCATCTAAAATAGCGTAAGCTTATTTCTGGGTTCATTATAATTAGACTTCTAATTATAACAAAGTTGTGATATAATATAACAATAGTTATAAACCTAAGTTCTTTAGTTTCCGAGGAAAACAAGCATTTTCTACTTAGAGTGAACTCATTTTTATGACTAGTGATTTAATATTTTAATTTAATATTGTTACTTCCAGGTTTCTGTTGGGTTCTTATATCTACTTTTTCTAAGGTATACGGGAGACTAGATAAATATTTTAGGTCTTTGGTACCTTGGGACGGAGATGGACTATAGCTGCTTAGTTTAAATTAGTTGTTCAGGACTTGGTATCAAAAAAACTATGTGTCAGTTACCTTAATCTATTATCACAGGTTTCAGATTTCATGCCCCATCCCAACCAAGCACCAGAAATGTGTACAGCAGGATACAAAAGGGACTAGATAAAAAAAAAGTATTGAGAGACCAATATAAATTATTAAAATTGAAAAACAAAGCAAAGCCCATGAACTGGAAATAAATATCCTTTATATCTACCTCCTCCTCTTTCTTTTCCTTCTCCTCTTCTTTTTCTTTCCATTTCTTCTTTCTCCTACTTCTTCCCCTTTTTCTTCTCCTTCCTCTTTTTCTTCTTTCCCTTTCTTCTTCTTCTCCCTTCTTTTTCTTCCCCTTTCTCCTACTCCTTCTACTTCTCTTTCTCTTTTTCTTATCCCACTCAACTCTGGAATTTAGGTTTAGGTTTGAACCGATATGCAGAGGAAACATGTGATGTGAACCTCCATCCAGTGCCTGCTCTTCCTGAAGATCAGGCAGAAACCAAAAATAAAATATCAAACCATAAAATCAGATTTGAATATTGAAGTAAATGACAGAGGGGAAACTTACACAGAATTACTCTTAGACCCCAAAACAATCAGTATAGATTCATGTGCTAGAAAGGAAGGGGGAAACATTCCCAGAAAACACATAGTCCACATTAAGGAAGGATTTTGAGTTCAGTAGCATCTTCCTTGCGACATAACTAAGAAAAACTTTCCTTCCAAATTTCTCATAGTCCTGTCTCCAGAAATCGAGACCTCATGGCTGCTGTCAGCTCTGCCTACCATATTTCCTTAGACTCCCTTGCCTCTGTCATCCCCTGCTGTCATCATCTAATTCTGGGACTCTTCACTGATATTTTTAGAGTGAAACCAGGGTAGATCTGGGACTGGACAAATGCCTTGAGGCTAGTCAACATTTTAACTCTGCTTTTAATCTGCCTTGGCCATCAAGTGGATGAAACGATTATTCAAGCAGGTAAGAGACTTCTTCCTAGCTCTCCTCAATAGAAAGTCCTTAATTCCCATTCTTAGCTGTTAGTGAAAGTGTATTCTTTTCCCATCTTAGTTACCTTTTTTTATGTTCTCGGCAATATTCCCTAATCCCTATTGAGTTCCTATGCAGTCATTCTGAAGCAGGGGATAAACACATTGATGTTTTCTGTTTTCTTTCAATTCACATTCTGCTCTCCAGTAGCTAGCACATAGCCCTGCAAATTGTCTTAAAGTTTTTCCAGAAGATGTTGGAAACACTGGAAATACGGGGAACAAAAGCCCATGGTCTTTCTTGGCATTTCAGCCAACATAGAAAAGTCCATGTTCCTCTTACATATACATGTACCACTCCTCCTAGATTGTAAGTTCATTGAGGGCAGGAAACATGTTTTCTTCTGATTGCAATTCATTTCAAGAAATATTCTTTAAGTGCCTACTACACACAGAGTACTATGCTCAGGGATAAGGAAGGTTTAAAGTTTAAATAAGCCATTGCAAAGTACTGTGGAAGTTTAGAGGTCATAAAGTATACCTTACACACAGTAGATAGTTGATAGTCATTTGAATGAATGAAAGAATGGCAAAATTATAGTTTCCAAATAGACTGTTTCCCTCTTTGTATGTATATAACCTGAGTCCCAAAGCCCATTGGTATGGGACTTTGTCATCATTGGTGGAGATGAATGCCTTGCACCTGTGAGAATTATACTAAAAATACTCACATTAATAATTCTATAGGCTATATTATCCTCCCCTCATTCTTGCTCTTCCCCAGGAAGATCACTTTGAAACATAATTGCAGAATTACTAGCAGAATCTTAAAAGTATTGTTCTAGTTACAATTTGGGGATTTTGATGGGATCCTTCTAAGACTGCTTCCTTGGAGTTGAGTTTATCATTAACATTGAATTTAAAAAGAGAGCCAAAATCAAAGGCACAGCCCACCCTCAGGGCTTCAGGACCTTTCCATAAAATTATTCTGTTTCTAAACATCCAATTAGTCAGAGTAAAACAAAATGTACCATTCTTCCTTCTGCTGTCTATAATCAAAACACTTCATCCTTGTACCAACATAGGAATAATTCCCCTAAATTGGTTAGGACAGCCTATTTGGACAAGAGAGGCACTGGAGAGTTTGGGGTGGTGGGGTTTTTCCCTTTTTTTGTTTCTCAACTGTTCGAACTTGTCTTAGTATGCTTTTCTTTTTTTAATTTCCAGAAAGTAGAAGTCTTAGCCGGAAGTGCTATAGGAAGGAAGATATGCTCCTCAGTCATGGACATGAGAAATATCCACCATCACTG
Organism: Potorous gilbertii; assembly: GCA_028658325.1. NCBI lineage: Eukaryota > Metazoa > Chordata > Mammalia > Diprotodontia > Potoroidae > Potorous > Potorous gilbertii. The sequence continues at coordinate 217,578,233 of CM053770.1, forward strand.
TCATAAAAAGATTTTTGGTGGATATACACTTATGCTGATTCACAACTTCCCACACATAAGGATACTGTTTCTTCTAACTAGCTATGAAATATAGGAAACCAAAAAAGAAAAAAATGGGGGGGTGAGATGGTTGCTTAAGAAATGTGGGAGAAACTTGGCTCTTCAAATTTGCCAAGATGATGATGCTCTCAATGAAATATATTTAGAGTGAGTCATTTATAAGGTGGGGAAAAAATGAACATTCTCCGTGATCTTACAGAAAAAATTGTCAGAGCAATTGGAGACCAGATTGTGTAATTGTATCAACAAATTAAGAAAATGTATGAATGATGAATAAAATTAATTAGTGATGACTGTTGAAAAGCATACAAATGAAACTATGATAGAAAAGAACGTTGGACTTAACATCAGGAGAACTTTGAATCTCGGTTCCAACACTTATTCAACTGATCAACAATACTAACTGTAAGCCAGGCACTATGTTAATCACTGGGAATCCAAAGACAAAAGCAAAAATTGAGAGGAATTCAGATTAAAAGGAGTTGTCCTTGGGCTTGTCCTGTATCTTAATACCATGTATAACTGGCAGAATCAGTTATTTTCCCTCCTCTGCCCCTCCCCACAAAGGCTCTGACAGCTGTAGCATCTAGAGCAGCTCCATGGTGGGATCTTGACCATGGAGAGAGGCAGTTGCCGACCGGAAGAATGATTGGTTGAAAACAATTTTGTTCTTTCCTCTTTCCCTCAGAGATGAAATGGATGACAGAACTATTCCTGCGAAATAACTTAGCCCTCCCTGCCAAGTCAATCAGTCAGGAAACATCTATTAAGCACCTATTGTGTTCTAAGCACTGTGCCAAATGTTGAAGATGCAAAGAAAGGGGAAAAAAAAGATTCTGCCCATAGTTCTGTAATTATGTTTCAAAGTGATCTCCCTGGGGAAGAGTAGGAATGGGGGAAGGATAATACAGCCTACAGAATTATTAATGTCAGTATTTTTAATATAATTCTCTCAGGTGCAAGTTCTCAAGAAGCTCACAGTCCAATGAGGAGACAACATGCAAATAACTCCATACAAACAAAATATAGAGAGGGCAGATTGGAAATAAACACTATCATTAAGGGGTATCAGAGAGGCTTTGTGTAGAAGATTGGATTTTAGCTGGAACTTGAAGGAAGTCATGAAAGTCAGCAAAGCCAGGAGGTGGAGATGAGAAGGGAAGGAGTAACAGGCGTGGGAAATAGTTGTTGAAAAAGCAGAGTTGGAAAATGGAGTGTCTTATGTGAGGAACAGCAAAGACACCAGTGCCACTGGATGGTAGCACATGTAAAGATGAGTAAGATGTAATAAGAAAGGAGAGGTGGGAGGGGACCTCGACATGATGAGCTTTCAATACCAAACAGAGGATTTTAGATTTGATTCTAGAGGTGACAGGGAGTTAGTGTCATTTATCAAGTAGGAGAAGAGACATGGTGAAGAAATAAGAGCCTGAGCAAAGGAACAGAATTTTTTGTATTTGTACTTACTCTGTATATATGTTGTGTTTTATCTGTATATATGTGTGCGCATGTGTATATGTCTATGTATGTGTATGTGTATATATAAAATATGTGTGTGCATGTGTGTAAAATTCCTTCGAATAGAATGTAAGCTCCTAGAGGGCATGGATAATTTTTTTTTTATTTTGGGTGGGTTTTTTGCTTTTGTATATTTTTCTATTTTTGTTTTCTTCTTTGTATATCTACTGTCTAGCATAGGACCTGATTATACAGCAAGCACTTGATAAATGATCACTATTTAATTGAATCAAATTGAATTGAATCGTTATGTGCTGGTTCATTGTTGCTACATCTGGAAGGCAAGATGGATAAATGTCTTTTTTTAATCATTTCATTGATATTTTTTGTTTTTATATCACTAAAATGTGCTCCTGTATTCCTCCCTCTCTCCTAGCCTAGCAGGGAGCTATCTCTTGTAACAAATCTTTTTTTTATTTTTTGTTTTTTTAAGGAAAAGAGCAAGAAGAAGATAGAAATCAGCAAAGCTGATCAACATCCTTTTTTAATCTGACAATATAGGTCATATTCCACATCCATGGATACCTCTACAAAGGAGTTTTGAGGGAAGTGTCTTCTTTTCTTTGGAAACAAAACTTATTCTTTAAAATTTGACAACATCCCTCTGCATCTGTTTTGTGGCAGGGTTTTTTCTTTTTGCATTGTTTATATTTTTCCTTGGGTCTGCTTACATCACTTTGTATCAGTTCATGTGAGTCTTTTCATGCTTCTCTGTATTCTCTATAGTTATCTTTCTTTAGAGCATAATAATATCCATGATTTTCATGTATCACAAAACCCAAATCAGTGGGTACCTACTTTGTTTCTAGTTCTTTGCCATCACCCGCACACACACATTTGTGATGTATATATGTGTGTCTGTATTATACACACACACACACACACACACACACACATATATATACATACGTATGTATCTATATCCCTGTAAATATTTTGGTATATAGAGAGCCTTTCTTTTTACCAATGACTCCGTTAGGCTATATACCTTAATAGTAGTATGTAAGGGTTAAAGGATATTGAAATTTTAGTCATTTTGTATAATTCCAAATTACTTTCCAGAATGATTATACTAATTCATAGTTCCACCAACAGTGTTATTCTTCTACCCTCCCTCTAACACCGACTATTCCTATCTTTTGTCATCTTTGGCATTTTGTTGGATGTGAGGTAAAACTTCAGGGTTGTTTTGATTTATAGTTATCTTAATATTAATGATTTGGAGCACCCTTTCATATGATTGTTGATCATCTGTAATTCTTTTGACAGATAGTTATTCATATCATTTGACCACTTATCTATTAGAGAATCACCTTTGGATTTATTATTGTTAGTTATTTACATATCTTAGATAACAAACTCTTATCTGAGAAATTTGATACAAATATATATTCCCCATTTACCTACTTCTCTTCTTTTCTAAGACACATTAATTTTACCTATGCAAAAGCTTTTTAATTTTTGATAATCAAAATTATTTATTTTATATTTTTAGCTGCTGTTATCCCTCATTTGGCTAGGAAGGAAATGTCTAGTCTTGAGCTACCTGTTATAACTAAATGAATAAAACAGTTATCAAGCATTTACAGTGTATTCATACTGGTAAGGGCTGGAAATTCAAATAGAAAAAGGAGATAATCCTTCAAGAATGGGGAAAATGACTCGTGTGGGAGAATTCAACTATAGGGGAATTGGAAAGGCCTGGAGTTCCTAAGGGTGCAGCTCCTGAACAGGTAAAGCAAGGCTGTCCAAGTCAGGAGTCCTTAGGCCTTGTGGAAAATCCATTTTTTTCCTTACAGTTCATGTGGTCCTTACAGAAGTGACCTACCACTATTAGGAAGGAAATAGGAAAGTTAATCGTCAGAGTAGAGAAACAATTCTAGGTTTCCCCTGGCAGAGGTGAGGATGGAAGGAGCTGGTGTTACCTCGGAGGAGAAAAGGGAAAGGTGACACTGGCATGGAAGTTGGAATGGGTCTGGAGGTAGGAAAGGAGGCTTGACCAAGGGACCACTTGAGGAAGAAGCACAAGATAGAAGTATTCACCTATTTCAAAGGAAAGACAGTCAGCTGATAGGAGCATGTGTGTTTGTCCTTTGTTGCCGAAGAAGACCACGTCATCAGAGAAATAATGTCATGACTTGCACTTGACTTTGTTTTGAGTGAGGGAGGGCTGTGCAGGCCTAACTTCTTCTCCAGAGCCATCTGAATCCAGTGACCAGATATTCATCAGGATGACTGGAGATGACCCAGGATGAGGCAATTGGGGTTAAGTGGCTTGCCCAAGGTCACACAGCTGGTGAGTGTCAAGTGTCTGAGGTGAGATTTGAACCCAGGTCCTCCTGACTCCTACACTGGTACTCTATCCACTGCACCACATAGCTGCTCCATGGTAGGAGCATAGAATATGGAACAAAGGGTAAATAAGGAGCAAGCTGAATAACCTAGAACTAGATTGGAATGAAAGTCCAACAAAGTAGACAAAACTAAAAGACTAGCTGCTACAATGCAGTACGACACACACTCTCTCTTTCTCCTTCTCTCCCTTTCCCTCCTTCCTATCTTTCTCCTTCTCCAAGCTTCCATGCATCTCTCTCTCTCCCTCCCTGCCTCCCTCCCTCTTTTCCTCCCTCCTTCTGTCCCTCCATTCCTCCCTCCCGGCTTTTCAAGTCCTTTTTGCAAGCTGACCAACCCATGACTATCCACTCGCCCTGCTAGTACCTATCTGTATCATAACCTAAAAGAAAATCTTCCTTCTAGGTTGGAGGAGATCATCTCAGAAAACCTATAAACAACATTTTATGCTAAAAAATTTTCCAAAGGAGCACATCTCTGATTTGATAATGGAGGTCAATGGAGACACAGCACTCAACAGTCAGAAATTCACTTTGCAAGTAACTTTTGAAGAGCGTATCATGGCATAGTGAAAGGAAGAACACCGTGAAAAGTGGAAGAATTCATTTTTAGTCACAGATTTACTGCTAACAAGTTGGGTACCCTTGGGCAAACCATTTCAACTCCTTGGGTTTCAATCTCCTTACCTGTAAAGTGAGGGAGCTTTGGAGTGGATGACCCCCAAACTCCCTCCAACATTCTGTTTCATCCTGGCTCATGGCAGGAGCATAATCCAAAAATTATTTCTCTTTGGCTTTGGTCACCAGAGTAGAATGGTTCTATAGCAGATTGATTGTCCTAATTATCTTTGGCTTGAGATGATATTAAAAAGTTAGGTCCTATTCCCTATGTCAGAAAGAGCTGACCTGCTCCAGGTTTTTCTAATTATCTCAGGGTCCATCTCTAAATCTCAATTTCAGCTTCAGTAAACATTTATCAAGACCTAGGAACTAGAGAGAGACGCAAGCATTAAATAAGGCAGGACGCCTGCCCTTATGGAGGTCAGAATCCAGCAAGGTGGTTAGTGTGAATAACTAGCATATAAAATAATACCCAATAAGCATGTTAGAGAAGTACAACCAAGTGCTGTTTGAAGGAAAGAGAGGGAACAATCATTCCTGAGGAAGCGGGGGAAGGGATCCCGGAGAGCTTCATTGAGGAGAAGGCATTTGATCTAGGATTTAAAGGATGGGTAAGATTTCAACAGGTGGGGATTGGCAGGGTGGGGGAAGACAGGCAGAAAAGAGGGGAGGGAAGGGAATTCCAGAAACAGGTCAAGGATGGATTAAGGTTCTTGTGCACCCTAGACACATTTTTCTCACAGGTCCTTTGGTGGATGCATTTTTATTATTGAAGTATCTAATTTTATGATAGAAAAAAAACTCTCACATTCCTTACTTTATAAAGAAAAAATGATTGATAGCATGACTCATCTTCATGTATACAATGGACATGTCCTTGCCAGTATTTTAGGGAAATCTGATTTTGTCTGAGTGGGTGCTCCTGCCACCAACTAATTAATTAAGTAATTAATGGATGGATGAGTGGATGGATGAGTAAATGAATGAAAAAGCCTTGTTTACTACATGACAGGCTCCAATACAGATTATAACACCCCCTTGCCACTTAGTAGATTATCTTCAGGAATTGTAGTGGATGAAATATATATATACATATATATATATGTACAAACTGTTGCCAAATCTGTATTAGAAGTCTTTTTAACTTGTTATGACTAGCCACAGCCTTGACCATGACCTCCACACTACAATAAGATATCAGAATAGAATTTTAATGATAGAGTATATACATACATGTGTATATTCATATATATACATATGGATATACATGTATTTGAACACACATGTGTTTCTTTGTACATATATCGATGTAGTTATATATATGTATGTCTACATATATATATATGTATACAGTATATTAAAATGACTGACCACACATGCCAGCTGTCCATTCACACTGGGCATGTCCTTGCAATATACTTCAAAATTTTAAGGACATCTGACTTTGTCAGACACAACTGTATATACACCAATGGGAAGGGCATGTATTCCATAGAGCATCACACACAAAGTCAGAAGAATCTAGGTAGAATAAGTCTTACTGCACTTACTGGCTGTGTGACTTTAGACATGTAACCTAATCTCTCAGGGCCTCAGACAAGTCTCTAAGACTGTAAATTGTGGAGCAGGTGCTGACTTGAATTGGTAGAGGGAATCTTTTCACCAGGAATTTCCTATATCAATAAAATCATGGGGGAAAAAGAGATCAACAAAATAATAGGAAAAAGACCCTGCACACACACTCGAGACACTGAGATCTCATCTCTGAGCAAATGGTGTAAGAAAGAATCTGTTCTGAGATTCAGAAACATACCAAGAGCCCTGAACTTCTAGATATCAACATTGCAGTATCCTTTCATGCATTTATCCTCTTCCTCCTAGGTGGCTTATGGATAAAGTGAGTCTGGAGTCAAGAAGACCTGAGTTGAAATCTGGTCTCAGATTCTTTACAGCTGTGTAACCCTAGGCAAGTCACTCAACTTCTGACTCAGTTTCCTTAAATGTAAAATGGAAATAATAGCACTTACCTTACCTGAAAATCAAATATGTGTAAAGTGCTTAGCATAATGCCTAACATATATCACTTCATAAATGCTTGTGCCTTTCTCTTAACCTCCTCACAAGTCCCTTGACAACAGTTAGCATATTCTCCTTGTGATGAAATCATCCTGACCCACAAGCATGTAGTCCTAGAGATTTCAATCAAGTCCATCCTTAAGGCCTGAAGCCTCAGGAGAAATGTAGTCCTTACCTCAGATATATTCCCTATAAAATTTTCATTTTTTTGAAAATACAAATATTTTGACTACAATAGTGTAAATGAAATAACAATAAAGAAATAGTTAAAACCAGATGCTGCAAAATTATAATATTCAAGTTTGACTCCAAAGAAGACCTGTAAGAAAGTAGCTCCCCTTGCTTCTTCGAAGAGCTGTTGGACTATGGATAAGGAATATCTCATCTAAGGTCAGACTTTTACATTATGTTGGTTAGTTTTGTTGAATTGGCTTTTTTCCCCTTTTTTTATCCTTTGATATAAGGAAATACTCTCTGAGAAGTTACAGGGAAAGATATCTCCCCTCTCGACTATGTTGGGAAGTTGTAGGTGATGTAAACCAAAAACTATCAATAAAAACTTATTTTTAACAAATCCATATGTACTCTATATTTAGACACTGGTTGATAAGAGTGTCAGGAAAACCAAACAAATAAAGGTAAGAAGAGACAGCTCCAGACATGTTGGGGAATCACAGTTGTAAACTGTACAGCACTAGGTAAATGCCAGCTGATTTATGGAGTCCAAGAAGAGGTCACCTGGGAGTAGGCAAATGGTGGAGGAAAGATGACTTGAGATGAAAACTTGCTGTAAATAATCTGTCTATGACTAATAAATACTTGACTCTATCGCTCCACTCTCAAATTGAGAACTCTCTAAGGCAAACTTTAACATGGCTTTGAACCAACTAGTGATGCAATGGATAGAGTGCCCAGCCTGGAGTCAGGAAGATGAATCTTTTTGAGTTTAAATTTGGCCTCAGGCATTTACTACCTGTGTGACCCTGAGCAAGTCACTTAACCTTTTTGGCCTCCATTTCCTCATCCATAAAATGAACCAGAAAAGGAAATGGCAGTGTCTCCAGTGTCTCTGCCAAGGAAACTAAATGATATCACGAAGTTGGACATAACTGAAAAGACTGAACAACAAACCTCTTCCACCTTTTTTCATGAATAAAAAGTTTAAAGCAATTATTTTACAAAACTGACAACCGTTCATGAGAGGTTTTTTTTTTAATTTTTAGGAAAATCGACTCATATGATAGCTAAAAAATTCTAGTACATGACTGTCCCTTTGCATGAAGCATTTCATCCATTCTAATGGGTCCTAGCCAAGGGAGCTTTTACAAATGGACCGGCTTAGCCAAAATCCCTTCCAAAGGGCACAACTGGTTAAGCAGTTACCAGATAAAAAGCACTTGTGATTTGTCAACCGTATCAGATTGAACGCAGAAATTATCTTGTCCACGGTCTCTGAAACAGTAGTTACAGATGTATTTCACCTGGTGATTAATGTGTACCGCTTTCTGTAGCCATACTGACAAAAAAAAAAAAAACTAAACTAAAAACAGATGTGGGTCAGACCTAGATGGTAACACCTTTATGTCATTAAGAAGGGAGGGAAAAAAATCTAGGTAAAAACAATGTCACGTTTACATTAATGATCAATGAGCAATGTTTTAGTTTACTTTGTACATCAAAATTTGTACAATCAAGTCTCAACTAATAAAGTGCAAATAATGAAGTATATGCATTATTCATATTTTCAATAAATATTTTCATTGGGATTAAGCTAATGATCATATTTCACGTAATTATAACTTTGAATGGAGCTAATTTAAATACATGCAGCCATTAGAGGATTCACACTAAACAAGATCTAGTTGTATGCACGCTGATCCGCAATTTCATCATTTCAAACATTCCCTCCAAAATACAAGTTGTTTTCCTTTCCATTTTCTCCTCCCCCAACCTTCACCCACCTATTGAATTCATACCCAATCGTGAAAGAGCCAAGATTTGACTTCTTGCACTAATGGATAGAAAATTGGGCTTGGAGTTAAGAAGACCTGAGTTCAAATCCAACCTCAGATATTTACTAGCTAAGGAAGCCATTGAGGTCTCTGCCTCAGATTCAGGGTAATAAAAGCAGTTACCTGTCAGGATTATTGCAAGGATGATGTGAGATAATATAAAGCACCTAGCACACAGTAGGCACTTAATAAATCCTTATTTCCTATCTTCCTTCCATGATCCCCTCTGGTGGGAATGATCTCAACTTCAATTTGTTTTCTCAACTCTCTAATGGACTCATTAAGGAATACCGTATTGTGGATCATGGTTGCCCATATTTCTACTTCCTACATTGTTGCTATCTGACTAATTTAAATTTTATATATTTTCTAGTGTCTGAACATGGCAAGTGCTTAATAATATTTGTTGAATGAATGACTCAGTCAATGAATTTCAACTTGTGAGATTGGGGGCATCACTATTCCTTGCTGTAGTCTTTTAGGATCTTGGTTTAATCATCTACAGATTTGTTAAGTATACCGTCTATGTCTTCATCCCAATAACTGATAAAAGTGTTGCACAAAACAGGGTCAAGGGTGTATCCTAGTTGGAGGTAGGTTTAGTTACTCAATCAGTTCTGAAGTCATCAACTATGAGATTCTTTAGGCTATGTTGTCCACAGGGAAATTGTGAAATATTTCATCAAATGTTTCACTGAAATTCATTTTATACTCTTCCTACTTTGATCTTTATGCCCAGCCTCTCAAATGGCTACTTGGCCTCATCGACAGAGATTCCCTCAAAGATGCTGACTGCATTCCATCCACACGTGTCCGTCCTGTGCACTTATTGTCCATGTCTTGCCAATAAGTTCACCACAAAGGTATAAGCAACATGCTGGAGGCTGTCCTTGATTTCCCCTTCGATCAAGAGGACACCACTGAGAAGTAGCATAGAATACTGGAGAGAGAGTCAGTCTCAGCTTCAGGAAAACCTGAATTCAAGTCTCACCTTTGACCTACTTTGGCTGTGTGACCCTGGGTAAGTCACTTATCCTCTGGTTGGTCCAGACTATCATTTAAGGTTGAGTTGCAGAGAAGGTACTGCCCTGCACCCGTAGAAAGATTTTGTCACTAGAAGTTCCTAAAGTGATAAAATCAATTTTGGTCCCAAAAAATCCCCAGAGGATAACAGAACAGCACCTGTCATCCCTCACTACCTGACCCCTCCATTCCTTTGACTCATACATTTCTCTGATGACATGTCTTACTCTAATGAACCTATTATGAAATCCAAAAAAAGACTGGCACAAACACCAAAGACATAGATTTAATATTTGCAAATATAATTAATCTCAAGGTTTCATCCACTCTGACTTTCTCATACTCTGTGTCACTGTCTCTTCTTTAACTCATCTTTTTATCTGTCCCTTTGTACTCTCTCAGTCTCTCTCTCTCTCTGTCTCTCCCATCAATCCCTTCTTTTCTACATCCCCCCGTGTTCCTTCCCTCTCTTTCTTTTATTTGTAGTTGCCACATGTTTGCAAGAAGTTATTCCCTGATGAGGAAAAGGCTGCCAACATGGCTCCTATCTTGGTTCCAAAGGAATTTACCTGCAGAAGTCTCCACAAATAAAATCTGCATAGGTCATTGTTGTTAGGCAGATCAAGAAGCTGGGTATCCTTGTAGACCTTTTGTTACTAATGCTACTTTGCTGCCTGCTGGGGTCCCAGAATATCTGGATATTCTTCCTCTTCCCAAATAGTCTAAGTGGTGCTCTGATTGTTAGTCTATAAGCATAATCTTGCATAATTATTTTCTTTTTCCAACATTAGCAACTCCCTGCACAGTTCTATATTCACTCAAAGTCACCAGGGGGATGGTGACTTGGTTATGCCTTCAATAATTAATAACCTTCAGACTGCATACATTAAGTTTGTTTCCCAAGTGGTAATATAAGCAAAACACTTCACAAACCTGAAGGGAAAATATAAATAATTAGCCATATTATTTAGGAGGGGACTAGGTGATGCAGTGGACAGAATTTTGGAAATGAAGTTAGGAATACCTGAGTCAAATCATGATTTATACACTTTATAGTTGTGTGATCCCAGGCAAGTAAGTAAATGTCCCTCAAGTGTCAGTTTCTTCATCTATAAAATGGGGAAAATAGTAATAGTGACTTCACAAAATTGTTGTGAGAGCCATGAGATAAATCATGTAAAATGCCTTGCAAAGCTTAAAGCTTAAAAAATCAAAGGTTAGCTACTGCTATTATTTCTACTTCATAATGCCCAAATTTTATACAAAATTATTGTCTTTTTAGCATTTTAGACCATGAGGTTCCACAATTTGATAATTTTATGTGATGGAGGCAGTGGGGAATCAGCTCCACATCTGGCATCAGAGCACCTTGGTTCACATCCTGGCTCTAATGCTTACTACCAGGAATGATATTGGACTAATTAGGCTCTCTGGGACTATTTTTCATCTGTAAAATTAGGGGAAAGGATTACATGATCTCCAAGGTCTTTTCCAGACCGAAATATATGACCAATTATTCAAGTATTTGAGCTGTGACTGCTGTGCCAGGAATGAAGCCTGGTCTTTTAGAAATTGTACTTTTAACTTCGTTGCTGTTCTCTTAGACTCCTGTCACCTGCTCCTATACCTCTTTCCTTGTCAACACTACTAGTCCTCTAATATTTTCTGTCTCTCATCCTTTGGGATAGTTTTCTCCTTTGCTTTTTAAAATCTTCCTCCAAAAATCACTATCCTCCCCCAAAAAACTCACATATCATATAACCTTCTGAGGAAATGTGATTTCAAAATACATATATATATGCATATGCATATATGATATAACAGATATATAATTTATCTCTAAATTTATTATAGAATGAAATTATAGTGGCTTTTTTCTATGGTCTATTTTGCTAGGGGGGAAGAGGACAGGAGAGAGGGGGAGAAAGAGAGAAAGAGAGAGAGAGAGGGAGAGAACTATGCATATGCAGATATATGTGCCTTTACATGTTCATACATACCTGTATGCATATACATGCATCTATATATGCACATGTATAAAACATGAACCTGGGCATTCCCATCCCTGTCTTGGATGAGAGAAAAAAGAAGCTATTTTATTTCAAAGAGTCATTGTCAGAGTCCCCCGCTTTGCTTCCATCCTATTTTAGTCTCTACACCTCTCTCCTCCCTGGCAATGAAATCAAAAGTTTCCTTTTCTCTATGTTCTACTTTGGTTAAAAACGTACACAATAGATAGATGATAGACTGATAGAAAGATAGATAGACAGACAGATAGATAGATGGACAGATAAGCAGATACAAAAAGACATATGTATATATCTATCTATATACATGTCTACATGGGTGATGCATGTATATGTATAGACATGCATCTATGTGTGCACATGCATATATATACGAACATGGGCATTCTTGTCCCTTCCTTGGACTATGAGGAAAAAAAACCTATTTTATCTCAAAGAGTTATAGTCAGAGTCTCCTTTCCTACCACCACATTTAAGTCTGCATGCTCCTCTCCTCCCTAGCAATGAAATCAAAAGTTTCCTTTTCTCTATGTTCTACTTTGGTTGAAAAAGTACACAATAGATAGATGATAGATTGATAGAAAGATAGATAGACAGACAGATAGATAGATGGACAGATAGGCAGATACAAAAAGACATATGTATATATCTATCTATATACATGTCTACATGGGTGATGCATGTATATGTATAGACATGCATCTATGTGTGCACATGCATATATATACGAACATGGGTATTCTTGTCCCTTCCTTGGACTATGAGGAAAAAAACCTATTTTATCTCAAAGAGTTATAGTCAGAGTCTCCTTTGCTACCACCACATTTAAGTCTGCATGCTCCTCTCCTCCCTAGCAATGAAATCAAAAGCTTCCTTTTTTCTATGTGGTACTTTGCTAGAAAAAAAGGACGGTTACGCCTTGAACGACTGCTAAGACAAAAGCCATTTCTGTCTATTTTCTTCCCTGTTCAGAATTACATGGCCCAGAGTAACCAGTCGTTCTCTAAGATGCCTCTTGAACAGTAAATGCCAAGCATTGCTCTCCCACTTCAAGGGCATTCACTTTCCTGTTGTTTCTGTTGTCCGATTACTCGGAAGTGTGCCCTTCTCTAGAAAGGACAAAATTGTGAAATCCCTTAGCCTTTCCCCCAAAAGATCCAGGGCTGAGTGTTATTCTTTGGCATTTGGATCTGAGCTCAGTTTCGGATTTACACAATTTAGAAGCAACATAACTGAATTTCCTCTGCCAGGCATGCCCAGACTTGATGTCAGCAACTCATCAAAGCAGATCAAAAGAGGTTCATGGAACTGTATTTTAATGTCCCTGAGCATATAGCATATCACCAGTTAAATAAATCAAGAGAATTCTCCCCAAATATGTCCCTATTGTGTTGGGAAACTTTCACACTGCGATGGATTGATGTCCTTCTTAGAGCTTTTGCGGGGTTTATAATCTGACCAAATTGTAGAGGGGGGCATCTGTTCATGTAGTGAGATGATTTTATTTGTGATACCAGGCCTAAGGACACCAATTCGGAAGTCAGAAGACATGGGTTCAAATCCTCCCTCTGATGCTTACGATCTGTAACCTTGGAAAAATCGTAACTTCCCTAGGCATAAATTTCCTCCAGGTTCATTATCCCAATGCAAACTCACACTGGCAAGTTGGATTCCCAGAGGGTGGTTACTGTGTCTCCTCTTGGGGGTCTAGTGGCAGCCCTAAGGGGCTGGGGTAGTTTTCTAATATTGTATAGCTTATAAGGTGACACCAGTGTGCTTTCTTCATTGATTATCAGCTGATATCAATTAGTCAGTCAGTCTTAATTACCTTTTATAAACAGGTATGCACTAAGGTAAAGAACATACCTTTTATAAACAGGTATGCACTAAGGTAAAGAAAAATTAGTACAAATGTCTCCTCCCCCTTTAAAAAAAAAAAGGAAAATACTTTCTTACAAGCACGTACAAAGTCTATAGGGGAACGTGGGTTCAAACTTAGAACATACATGACAGAAGGTATGCGGGGAGGGAAAATTCCCCAAAATGAGATCATTAATAGCACTTACCTTATGAAGAAATATTTTTAAAGTGCTTAGCACAGTACCTGGCACATAGTAGGAACTATAAAAATACTTACTTGGTAATAGCTTACATCCATATAGTGTTTTAAAGTTTGCACGGCATTTTACAAATATCTCATGTGAGAGTTAGGCAGTATTATTATTCTAATTGAATAGATCAGAAAACTGGGGCAGACCAAGGTTAAGTGATTTGTCTAAGTCACACAGCTAGTAAGTGTCTGAGGCTGGATTTGAACTTGGGACTTACTGACTCTGTGCTACTTAGCTGATTAATAAAATAGACATACTCCTACTTGATAAAGATATTAAAAATAGATTTTTTTTGTTAGTTCTTTTAAATGAAGTAGGGTCATTGATTGTTGACTTAATCAATCCCTGCACCCTGACACATAAAATGAGTGGGTTAGACTAGTCTGAAGTTTCTAGCTTTAAATCCAGGACTCTATAACTCTATAAAAACATGACCTGGGAGCCTAGGAGCTTATGAACCTACCAACAACATTCAGAGTTTACATATTTATTTCTCAATGTGATGGTCCACTGGCAAGGAACATAGAACTATATTTTTATGCTCCTGATATAATCTCCCTTGACATTAATAACTTTCTTTGCCACACACTTTCCCAATCTATCCTTTTAGCACAGTATTGGTCAGTAATCAGTATAAATTTACACTGCTGATTCCTTATCAGGTCAAACCATTAGTTGAGTCTAATCTACAAATGAAAAACATCTTGACAAGATGCTTTCACACTTGTAAGGTATAATCAAGGAAATCCTTCTACCATATTCACTGGCTGGAGTAGACCCCATAACTGGGCCCTGTTTGAGTATACATTTGACCTGCTCCTTTCTATCAGGTTCCTTAATAAAAAGACCTACACCACCAGAGGAGTCCATTAGGGTCCCACATGTTGCCTTATCCCTGTGACCTTCCCTTCTTCCTTCCATTAAAGCTGTGCTGGAAAGAACTGACCAATGGGACAGGAAAAGCTGCTCATCCTCTGGTGCTATCTCTCCACCTCCACCCATCCCCAACCACTTCGGTATTGTCTCTGGGACATCCCATGAGGGCTACAAGTGAGCATGGGCAGAATTGATAGCTACTCACTTGGGATAGCTAGAGCACATACTCCTCCAGGTGAGCCTGAGTTGGGATTGCTGGAGCTGTCTCTTTGTTCGAGTCAAGGTGATCCAACAACGTTCTTAAAATAGTCATTTCCAACTTTGAAATCCAAAGAATTTGAGAAAAAAAAAAAGAACTGGGGCCAAGCTCCCTCCAGACTGAGCCCATTCTGAAAGCATCAGGTTTTCTAATCTTTATTCTCTACCCACTCTGATCCCTTCTCCCTAATCTGCTCAAAACATTACCTCCCTAATCTGTTCAAAATCTTCCCCCAGCTTCACAAGTCAAATCTAATGTTTGCTTCCACAGTTTAAGACTACCCTACCTTCCCATGCCAGTTTCATGTTTCTTTCTCCTACACATCCAGTACTCCAACCAAACTGGACAGCTCCTTGCCTCTATCCACCCCCCCCCCAACCCCCACTCTCCTCCGTACACCCATACACACCTTGCATTCTTACGCCTCTGGATTCTGCTCAAACCCTTCAATTTGGTCCTTCCCAATCCTCAACTGATCATTTTCTACTCCAAAATGGAGGAGGAATATCATCAATGACCCATTCTTAAAACCAATTCATAGGTTATCCCTTCCATGAAGCCTTCTTTGATTTCCTCCCCGCCCCCAAAATTGGCAACAACCTTCTTTCTCAAACCACACAGAGCCCTTCATTTTGTGCCAGTTCCTTTCACTGTCCTATAAACCTGAGGACTGGAATCATCATTTATCATGACTTAACCAAGACTTATCTCTCCCCAGCACCTATCACAGTGATCTGCATACAGCAGGCACTCAATCAGTGTAGGCATTCAGGTATTGTATCATTCATTTCACTGGGCAAATTTCTCCAAGTGTTTTCCTTACTCACCTACTTTAAAAGGCGACTAATTCAGCAACACAAAAAATGTATAAGATTCTGATGGTGATGGCACTGAGGTCTACCCAGATGATGGTCACTTAAAGTCAGAAGGTCATTGATCTATTATGACTTATGACTAGTCTAAAGGCTTGGTCTATTATGATATATAGGTATGGGACCCTGGGCAAGTCTCTTAACCTCTGTTTGCCTCAGTTTCTTCATCACTGAAGTGAGAAAGATAATACTACTTACCTCCCAGGATTGCCGTAAGGATCAGATGAGATAATAACTGCAAAGCATTAGTACAGTGCTAGGCATATCATTAATGTTGTGGCTGTCATCATTATGATATAGCTAGGTGTTGCTGCTGTTGTGGTGGTGCACCTGGGTGGTACAGTGGATAGAGTGTCCAGCCTGGAGTTGGGAAGACTCATTTTCTGAGTTCATGTCTGGTCTCCATGACTAGTTGTGTGACCCTGGGCAAGTCACTTGACCATGTTGGCCTCAGTTCTTCATCTGTAAAATGAACTGGAGAAGAAATTGGTAAAACATTCCAGTATCTTTGCCAAGAAAACCCCAAAAGGGGTCACAAAGAGTCAGATACAAGAGAAGTGACTAAAAACCTCATTATTATACTTGGGATGACCTTAGGGATCCCAGATCAAACCAGGTAATCCATTAAGCTTACTCTAGAATTGACCCTAACAAATCATTTCATTGTCTTTTTGACCAGAATTTCGGATCATTAAGGTCGGGGATATTTTTTTTATATTTTTGTCTTTGTAGCACAATATCTTTCAGAGGGTAGGTATTATTACATGTTTCCTGGATTGAGTAGAGCTGTTTTCATCCATTTTTGAGCTTTGGGTTCTCCACTATGGTACCAGCGCAAGGCTTGCCTTTAGGGCTGAGGAGGTAAGACAAAATTGGCCAAGAAATTCTCCTTCCATACCATTTGTCTCACTATGGGACTTCTCATTGCTTGTTTTCCCACTGTGTTCAATCTAGAAGTGATGCCAGTCAGCACTAACCCAGCAAGGCAAAGTAATGTTCCCAAAGGAAGAAGGAAGGTCAGTTTATACTTTTCTTTTTAAAACTCCTGACCTTACTGAACAGTTTAGAGAGAAAAAGTTTAGGGATCATGAGACTTAGAGTTTTATGTGACTTTAGAGATCATCTAAGGAAAATCTTATCATTTTACAGATATAACTCATGGCCCCAGCTCTGGATTTATACAGATGGTCTGGCCTGGAGGGAAGCCCTCAAACTCAAAACGCTTTAATTCATTTCTTTTCCTACCCTCATGAAGAGAGCATAACTATAGATTGTTTCTAGGTCTCCATAGAGATAAAAGAGATAAAATATTTCCCAGCACCCATAGGAGCCCTCAAAGTAGCAAGGCATATGACACATAGGGACAGTCTTTACTTCTTCCCATGGGAAATTAAGGAAACACATAGTCCATAAATAATTGATATAACGTTTTTGCTTTTCTAGGGAAGGTCCCACTTTGCATTGGAACTCAGTACAATCCCTCAAATTCCAAAATTATTCAAGGTTTCAAATCTGAATGATAGTACCACCAAAAGATAAATAGAAGTTAGGGAAGGGTGCATATCTGGCAGGAGAGATAATGAATTTCATTTTTGGTGTGTTGGCATGGAGTCAGATCTTCCTGGCAGCTTTCAAGTCATAAATTATACAGATGAGGAAACTGAGGCCAGGAGAGATTAAGTTTTATTCCTACTCCTCCTACTCATAAAGCTGACCCCAGTAAGGAGATATAGGCTTAAAGGTTGTTTGACTATTCCATCTTACTCATTAAACTCAGTGCATATTATTATTTCCGGAGGGCAAATTTTTATGCATTATTAATATCTCTTCACAAGGGAAGATTTTTTATAGCACTTTCACAGGTATTAAATCATTTTTCTTTCATAATAGCCCTATAAAATAGACCGGACGAGTATTATGATTCTTGTTTCGTGGATGCTGAAGCTTACCTTTGGTTTCCTCATCTATAAAATAGAACCAATAAAATTTGTACTATATCCTATCTTATAGGACTGTGTCATAGAAAATGCTTTGTTTGGTAAAGTGTTATCTAAATCCGTGCTGTTGTTGTTATACGGACATCGACAGGTGGGGCACTGGCTGACTGCTCTGTGCAGAATGATTACCTGAACAATTTTCTCCTATCATTGCTCCAGGCTTTGTTCCTTATTGTCTCTTTTTAGAGAGTTGTCAGAGACAATGAGAGATGAAGAGACGTAGCCAGAGTCAAGATCTGGCACCTAATTGGATGTGTGGGGTGAGTGAGGGTCAAGGATGAAACCAAGGCTGGCAAGCTAAGGCTCAGGAAGAGAATGGTGCTCTCAATGGAAATAGGGACATTTGGAAGCACGGTGGGTTTTAGTTTTACTTTTGTGGTGGGAGCAAGGTGAAAGATGGAGATATTATAATGAAATCCTACACAGATCCCAGTTCTTCCATGCCTGCTTATCCTATGGAATTCACTGTTCCATCCAAAATAAGGAGAGATGTGAAGCTCTTAGCTACTAGCCATTTAGCAGTGTCCATAGTCTGAAAGCCTTGCAGCCATAAGGTGGTCTGGAGGATGAGAGATAGGTATACCAGGAGGAAGGAAGCATGGAAAGAAGGAGGTGATTTTCCCCAGTGTTATCTGTGCACATGCTGTTGTCAGTGGGGAGTATTTAGACTATCTCTTTCCTGAGGGGCCAACTTCTGGCTAAGAAGAGGGAATCTATGAGCTAGAGGAGAGAGCAGAATGAGGGGGTATTGGGGGAGGGATAAATATAGCTGTTTTAAAGAGAAGCTGTTTTAAAAAGAAGTGATCCATCATTCCACCATCCAACTAGGAGATCACACACCCACTCCCATTACAAATCAGGACGCAGTGATCTCCACATTGGAGATTAATAATCTAGTTAAAGAGACTTGGGAGGATGGTATGGAGAGAAGAGACCTGGGATTCATTCCAGATTTTTAAAGTGCATTTCCAGACCTCTTTCCATTAAAGCAGGTCTACTTCCATAGGCATTTGTAAATGATGATAACCTGCTTATGAGTCAGGAAGACCAAGGTTCAGATCCCAGGTCCCAATATATCCTGGCTATGTGACCTGCAGTCAGAATTTAATCTTTCAGGGCCCTCCCAGGACATTCTCTAAGATTATAATGAAGATCAGTGCTGTTCTACATCATCTGAGGAAACTTGCTCACCAGGCTTTCCTATATAGATGCAATCAATGAAATTTTTTTTAATTTAAAAATTTAAATTAAAAATGTCATTTTAAATTTTAATTTTTAATTTTTAGATTTAATTTTTTTAAACAATTTTTAAATTTTTTAAAAAATTTAAATTTTAAGATTGAAAATTTCATTAAAAATTAAATTTAAGAATAACAGGTTTACAAAGTACTTTATGTACATTATCTCTTTTGACTGTAATAAAATCCTCTGAGGTTGGCACTGCAGGTATATTATTATATCCATTTTACAGATAAGGAAACTGAGGCTCAGGGACATTAAGTGACTTAGTTGCCTGTGGTCACATAGCTAATAAGTACCAAAAGTAGGATATAAACTCAGGTCTTCCTAACTACAAAATCCTGTGTCCACACTACCACTCAATCATATTGTTTTATGGATAGAAATGTCTCTCTCTTGAAGTCTTTCATCCATGATTACAAGCTGTCTCGAATAAGCTCCTGAACCAGAAAGACTTGAGTTCAAATCCCACCTTAGATACTTACCAGCTATGACTCCAAGCAAGTTACTTAGCCTATCCAAGTTTCAATATTTTCACTTATACAAATAAAGATGATAATTAATACATGCCACTTAAATAGTGATATAATCCTAAACAAGTCACTTAGTTTCTCTTTGCCTCATTTTTTTTTCATCTGTAAAATGAAGACATGAGCTCACTGGCCCTAAGAACTCTTCCAACTCTATCTGTGGTCTTGTGATCCTAGGTATGAATTATGGGACTTTTCTCCTCTATAACTTCAGGCTATTTCTATTTGGGAGTGACTTTTTTTTTTAACTTACTCTAATCAAGTTCACATTTGAGAACCAGTCACCATATGTTTGCTACATTATCTTACCATTTTCACTTCCCAGCAGTAGCTTAAAGAAAAAGAAAACAATATCTGACTTACACAGAATCAGCATTTTTTTTCCAGCTTGGAAAATATGGCCATTCTGATGGGTGCTCCAGCCTAAAGTAACTCTCTTTCCTGTTTAAGTTGGATGACTTTTTGACTTAGTGAACTGAATCTTTCAGCTGGGTTTTTTTCCTTGTTCTTCACCATGTGTGGTCAATTAACTCCCAGCAGTACTGAGTTTCTTTGCTGAGCTGCTGTACTTCCCAGAAAACAGGGAGTCTTACATCAATTTCTAAATCCATTATCTCTTAATATGTATGATGTTCCAATAAGACTGAGCTCTGTACAACACAGAAGGTCAGGTATGACCCTGCCCCTGTGTATTTCCTTAGGGACTATCCTTTTGAGCAATAATCATATTTTTGAAATTTGATTTAACTTTTTATGTTCATAACAAGAAAGCTTTACAGATCTAACATTTCTTACAAAGAGAAAGCCTGAATTTAAGGTTGGTATAGAACCACCATTCATGCAATTCATAACCATAGAACCATCTTCAACTTCTCCCCGCTCCCTCATACCAAATATTTTATCATTTAGCAAGAAAATGCTTGAGGGAATTTTTATTTAAAATTTTTTCATTTAACAAAAAGTCTATTTTCTCTCCTACCCCTTTACCCTTTGAAAGACAAAACCCTTTAAACAAACATTTAGAGTCAAGCAAAATACATTCCCACAATGGCCATGTCTAAAAATATATAGGTTTCATTCTTCATCTTGAGTTCATCACTTCTCTGTCAGGAGGTGGCTAGGTGGCAAATCACTTCATCATCAGCCTCCTGAAGTCAACATTTATTCATTACATTGGTCAGAGGTGTTAAACCTTTCAAAAGTTGCTTGTCTTCACAAAAATCATTGTAATCATATATCTTATTCTCTTTTATTCTCTTCTACTCACTTTGCTCTGCAGCAGTTCATACAAGTCTTCCCAGTTTTTCTAAAATTATCCCTTCATCATTTCTTATGACACAATAGTATCTAACTACCTTCACCTAACTTCAAAATAACTCTACTCTGTGTCCTCCCTGCAGTTCTCAAAGCCACTAACCCTGTTCAGGGTCTAGTTTCCTGGACTATAATAATAGCATCAAAACCTCCATACCAGCCTTTAGGATCTCTGTTTTCCACACCATCTTTTACACCACCACCAGAGTAATGTCCATGCACAATGCTGATACCTGTTCAGAAATCAGCAGGGGTTCCTGATTGTTTATGGAACTGAATGAGTGGGAGAATGAATGAAAAAACATTTAGAAAACAATCACTGTGTGCAAAGCACTCTGCTAAGTGTTGGGGATACAGATTAAAAAAATATGTGAGAGCTCCTAATCTCAAGGAACTCACATTTTATTTGAGGAGACTACACATATAGGAGTTTTCAGCTACAGGGCAGATGGGAAAAGTCAGTGGTCCTTAGGAAACAGCAACAAAGCTCATGGTAATGCATCTTCTTTTTTTGCTATTTCCATTGATCAAATCATATCCAGTGAACCACTTAATGCCAAAGACTGTAGGATTGAACACTTTCTTTTCTGGGACATCAGAAGCTACAACTGCTAAGCCGGGGCTACAACTCTCTTGCATGGCATTCAAAGTCCTCCACAATCCGAAAATTCAAACTGCCTTATCTCACATGACTCCCCCTTACATTCACCAAACTGAACATTCTTCCTCATTTTACTATCTCTAAGTCTGTGCTCACAGCATTCCCTAAGTCTTGGAAAGCCTTTCTCTCTCTCTCTCTCTCTCTCTCTCTCCATATATATATGTATATATATATATATATATATACACATACATGTATATATATATATATATACATACATATATACATCTATCTCTCTCTATAAGAGAGAGATAGATGTATATATGTATGTATGTATGTATTCCACCCATCCCTCAGAAATGTTTCTACCCCACTGACCACCAAAGAGTTAAGCTTTTGCTTACATGAATTCTCATTATTCTATCACATATGTTTAACTAACTTAGGGGAGTCAACTGTCATTAATAACTTTTGTGCCTTATTTACTTGTATAATACTTTCATGCTTGTTTAGTATAGGGTAGTAGATACAGAGTGGTTGTGGGACCCAGGACGACACGGATTGGTTTCCCAACTCTGACACAAAGGAGCTTTGTAACCCTGGGCAAATCACTTGACCTCTCAAGGCCCTAAACAAGTTGTGTCAGATTCAAATAGAAGTAAAGTCATTAAACCATATAGTTTATGGATCTCTACATATATTAACTCAGAAAACCACAAATTAACATTTTCACACATGTAGAAAGTCGCATATTAACATTTTCTATATTCTATTTTATTTTATTACATATTCCCCAATTACATTTTAATCCAGTTTGGGCAGCATATGGGAATGATGTAGCTTTATAAGAATATAAGTTGCACATTGTACACAGTAAAAACAACATTGTGCAATAATTACCTTTGACAGATTTAGCTCTTCTCTGCAATACAATGATCTAAGGTAATTCCAAAATGATACACTGATAGAAAATGCCATCCATATCCAGAGAAAGAACTATGGAGTCTGAATGCAGATGGAAGCATACTATTTTCTTTTTATGTTGTTTTTTTCTTTCTTATGGTTTTCCCCTTTTGTTCTGATTCTTCTTTCACAACATGACTAATGTGAAAATATATTTAATACGATTGTATATGTATAACCTCAGATATTAGATTGCTTGCTATTTTGGGGAGGGAAGCAGAAAAAAATGGAACTTAAAATCTTATAAAGGTGAGTGTTGAAAATTATCTTTACATAGAATTGGAAAAAAATAAAATACTATTAAGTGAGGGGGGAAGAATATAAGTTGTAGAACAGTTGATAATCTACATTAGCAAAGGGAGTTTCGTCGCCAAGAATTCCCTACTCCAATAAAATGTCTGAACACCTCCCCAAAAATTGTTTATACATAAATAAAAGTTAATAAGTCAATTTAACAAACATTTATTAGGTGCTTGCTGTATGTAAAGCACCATGCTCAGAGCCTAGACAGGAAGATAAAAAAGCACAAAATCCCTACCTTCAAGAATCTTGCATTTCTTTCTCTGTTGAGACACAGAGAAAGACAGAAAGAGAGAGATAGAAAAAGAAATTCAATATAGACGCAATTAAATCCAGGACTAATGCTCCTTTTTCCCTGCTTTCCTTGGGTAGTCTACTCAAACATTCCAAACACTTAGAATACAAGGAAAATAACTTTATCTTTAACTGAAAAAAATCCATTATAAAATTACAACCAGCATATAAACCAGATTTAAAGAGAGCAAAAAACCCCTGAGGTTAAGTGATGCCAGTTTGCCAGGAAGCCATGAGGTTAGTGACAATGTATATATTCACCAGGTCCCCATAGCTGTGACGATCAAAAAAACTGCAAAAATCTCTCTAGGCAAGTCACTCTTTAATCAGATAAGTGAGCCAAACAAGGCTCCAACTGTTGGTGATACATTTGGTTCAGGATAATAGCACCTTTCCCTTGCAACCACTTGGCTGCTAGTGTTAACGGCAACTCTCTTGAGCCCTCCATACTCTCAGTGATGGGACCCAAAATGATTCCAGGCTTATACCCTCTCCCCTCCCATTTTGCATAGTTTCTGCCTTCCATGGTCCTTCCATTGCTCCTTCCTTCTGGGAAAAGCTCCACTTCCCAGCAGCCCCCCTTGCCAGTGGGAGGGGAGACTAATACAACTGATAGTAGGGGAGGGAGGATATCATGTTGACAGGTAGGGTACTGTGTGATGGGAGCAAAGTGATTTGGAAAATTTGAAGGGAACAGAGAGGCAGTCCAATGAATCTCTGAACTTGGATTCAGAAACACTAGGTAAAGATGTGTGACCCTGGATAAATCACTTACCTTGTTTCACCCTCAGTTTCTTCATCTGTGAAGTAAGTGTTGGAGTAGGTGACCTCTAAGGTCCCTGTGAGCCCAAAACATATGATCCTAGGATTCTACTGATGAATGAACCAGGGAAGCATCCCTATCCATTAGAGTGGATCCTCAACTCAAGGCTTTTGTCAATTCCTATTACTCTAAGATGGCAATAACAACAAATTTCTCTTTTAAAAAGTACTTGGTGCAGACTAATGTTCAGAATAGTTCATCCCACAGTAACTAGAATAGAAAGGACACTGGCATTTCTCATATCCAGCCTCTTAATTTTACAGATGAGGAAACTAAACTCCAGAAAGTTGAGTTGTCCATAGTCACACAAGTATTAACTATCAAGATCTGAATCCATCTGTCTCCATATTTTGTTGTGCTTTCCATTATACTGTGCTGGCTTATTTTTTTAAAAACTATCATAGTAAAAAAAATTTCCATCTTCAATTAATAAAACTTTACTGTATTCAGTTTAAAATGTCAAGACATCCAAGTAAGACAAAAACCACATAGTGAGGAATATTTATTACAATCCACATTTCCAGCAATTCATTCATTTAACCAAAGAGGCCAAATCTGAACTGGTTCAACTAAGGAATGTCCCAGTGGCTCCAAGCCTCCTCTTTACAAAGCAGCTGTTGAAATCATAAGGAAAGGCAGCTAGTGAGTGCAGCTAATGTGGGGAAGATGTTCCCAAGAGAGCAGCATGAGTACTGCAAAGAAATCTTGTTTTCAAAGGCCCTAAAGCCCTTTTTTGGAGGAGGGGTGGGGGGAGTGCTATGGATAGTTCTAAAAATTTTAAGCCCCTGATGCTCCTCCACTTTTGAAGAGTCTTTCCACAGTACACAAATTCACAACTTACAGTAAATGTGTGGGAGTTGAAGGATGAAAGGTGGCAACAGTGAGGGTGGCATACTGGATAGAGTCAGGTAGAGGAGGATTCACATGCCACCCCTGGCACAAACTTGCTGTCTGTCCATAGGCAAGTCACTTAACCTATTAGCATCCTAGGAAACTTTCCAAGACCTTAACTTGCAAAATAGTGGCTGCTTTTGCTTTGGTAGACAGGGTTTCTTCAATGAGTTCCCTTTGCTAAGGAAATCATAGAGGAAGAAGAATTAGACAAAAGAATTAGAAGAATGATTCCTGATCTCAAGGAGATTGATTACTTTAGATAGAGGGAGAAAGTTACACATATTAGGTGTAACAGCAGATTGGCTCTGGCCAAGGAGGCCTGTGGATCCCTCTTCTACTAAGGGACCCTGGATCTGGGCTCACACAAACCGGGTTCAGTGCTGGGGAATCCTGGCCTCTAAAGTGAGG
Organism: Potorous gilbertii; assembly: GCA_028658325.1. Classification (NCBI taxonomy): domain Eukaryota; kingdom Metazoa; phylum Chordata; class Mammalia; order Diprotodontia; family Potoroidae; genus Potorous; species Potorous gilbertii. The sequence goes on from CM053770.1 coordinate 217,603,402, forward strand.
GTCAGGCTCTTTCTCAATGTGTCTGGTTCATTATATCCCCAACCCAGAGTTGAACTCAGGGGGGATAATCTCCTAAACCAGGGGTTTTTAATTTTTTATGGCATAAACTCCTTTGGCACTCTGATTGAATCTTTCTCAGAAAGATGTTTTTGTTATGATTTTTTTATGTATAAAATAAATATATAGGATTACAAAGAGAACTAATTATATTGAAATACATTTATCAAAATATTTCAAAAAGCAAGTTCACAGACTTTAGATTAAGAGCTGCTGTCTTAAACAAAGTTGGGATCATGTCTAGGGGGTCTTCCCTAAAATTAATTTGAAAGGTACCCAGTATATAAAGTAGATCAGGTATGGGATAGCTATTTTTTTTCAAAACCAAAAAAAAAAGTTTAAGACATAAAAGATTCACAAAGTCATTTTGACAAAGTCATAAAATTTGAAACAGTAACCTGTAACTCCAGTTATAGTCTCCCAGGAGATTAATGCTGAAAAACATAAAAACAAGAAACATTGAGTAGGTCTACTGAACAGCCATATCCCTCTAGACTCATCTCTGCATTGTTCAAACAACTCCCTCAAGGATTTTATCTTCTAGCAAGACTCAGGTTCATGATTTGGGCTCATCCTCCTGGTAATCATCTTCTCTGAGGAAGATATAGTTGCAGAAAACTCTTTCTGTCAGTCAACTCCAACTAAGGAAGTAAGGATTCCCAAACCTCTAGAGAACTATTTCCCCAGAGTTCATCTCCCCCTCTCTCATAATCATAGTTTGGTCACTTTGACTTAAGGAAAGAAATAGAGAAGAAAGGAAGCCAAAAAAAAAAAAAAGGAAGCCAGATGTTTGAGTTGCATTCTTAAATTAATTTAGGGAGGCATTTCTCTTCTTGATACCAAACCCAAGGATAGAGGGAGCCCCATCTCTCTCATGGAAGGACTACCCTCCTATGGGAGGGGAAAGAAAGCCTCATAGAGCCCCCAAATAATTGGCAGATTGGAACAGAAAGAGCAATCAGATGTCAATCAACTCCTTTTAAGGTCTACTGAATGGAACATTCTTCTTGGCCCCCTAGCCAATAAAACTTCCACTTTCCTATGGCATCAGGCTAAGGAGGCCTGAGCAACCAACCAAAAGACTTGGATTATACTTGACCTTCAGTAAGGGATGAAAACCTATTCCATTCCCTACAGGGCCAGAGCATATGCCCCAGTGAGTGTCATAGGTATATTATATAGGCATATACAAAAGAAACACAAGTTTATTCAGGAGGCAGACAGACACTAGTGACCAGAAGAATCATAAAAGACCTCTTACAGGTGAAGGGAGATTCAAGTTAATCTTTGAAGAAAGCAAGGAATTCTAAGAGGCAGAAGTAAGAAGGTAGTACATTCTAGGTATGGGAAAAACCACTTCATCAAGAGATGGCTTGTTTATACACAAACAATTTGTCTCGACTCTAGGATATGTGAAAGAGTAACATATAATAAATCCACAAAGATAGGATGAAATTGTATAGTAAAGGTCTTTAAATGCCAAGCTGTGGTGTATGTATTTGATCCTAGAGGTAATGGGGAGTAGGCGAGTAATATGGTCATACTTGTGCTATATGAAAATCATTTTAACAGCTGGAGGCTGGCTTGGTAAGGGAAAAATAATTGTCACTAAAACTTTCTATTTGAGTTAATTTCACTACTTTGGGTAATCACATGCCAAATACTCCCTAGTCTGTAAAGCATGAGGATTGGATTAGGTAAAGTTTAAGACTTCTCTTCTACCATTCTTGAATGGAGATCCAGAAAGTCATACTCATAGCTGCAATCAAGTAGGGCAACTATGGCTTTTTTCCAGGGTGCCAAAATCTGGAACACTAACAACACTTGCCTTCTTTCTGATGAAGAGAAACACCTGGGCTTAGGATCTCACTAGCAAAAAAAAATTTTTTTAACTAAATAAATAAAAATAGAAAGAGATAAATTGGAAGCTTCAAGATGATGTTCTTCCTCCCTGTCCGCTAATCTCTTCCCCAGCCTTGTCCTACCCTGTTCCAGCCTCAAGCTTCCCAGCGTTGCTCTCCACCCAAGGGGAAAGATCTCTTCTATATCCTATCTGTGTGACCTTGGGCAAGTCACTTGAACTCTAGGGATCTCATTCTCTTCATCTGTAAAATGAAGGGTTTGGACTAGTGGGCCTCTGAGCAATCTTTCATCTCTCCATATCTGTGATCCTGTGATCTCGACTCTAGAGTTTCTTTTTCCTTCCTTTCCTCAACCACCATCCACACCCTCCCTCTCTCAACCCTTTGTCCCAGGTACCATCTGGGATGCTTTCTCTGGGCAAGAGAATTATTAGTTACAGCTTTGAATATACTACAAAATAAACAAGTTTGTTTGCTGCTGAATTTGAGATGAGTTATCAATGAAAGAAAGAAGAAGAAAAAGGAAATCCCAGGGAAAACCTTGGCAGAGTTAGATACAGATCCCTTCCACAACTCTTGTCTTAGATCACTCTTAGACTGGGTACATTTTTGAACATCACTTAAGAAGGTTTGCTCTGGAGTGTGCTTCTGAATTTTTTTTAAGGATTCCCCTAGAAGAAAGAAGAAAATATTCACAAGTAGCATATTTCAGTTTCGAAAGATCTAGAATTTCATCAGTAAGACCCACACAGGTTGTGAAACTTCCATGCTTAGTTGACAGTCTTTGTGAGTTTCTATGGTCAAAATATTCATCAGCAAGTGTCCAACATTCAGGGAATAGGGCCCTCCCTGACCCCCGCCATCTTAGCAGTTAAAATTCAGGCAAAAGATGCTGCTGGGCTAAACTCAAAGCCTACTTAGAGCAGGAGAACCAGGACTTTGGTGGCTAGTAAAATGATTTTTCTTTAACTCCGAATCAACAAATATTTATTAAGCATATCTTCTGTGAAAGGCATTAGGGAAAAAAAGATAAAATTAAACTAGTCCTTGCTCTCAGAGTGCTTATATTCTAATATGACAAGTACTTAAGATAATGAAAATTATATAAGTAATTATATAATTATATATAATTATAAAAGTAGTTATATAACTATATAAAATTATTAATATGTTTATATATTATATATGCAATTATACAAATTATATAAGTAATTACATGAAATTATTTATATATTTCTATATAATTATATACATAATTTCAAGAGGCAGAGAGAATTCATAACTAGGGGCAATCAGAAAAGAGAAAAAGCATCATTTCCTAAACACTTTGGAGTTAGGAAAACAAAAATGAAATAGTCCCTTTCCTCAGGGAGTTCACATTCTATCATCGGAACGTAGGAGATGACTGCTGAGCTGTGTCTGAAAAGAAACTTGGATTTTACAGGACAGAAATGAGAACAAAGTGCATGGTGAATTGCAGACGAATAATCTGATAGCTGGCATTTATAGAAAACTTTAAGATCCATAAAGTGTTTTACATGTTATCTCACTTGATCCTTACAGCAGTTTATGAGTTAGATGTCATTATTAACCCCATCAAGACAGGGTTGATGAAGATGAAGAAACTGAGATGATAAGAGAGTTAATGATTTACCCAAGGACACATATCTAGAAAATGTCTATCTTCCTGACCCCAGGTCTAAGATTCTAGTAACAACTCAATAGAGTTAAGGAATATCACCTGAGGAGAACAGCTAGCAGGTGAATTCAGGAGAAAATCTTATCAGATTTCTATTGACAAATCAATAGCCTGATAACTTCAATGGAGGAGGATATTTGTTAAATTGAATAGTTTGCGGTTTTTTTACCCTTTGCTTCCCTAGGTATATATCTAAATATGAAATATATATGTCTGTGTGTGTGTGCATATAAATACATATATAGTATGTGCATATACAATACACATTATGTATATCCTTACATACACATATATACATATACATTATATATGCATATATAGTCAGATAGGTAGCCTAGTGGATAGAGCACTGGGCTTAGAACCTGAAAGACTCATCTTCATGAGTTCAAATCCAGCCTCAGACATTTACTAGCTGTGTAACCCTGGCCTATTTGGCAAGAAAAGCCTCAGTGGAATCATGGGAAGTTGGATGTGACTGAAAAATGACAACGAAAACCATTTTATATATTTATATATGTGTGTGTGTGTATATATATAT
>CM053770.1:217608057-217633593 GCA_028658325.1 Potorous gilbertii
TGTATCCCTATATATATTTATGAATGCATAAATGAAGATGGGAAGGGAAGGGAAGGGAAAAAACAAAAACACTCAGTATCATTAGTATTATTTACTTAGGCAAAATATATACTGATGTATTATTGTTTCACTTTGGTATTCCCCAATTTCCCAAGGCTCCAATTGCTCTCTCCATTGGCCTGGGAAGACAGCAACATTAGCATGACCGAGGGCATATCTGACACACAAAGACCGGGCCAAAGCAGATGCCGGAAAGTGATTTCAGGTTACTGGTGCAGCTCAACCTATTCTAATTTAAGCCTGGCTTCCTTTTATAAAATAGGCCGATATTCTTGGCAGAAAAGAAGGGCACCCAGGACAGAAATATCCATGTTAGTATTACTATCGCTGCTCGGCTAACTGAAGTCACAGTTCCTTGCAGGACTGGAGTCAAGAGAAATAGTTCATTGCCGTCAGACCTGACCTATCGAGGAAGCTTTCAGAAATAGATCTAATTTTCAACCTAAATGGACAGAGTAATTAAGCATTCAATTCTTCATAAATCTCCAAATTTAACTCAGACCCCTTTCCTCTCTTCCAGATGGCTTGTCAGAGTAAGTAAAGCTATATGAAGAAGTTGTCTAACTAGAGAGGGCTCTATCTCCTAACCAGGTTTTATTAGAGGTAGAGGTATGAGGGGTATAGATCACCCAGATGAACACTGGGGCTTGTGGAGCACATGGTGTTTCATACCTGGAGGGTTCCAGCTCAGCCAATAAGCAACTCTGTGCAAATTAAGCTCTCCTCTGTTGCTTCTCTCAGAAGTAAAAGGCTTAAATGATCTGTATCAACACTATGAAGTCATTAAGGCAGAAGATTTTTAAATGTCATCTGCCCTCTTTTTTTCCCTCAACAGAGCCATTATTAATGTTCTTTTCAGTACCATGGCCAGGAGCCAGGGGTGGAGATAGAAGTTTAGGGTCTGGAGCAGCAGGTCTGTAACTACCTCCCTCACTCTCTTTCTCAAAGTCTTTCAAATAGCAAGTAGGAAATAAGAAGAAGAGATTAGAAAGGAGGAATAACTAGTACAAAAATGGATATGGAGAAGAAAGTTGGCAACATTGCTAGCCTTTTATTTCCTACCACCAATGTGGAAGCATTCTAATACCCTGGTGTGTTTGACTCAGACTTTGAAAGAGCACAGTCACGGAACAGGCCATATGAAAAGAACCTTGAGCTTCGCTGTCAAAGGGCTTGACTTCAAATCCTGGCCCTCCTCCTTACAAGCTGGAGGGACGATGAGCAGCAAGTCGCTGAAAGTTTCTGCACCTCAGTTTCCCCATCTCAAAAATGGGAATGATAATACTGCCCAACCTATTGCTGAGTTTTAAAAAGGGCTAGGCACAGAAAAGTGATTTGTAAAGAGTAAAGCAGTCCTCTATCAATGTGTGCTGGAGTCGCTAGACCTGGTATCAAGAAGGCCTGAGTTTGAATCCTACATCATGTTTATTAGTTCTGTGACATCTGCCCATCCCACATCCTCACAAACCACTGCATAGAACTTCATGTGCAGCAAAGAAGACAGAGGGTTGGAGCTGAAATCAAAAAATACTCATTTCGATTCCATTTTTATCATTTCAGTGACCTTAGACAAAGCGTTTGACTTGCTTAGACCTCGGTTTCCTCATCTGTAAAATAAGGAAGTTGGTAAAGGTAATCCTTTAAGGACCTTTGCAGGCCCCAGTTGATGGTGTACTTAGTAGACAGAATTCTAAACATGGAGTCAAAGCAGGGGTGTGCTGGCGTCAACTCCAACCAGCGATGGTTGGCAAATTTTCAATGTGAGCATTTTCACCTCAGAAATCCACAAATGATACAAAATAGAGCTTGATGTATTGTTTTGTTGATTATCTAAACCTAAGAAAATGATGCAAAAATTATTAATAATGCATATTAAACTTAAAAGTCCATCCCCTTTGTTAAACATTTTTGAGCGTACCTCTGAATTAGGGAAATGGAGTTCAAATACCGCTTCAGATTGTGACTCACTAAGTGACCCTAGGAGAGTCATTTACCCTGTACCACAGTTTCTTCATCTGGGTAATGGGGATGATGGTTGTAGCTCCTATCTCCAGGGATTGTTATGAGGACTCAGTGAGATAACAACAATGCAAAGCATTTCGCAAATGCTAATGCACTATTTAAAGGCTAGTTGTTATTAACCTATGACCTCTTTGACTCTCAGTTTCCTAATCTAAAACATGGGGTTACTAATAGTACCAACCTTACCGGGTGTAGATTGGTCGAGATAAAATTATGGATGCTTTGAAAATCCTAGAGTATGCAGGTGTGCTTTACAGATATGTTAGAGATGATCAGTACATCTGCACAGGTGAGATGTATTCAGGAAAGCTTACCATAATTCATCCATCCCTCACCTTTACATTCATTGTCTGATTCCACCCTTTGCCAAGTCTACCCTTCTTCCCTATCTACAGGCTCCAAGCTTAGCCCGAGAGTATCACTCCTTAGGGAACAGAGAAAGAAAAGGTCAGGGTTGTTTAAGGAATGGAAAGACAAGGAGAACCAATCCATCAGTCCACAGGCATTTATGTGCCTGATGCCGAAAATACTAACACAAAGAATGAACCAATCCCAATTAGGAGCTTCTACCCTAATGGGGGAAAATCCCAAAGACATACGTGAGTACAGAAACAACAAATAATGCAGAAAGGGAGAAAGAGAATCATTCCTTTCCTTTTTTTTTTCCTATCTCAGGTCCTGAAATAAAATCTCTCTGTGGACAAGCAACATTCTTTGAGGTGAGAGAGTAAGATCAACAATGGAAAAAGGCAGGCAAGAGAAGAAAACTAACCAACTTTTTGGAAAGTAACAACAAATATCTTGAAAAGAATTGCACACTTGTAAAGTTTACACCTACCATGAAAGAAAAAATGCAAGACACTCAAAGCTTTGAACAGTAAAAGTTAGGACAATGTAAAATGTACTAGAAGAGGGGCAGCTAAGTGAAGCTGTGAATAGACTCCACTGGCCTGGAGTCAGGAGGACCTGAGTTCAAATCCTGTCTCAGAAACATCCTTTCTTTGTGACCCTGGACAAGTCACTTAATCCCAGATGCTGAAAGGGAAGGAAGGAAGGAAGGAAGGAAGGAATTTGAAGGGAAAAGAGAAATGAAAAGGAAATTGCATTATTGAAGGAATGAAGTTAGGGAAATGCAATATTGAATATCAAACGCCACATGAAGAGAAAATACAGAGTATCTTAAAGCTGGTGATTCAACAAAGGGGAAGAAAGGCATGGCTAAGATGATAAATTAGCTCTTTGGGAAATTGCACATATGTAACAAACAAATATGAATCTAAGAAATAGGAGTTTTTGTACATGCTTCAAAGAATGGCTGTTGAAGAAATATGAATCTGACATTTGACTAAGCTCCACTTTTGGAAAAAGAGCCCTTAGTATATGAACGGTAACAGCAAGAGAGAGAGAGAGTATTCACACCTAGAAGTATATTTATATAGGCATATATAGAGGTATGTCATATCTTGTATGTCTATATAATACATATTATATAAAAATATCATGCTAAAATATAACATATGGTATATTATATATTTTATATTATGGTATAGTATATACAGTAAGTAAATAATGTAAGTATATGTGTTGTGGTTGTATGTGCTGTGTGGTTTGTTCTCCATTCTCAAAGAGGACCATGACATCAGAAAGATGATGACATGACTTGCAAATAAATTAGATTTGAAAGACAGAGGGCTGTGCAAAGTCACCAGTCTCACTTTCTCCTCCGGAACCATCTGCGTCTGGTGGTCAGATGACTGGACAGAGCCCAGGATGCCGTGGAAGACCTTGACCATTTTGAGCTAAGTTCTCATTTTGAGTGAGGCAATGTCCATTCAGTGAATAGGCCTATTTAAGAAGGGGGTCAAGGGATGACCTCTTTAATCCTCCCCAAAAAAAATCAAACTGGGAGGGGAAGACCCTCAGGGTTGCTGGTCAAAAGAGATATAATATAAGATACATAATATGAATATAATATATAATGGTATAGTATATATAATATAGTATATATTATGTGATATGTATAGTACTTATAGAATAGTATCTGTAATATTACATATACATAAGTGTACTCTATAACATATATGTGCATCGTGTGGGTGGATATCTACATAAAAGAATAAGAGACCATCACGCTTATTTTCAAAAAGATATGGGTTCAGTCCCTGGCTCTGATACATACAGACAAAATTGTTTAAACTCTTTGTGTCCCAGACACAATTGAGTTGTGATTTGAATCCAAGGGAGTTTCCATACTCAAAGTTCCCCATACTAGTGAAATAGTACCATCGTTAGTTAGGTCATAGGTTCCAAGCTAAAAAGGAGTCTCAAAGGGTCATCTAATCTAATGCTTTCATCTTACATGTAGGGAGACAGGAAGATTTTTTTAAGCTGGTCAATACAGTTTCAAGCTACTGATAGACATGCATAAATAAGGTAGGAATAAGGTTATGTGAGTGGGAAACAAGCTTATCATTTGTTTGGGCTCAAATTCATTTGCATGCTATGGCAGAGAGGATCTTGGGAATACCTTACTCTCTGAGATAGTTATCAGGAACAGAGAGCTTCGATATTTTCCTAGGCTTATGGGTAACAAATATCACTCAATCTTAGGAGAATTTGGTCTGGCTTTTGTTAGCTGTGTGATGACACATGATCAAATTGCGGACAACCTGGCCTTCCCAGGGAGAGAGGGTCTCACCGTTACATCCCAGCAGACCCAAGCTGAGATGACCAGCCACATGAAAGGTCAAGAGATGAGGCCAGAACCTGCTAGCAGGAAGAAATACCCAAAAGACATCAGCAAGCCCAGCAGGTGCCAGGATTCACCAGAAGAAAAGTGGGAAGCAATAATGTGTTCAGGACCTACCACACCTGATCAATGATAGACTGGTCCAGTAAGAGCAGTGATGCCATCTCCTAAAAACACTGATAGCCCTGCAGCACTGGAGGCAAGAGCTATCCTTCACAGGAGGTGTGAGTTACCTGGGTAATTGTGCATTCCTTACATGTTTACTCTTCATGCGTGGGCAGCTGGGTGGTTCAGTGGATAGAGCACTAGTGCAGGAGTCAGGAGGACCTGAGTTCAAATCTCACCTCAGACACTTAACACTCATTAGCTGTGTGACCTTGAGCAAGTCACTTAACCCCAACTGCCTCATCCTGGGTCATCTCCGGTCATCCTGATGAATATCTGGTCACTGGATTCAGATGGCTCTGGAGGAGAAGTGAGGCTGGTGACCTGCACAGCCCTGCCTCACTCAAAACAAAGCTGAGTGCAAGTCATGTCATTATTTTTCTGATGGCATGGTCTTCTTCAGCAACCAAGGATGAACACACATACACACTCTTCATGTGTAATCCCTATTGTGTCTACTCTCCCAACTGATGCTGTGTATATTTGTGTCAGAGTGTGCCTTAATTCTTGAGGTCTTGAATATTCTGTTGTGACCTTTATTGCTACTGCATGCTATTTCATTAAATGTCTGTTTTGAAATAATTGTGTCCTCTGACTGGAGGAAATAAACATAGGTGAGGGCTTGTGAGGTAGTTTGAGCAGATACGGACCTACATAATGTTTGAAAATGCTCCCCCTAAAAGCTAGGTGACGCAGTGGGTAAAGTACAGGGCCTGGAGTCAGGAAGACGTGAGTTCAAATCTAGCCTTAGATACTAGCTATGTAATCCTGGGCAAGTCACTTAACCTTGTTTGCCTCAGTTTCTTCATCTGTAAAATGAACTGAAGAAGAAAAGAGTAAAGCACTCATATCTTTGCCAAAAACAAAAAAAATCAACCTAAATGGAGTCATAAAGACCCTGAAACAACTAAATAACAATAATAGGTAGACATTTTATAAATGAGATTCAAACATGGTCCTAACACAAGAACAGGGCGTAAGGATTCTAAGCCATAAAAAGCAGTACAAGAGCCTTTCAAAAGCTCAGAAACTCCGAAGTGAACATATACAATGGATAAACGTCCATGGGGAAAAGGGAATTTCACAGAATGACATTGTAAAGAAGACCCTAAAATGAAATGAATCACAAAGGTTGTCAATATTGCGTATCTGGACATGAGACAGAGAAGAGATTTCTCTTTTTTATTTGAAAATATGTCATTAAAACATCACTGTGTTAAAGGTAATTCCCTCTACCTACTCAAATCACAACCCATCATGGAATCATGAAAAGAGCACTGGCCCTGTGCTCTTTTCAGTGGTCCTGAATTTAAATCTTGCCTCTGATAACTTTCTACCTTCCTGTGTAACCTTGGAAGAGTCAATATTGAGGAATGACTGAACAAGCTGTGGTGCATAATTGTGATGGAATACTACTGTGCCATAAGAAAAGATGAGCTCAATGGTATTAGAAAGGCATGGAAACTGACTTGCATGAAATGGTGATGAGTGAAGTAAGCAGAACCAAGAGAACACTGTATACAGTAACAGCAATACTGTTTTAAGAACAACTTTGAGGAACTGAGTCATTGTGACTATTATAAACATACAAATTAAAAATAAAGGACATATTAAGAAAGATATTATCTGCATCCAGAGAAGGAACTGATAAATAGAAATATGTATAGAATATTTTTACATATATACACTTATTTGTGTCTAATGGTAACCATCTCTCCAGGGAAGGGGAGGGGAAGGAAAAAGAAAAAAAAATTACATGATAACTTTGGCATATGTTTAAAAACAATAGCAAATTGTTCATAATAGATTTGTGGTTTCACATGCAATTACTTTTTTATTAGATTATGTTATGGAAATGCTTGTTTAATTCCATAAACTAAAAATAAAATAATTTTAACCCCCCAGCCTCAGTTATCTCATCTGTAAAATGGAAGGTGGGGTGAACTAGATGGCATCTGAGGTTCCTACCAGTTCTAAACCTATGATCCTTGGATGGTATGACCTAATAATAAATAAGTCCTAAAGAACTGGATCAGGAAGAGAGAGAGTAAATTAGGGCTACCTAGCCAGCAATAACAAATAATGGTTCACATTATAAAACATTTTAAGGTTTGCAAAGCACTTTATGTGTATTAACTCGTTGGTCTTCACAACAACCTTAATTTAAGTGATATTGTTCACATTTTACAGATGTAAAAACAAACACTAAAACAAGTTAAGAGACTTGCTTGTGTCATCCACTTTGTAAGTATCAGGAGTGAGATTCAAACCTAAGAATTTCTTGACTTCAAACTCAGTATTCTCTTTACTACTCTTTGTGTCACTAAAGCATACCAAAAAAAAAAAAGGAGGAGGAGCTTAAAAAAAGCGTAACTTGAACAATCACCTACTATTCTAGACTATCCTATATTTAGACCTGTTCCAGGAAGAAAACTTTGCAACCTCTGTCCCCATTATATAGTTTGATAGCCCTAAATGTCAAAATTCTTCCTTGTATCTCATTTGAATCTCTGTTATGATTTATGTTCATTTCACCTGATGTCATCCTTTGGCGGAAAATGGAGATTCAGTCACCCTCTCCAACCCTTTGACCCACTGGATCATTAAAAAAAAAAAATTATCACTCAGTCTTTTCTTCTGCAGGTAAATGACCCCTGTTCCTTTGCCTAGTAAATCTTCAGATGCCTAACCTTTTAATCATTCCTTTGTCGGTCTCCTCTGAACCCTTGTCAGTTGTCCTTTAATTGAGGAGCTTATCACACATACCACAGCTGATCAGCCCTAAAGCAGAAAGTCTCCTCATCATATTCATTTACTATCCACGTCATCCTCACAACTTTATTAGGTTCTATAAAGTTACCCCCAATCAAGTTGTTAAGACACATACACAGATAAACAAAATACAAAGTTGTACATGCTCATTACATGAGAGAAATGCTAACTTCTAAGAGATATAGGTGGAAGAGATTACATTCAACTCAGGAGATTAATGGAATATTTGATCCGGTACCAGAGTCATAACTAAGGACAAGCAACATGGGTTTTGTCTCTGGGTGCTGAATTTAGAGAGTGCTCAGAGTACTTACAGTTCTTCAAACCCAAAGGGGTCATGAAATGACTGAACAACAACAAATTAGCACATTGTTGTTCAGTCATTTGGAGATTTCTTGGCAAAGATACTGGAGTGGTTTGCCATTTCCTTCACCAGCTCATTTTACAGATGAGGAAACTGAGGCAAACAGGAATACAAATAAAAAAGTAGAGGCTGATCTGTTTTCAATTCTGATAAGTAGAGACAACACAGATTGAAGGTTTCAACTGTAAATCAGATGGAAAGATCCCATGGCCTTTACTTAGAGTACAACACAAAGCCGATGGTACTGTTCCTTTAATGTTTCTACTGTTAAAATCATGCAATTTTCTGATGTTGAACCATTTGACAGTGTCCACGTCTTTAATGTCAAGAATCTTCCTTCCTGGCCTTAGGGCATTGTAGATGCTAAGGAACCAAACCAGACAACACAGCTCTTGCAGATGCAATTGCCAGGTTGCTTCTCCATAGGCGATGCTTCCAGGAATAATGGTTGTGAGAGCTGGCAGGAAGCAGGACTGATGATCTAGAGGGTACCATGCCTGGGGCTCCTACCCTCACCACCTTTTGGTGGTAGCTGGTGAGTGGTTGATTATTTGGTGTTGGAGGTCATGAAGAAGGTGGGCCCTTTCTCAATAGAGATTGCTCCGTTCAGTAAGGGCTCTGGGGGCCTGACTCCAAATGAAGTCTTTTTTCTATCAAGCTGAGTGACCATGAGTAAGTCATCTAACCTGAGTCTCAGTTTCTCTGTCTATAAAATAAGAATGAATCCTATGGTCTCAAAAGTACCTTACAACTTCAACTCTATAGACCTATGAACATGGAAGACCAAGTGAGTGCTGGTGCCAGAAAGAAATACTGACAATAGAAGGGAAAAGCAGGTTTCGGGGAGAGATAAAAGCTCCAAACACAGTAGCATGTTGAGTAGGACATTTAGGTAGGGATGCCTTGCAGGCAGTCTGAGACTTGGCAAGAGGTTAGAACTAGTGATATAGATTTAGCACTTTATTTGTTGGAGCCTTGGGAGTGAATGGGTTTTCCAAAGGAGAGGGCAAAGAGAGAGGAGCAAAATAGAGAGTCCATCGATAAAAGCTTGAGCACTCCCAAGATCAAGAGGTTGGCAAGGAGGTGACAAACCTCTCATTTCACAGAAGAAACTGAGGCATTTAAATGATACCCAGTGCAAACACAGCTAGAATGGAACTAAGGTAAAATTTGAATCCAGGTCTTCCTGACTCCAAGTCCAGCATTCTAGATATTATGCCCCAAGAAATCCAAAAGAAAGAGATAATCAGCACATATGTAACTGACATCAAATTGCTTACCATCTTAGGAGAGGAGGGAAGGGAGGGAGGAAGGGAGGAAGAGAGAAAATTTAAAACTCGAAATTTTTAAGTTGCTGTTAAAATTTGTCTTCATATGTAATTAGAAAAACTAAAATCCTATTAAAAAAAGAAAAATAATCAACACATATATAACCTATATCAAGTTGTTTACCCTCTTAGGGAGGGAAGGAGAAAATCTGAAACTCAAGACATTTAAATGAATGTTAAAATTTGTCTTTACATATATTTAGAAAAAAGAAAAGATAATCAACATTAGGAAATCCTACAGAGAGATCAAGAACAATTCAGCCTTAAAAAAAAAAAAAAAAAAAAGATCTCTGACATGGCAATTAGAAGGTCACTAGTGATATTTTAGAGAGCAATTTCACTACAAGGTTGAAGATTGGAAAACAGTTTAGAGGGATAGAAGATAGAGGGAAGACCCAAAGAAATGGAAGATTCAGAAGTACATGGTTTTTGCAAGCTCAGTTCTCACAGGCAGAAGGGAAATAGAGAGGTGGATGGATGAGACAGAAACATTAAGGAGATGTTCATGACTGGTGAAGCCTGAGGGTGCTTAAACAATAAGTAGATAGAGAGAAGTGTAAAAATAGAGACTAGAGGACAAATAGAAGGCTTAGTGTGAGTGGGAGGATTGGAAAGAGGGAATGAGATGTGATCAGAGAGGATGGAATTTGAAAGTTCAGGATCTTGGATTCCATATGATGGGGAGGTCTCAATCACAACTATACTAGTAGGATGTGGTTGAAATAGGTTGGAGAAGAAGTTCTATCATCCTAAGATCATAGATTTAAAGTTGGAAGGGATCCAATTCCAACTTTTTTATTTACAAGTGAGGAAACTGAGTCCCATAGAAGGGAAATTATTTACACAGTTAGCACATGGCAGAGTCAGAATTTGAACCAGGTCCTCTGACTTCAAAGCCATCAGTTTTTCTCTACTACCCTATGCAGAATTTAGGAGGCTGACAAATTGTTTAGTTAGGCTGTTGGAAAGATCAGTGGATATTGCCATTCTTGAAAATGTAATAATAGCATTTATGTAGCACTTTAAGGTTTACAGTACATATATTTATATACATTACTACACATCCTCACAACCACCCTCAAATAGGTACTATTACTCTCCCCATTTTACAGATGAAGAAATGGAGGCTAAGAGACATTAAACAACTTGTCCAAGGTCATGCAGGACTTCCTGACTCCCAGCTCAGCCCTCTATCCACCCTACCATCCAGCTGCCCCACCCCATACACACACTCAGAAGGCTGGGGTGGATCACAGTGGAAAGTTGGGAGTCAGGTGCTAAATTCACCAAGAAATGACCTACATGTCAACAGATGTTAGCAACAAGTGAGAGGGTGGTAAAAATGTGAACTTCAAAGGAGGAAAGATTATTGACAAGATGAAGAAGCTACATCTTCTTCTAACTACAGTTAGAAGGTATCAAGGCTAACACCAAACTGTCATCCTGGTTTGGGAGTCAGGGAGAATATGAGAAGTAACCTCCCATAGAGGTCAAAAAGTATAGGATGTCCTTGGGAAGGTTCAATTAAAGTAAGGAGGTGGAAAGAATGTTGATTTTTTTTTAAAAATACCAGGGCAAGGGACAGTTAATTGAGGCTCAATCAGTAGAAAACACAGCAAAGGAGAATGGGGGCCAGGTGATTTGGTGCATCCCTGTAGTCCTTGCTATTAAGAAGGTTGACGGATTACTTGGGAGCTTGGGAGTTCTGTGCTGAAGGAGGCCCAAAACCAACTAGGTGTGCTTGTTCAGTCTGGCACCAACTTGGTGAGCCCTTGGGTGCAGCAGTCTATCAGAATGAGGAGAGAGGGAGGGAAGGAAGGGGGAAAGGGAGGAAGGAAAGAAGAAAGGAAGGACGGAAGGCATGAACTTGGGAGGGAGTAAGACTGATCGATGTAGGGATGTGGGTTTGGACAGGAGTAATATAGGCACACAACTTGTACCTGGAGCAGCAAGACTAGATAACGAGTTCACAGCAGACAGACTGAAGAAGTCTCAGAAGTCCAGGAAACAAGCAATGTCCAGTTGGCAGCAACTGAAAAACAATAGCAGAGGAACTTGAAAGACTAGCCAGCCCAGAGGTTTCCAATCAAATGAGGAATGCTGGTATTCTGGACTGTGCCAGTGGGAAATCTCATCCACAGGTGTTCTGCCCAGGGCCAAGATTTCAACCAGCAGATGATGCAGCAGGGAAAGGAAAGGGGACATTGCAAACAAAAGGAAACGGAGTGAGCAGAGGCTCAGAGGAAGAAGCGGCACAGTACATGTTTGGGAAATGCTAAATAATTCAATTTGACTGGAACAGAGAGCATGTTTTCAGTAGTGTGAGATAAGGCTGGAAAGGTAGATTGATGAAAGTCAACCAGCCAGCCAACAAGTGTTTATTATGTGCCAGGTACTGGGCTAAGTGCTAGGGATGCAAAGGAAAAGCAAGTATAGTCTCTTCCCTCAAAAAACTTACCTTCTGATGGTAAATAATATGATAGGTACATACAAGAAACATATAGAATGGATAGATGGTAACCTCAGAGGGAAAACCTAAGAAGACTGAGAAAGGGTTAGGGTTACAGAAGGTAGCATGTATGTTAAATCTTGAAAAAAAGCCAGGGAAACTAAAAGGCAGAGGTGAGGAGGAAAAGCATTCAGTCAACCAATAAGCAATCGACATTTATTGAGTGCCTATTGTATGCCAGGCATTGTACTAAGCACTGAGGTTACAAAAAGAGGGAAGGAAGGAAGGAAGGAAGGAAGGAAGGAAGGAAGGAAGGAAGGAAGGAAGGGTTCATAGGAGATGGATGACAGGCAAGGAAGTCACCAGTACTAAAACACAAAGATGAGGGATGGAGATTTTGTGTTTGCAGAATGCCAACTGGTCTACTGTATCTGAATCATAGAGTACACAGAAGGGTACAAAGTTTAAGACTAGAAAGGTAGGAAAATACCAAGCTTTATATTATGGGTTTTGAATGCCAAGCCTTTACTTGGATTGACTGTGTAGGCAGTAGGCAACTGTGGAACGTTTCTGAGCAGGGGAGGTGTGGGACCATAACCATACTCAGAAGAATAATCTGGAAATAGTGTACAGTTCGAATTGAAGAGATGAGGAATTGGAGCAGGCAGACTGCTTGGGATGCGATCCAAATGGTCTAAATTAAAAATTCAGAGGTAAGAAGAGCCTGGGCCAGGGTTGTAACCACAGAAAGGGAAAGAGCAGAACAAGTAGAAGAGGAAGACTCCACAAGACTTGGCAATGTATTAGAGGGAGGAAGAGTGAGAGATCAGGCAACTCTGAGACCATCTAGTCTGAAGCCTCTCATTTTGCAGATAAAGAAACTGGGAGCATAAAGGAAGTTGCTATTTGCCCAAGGTCACAACAGGTAGTAAGCATCGAGGTACGATTGGAACCTCTGCATCTAAATCCTATGCACTTTTCATTAGTCTACATTGTCCCCTACATGGTATTTTAAGTTGCTCTGCACAAAGTAATCAATAACAATTTCTGTCCTTCCTTGTCATCCTTTCCTTCAGTTTTTCTGCCAGTCTCTGCCCTCTTAGGCATTTGCTTGCTTTCTTGACTAGTTCCCTTGACGTTGAGTGATACTGCGGGGCAGATTCTACAGATCAGATGTATAAAACCTGATGAAATAGTCATGTCTTCTGCCTACCGTAGAGAGGCTCCAGCTCAGGTCAAGGGGACCTTCCTACCAAATCTTCATGCCATGGCTTTTAAACACACTAACCTGGTTAGTCTGAAACTATACTCCCAGACTCAACCACTCGCTCCTTACTGCTGGCTTAGCTAGAATGACAGGCACCATGGATAGCCAATAGGAACCGGAATATTATCCCAACAGCAACCAGTTGACTTTTCCAGTCCTCGCTGGAGGATCCAACCAATTCCCCATCTCAAGGGTCCATTATTATTGGATCCATATGGAATTTGGAAACTACATGCTTATAGTAACAAAAAAGTCATGGACATATAGCATTATCAACATCATGTGTGTAAATGGAGCATGCTTAGGCACACCTTTGGGTCTCCTCCTAAAAGTGGCTTTACATTTTAATCACAGGATGTTACCTTAGTTTCAAAGTATGGATTGCTACATTTTGCATATGGCTTGGTTTTAAACAGAATATACTCTGCCTCTAGAGCTAGCCTATCATTTTTCTTCTTTCTTAAACCATTTTTTTTTGTTAGATGCTACACCATGAGAAATTTTCATATGCTACAAAACAATGCTCTTAAGAACTGCATGAGTTCTAAATTCAGTGAAAACTTGTTAAGGCATTCTTGAATGAAACACACCACAAAAAATGGATTCCAACTATGACTTCTTTTTAGTAATTTTTCTCATATGTTATTGAATTTGGGATAACCAAATATTTTCAACCAAAACTTCTATTATTTGTTTTAGAATATAGGCACACCTTTGGTCAGTTTCACATTCATTTTGTAATCCTTGTCAAGATGCCTAAGCTTTTGTAGATATTTATTCTTTATTTTTGTAAAGTAACTTGATGTGAGAAAGGTAATTTGAATGACTCAAAATGTTCCAACTTCGATATAAACAACTAATTTGGTTTATGATGGATTTTTATTATGGCACATAGGCATTAAGCTTAACTTTAGTGGTCTTAATTTCTTTGGTTTAACAAAGAAAAATTATGCCACTTAAGACTTGTCAATAAATGGTCACCTTTTAAAAAATTCTTTGGGTACACACCCTAAGAAATATGATATGTGCCACAATCAATCAACATGCATTTATAAGGAACCATTTATGTGCCAGTCACTGGTTGGGACTGCTAATGACTCTTTTGAAAGGTAGGTGAAAGATGAGAAGGGCACTCAAATGAGCTGCTGGGTCAAGGAAGGGTATTTTTTTTGTTTGGTGGCTTTTCTCCTCTTCCCTTCTTTTCTTTTCTTTCTAGGATAGAGGAAACCTGAACATGTTTATAGGCAGAAAGGAAAGAACCAATGGAGTGAAAGATGCTGGAGATCAGTGATTAATGGAGCAAGGTCTAAGAGGAGATGGGAGATGATCATGGGGAAATGGGAGGTTTACCCTTAGAAAAGAGGATATTCACAACTTCCTCTTAACAAAGGAAGAAGGATTAAATATGTGAAAACAGAGAGAAGCACGAAGAATAAATATAACTGCTTTCTGATTTATATTCACTGAGTAAATCACACTGATAGAAGAATGTCTTGGGCTATGCTCCCCTAAAAAAATGTAGTGGGAATGTTATTTAGTGAGCAGGATGGCCACTCTCTCTATATAGGGCTATATTTAGATTTATGCACCCTACTGTAACCCTCCACCTTTTTATATGAACATAAATTCTGATTTATGCTTAACTTTCTTTCCACTATGGCCCCCAGAATCTTTTCTGACATACTAATCACACATAGGTTATTTCCTGTCTCATAACTGTGTAGCTGTTTTTTCTTCCACAGTTTCCTTAAAGATCAGTCATGCTCTACAATAAAATTTCTCATTGTCCTGTTCTTTCTAAAGGGTCCAAAATAAATTTTAGAATTAAAAATAAATAAAGAGAAATTTGGAATGTGATAAGTAAAACCGCAATACTTTAAGAAAAATAAGGTTAATGAAGTAAATAGGGGGCTATTAAAATATATCTAAAATCTCTGTGGATAAAAGTATATTTACTCATTTTGAATAACCATTTATAAAATGTTTTGGCTTGCTTTATTAAAAAATGACCTATATGAAAGTGATCACATTTGAATATAATGCTCTTATAAATCATGAACAGGATCCTTCATGGATATAAATCATGGATAGGTCCTTCATATAATGAAGTGAAGATTATTCAAAAATAATTTCTTTTATTAAAAAAATGGCAGTATTCATTACAATGAGTCATAAAATGTATATTATAATAAGGATATTTATGTTGCACTTTGATGTTTACAAAACACTCTACATACATTATCTCCTATTATCTCTATGAACTACTCTATAAGGTAAGCAATACAGAAATTATCCCATTTTACAAAGAGAACTGAGACCCATAGAAATTAAATGACTTGCCTTTGGTCACATAGTTTATAAATGTTGGAGTCTAAATTTGAACTTAAGTCTCTCTTGATTCCTCAACACTCTGGAGAAGTATTTTATTGTGGCACCATTTTGTGTTACTGTCACAATTACCTTTTGAGGCAGACAAGATGGATGTGTCATAGAGATTAAGGTCAAGTCCTAGCCCCATGGTCACTTGTGGTAGAGTCAGTACTAACACCAACATCTTCCTACTTCAGTGTCCTTCCCAATACGTAATGCCATCCAACAAGGACTCGCAAGAATAGGTTCAATACTGTGATCAGAATATTATGGGAATATTCCCTGAAGATTCACAGTTAATGTAGCCAGTTATCAATACAGGCAATTAATGATTTCCTGTATAATGATACTTCCATTAATAAATACTTCAGAAATAAAACTTCTTTGACAAACATCACCTTAGACACTATGAGGCAGCTGTGGGCTAGCCTTAGAACCAGAAAAAACTAGATTCAGGTCCTCCCTCTGCCATTGTACAACTCTAGACAAGTTACTTAAACCCTGAGTGTTAGACAATTCTAATACTTTAAATCACAAGGGACTTGCTGAACTGCCTCAATGGAGGAAGTTTCCCTACCAGGGAATTCATGATCCTAATAGAACCATGAGTCTAGGTCCCTCAAATCCTAGGCCACAAGAAGTCTAAAGTAAAGTTTTTTCTCCTTATTCGACTTGTCGGTGGTGGCAATAGCTGACAAGAGGAAAATAATACCATCGTATCAAATGCATAGTGAGTCTCAGAGGTGAGTGAGAATCTGGACCCTGGGAAAACAAGGGTTCACTTGAAATGGACACCTGGAAGTGATGGAGGTACCATCCAGAGTCATGGATTCCATGGTATTAACATCAAGAAAACACAGGTGCTCCATCAGCCACCACCACACCATCCATACATGGAACCATCGGTTACAACAAATGGAGAAGTTTTGAATGCTGTGGATAAGTTCACTTATCTTGGTAGTGTACTTTACAGGGATGTACACATTGACAACAAGGTTGATGCACTAATATCCAAAGCTAGCTCGGTGTTTGAGAGGCTCTGAAGAAAAGCATGGGAGAGAAGACTGACTACCAGACTGAAGGTCCACAGAGCCATTGTGTTGACTTCATTCTTGTATGCCTGTGAAACATGGACAGTCTACCAGCGCCAGGAAACTGAATCGCCTCCATTTGAACTGTCTTAGAAAGATTCTGAGGCTCACCTGGCAGGATAAGGTACGAGACACTGAAGTCCTTAGTCAAACTAAACTGCCAAGCATTCAAACTCTGCTTCAGAGAGAGCAACTCCAATGGACTGGCCGTACTGTTCAAATGCAAAATGTACACTTGCCCAAAAGATTATTTTATGGAGAACTCACATGGGGCAGTTGATCACATCGTAGTTGGAAGAAGTGATACAAGGACACTCTCAAGGTCTCTCTCAAGAACTTTGGATTTGACTGTGCAACATAGGAGACACTGGCACAGGACCGCTCATCATGGCATGCCCACATCAGAAAAGTTGCTATGCTCTATGAGTAAAGAAGAATTAAGACAGCACAAAATAAACACAGGATGCTCAATTTTGGAATATCCACCCTAAATGTTCACACTGACTATCTGTGCCCAGTCTGTAGTAGAGCATTTCAAGTTCCTCTTGGTCTGATCAGCCACAATCAGATACATTGAAACTTGAGTTTATCATGGTGATGTCATTTTGGTCCTCTTCCAGAAAAAAGGACAACAACCAACCAACCAACAAGGCATCATCTCAATAGAGGCTGGAGAGCATCTCCACCCAAGCAGTCCCAGATACCAGAAAACCATAGCCTCTCTGTCCTAGAGGAAGGGAAAGGGAAAATAACCACATCTTTCTGTCTTCCAAATTACTTCTGATGAAATAGGTAACAATAAGACACATCTTTGAAATGTGTCCTGCTCGTTAACAAGGGTATCACCATATATCTAAGACTTGTGGTCATCAAAATTCCTCATTAAAATAATAGGATTTAAAGATAAGAAAATGAACCTCCCTACCCTTTCTTTGGAGATGAGACATTATGAGGAAGAGGGAAAAGGAAGAATACAGCACATACTATCAGACATGCTAAGTTTTTCTCTTTTTTTTCCTTTTTACTTTAAGAGCTAACTTTCTAAAGATAAAGGGAGTAATATTTTCAGAAATAGAGGTGATACAAAAATGAAAGCCATCATTCCAATAAGATTTAAAAACCATTAACATAAGCAATAAGATCTTTAGAATTAGAGTCAGACGTGTTGTCCTTGGTCATCTAATCCAACCCCTTCAGGCTGTAGATTAGAAAAGCAAAACCCAGAGGAATTACAGACTGATAGCACAAAGTTTTGAACCCAGTGCCTCTAACACCAAATCTTAGGATCTCTCTCCTGCACCTCAAATATTCCTGATTGTGTGAAATGTCAAGTCTGGCAAGCCTGGGGAAGCTGATTATCATATCCCAGCTATATACCCAAATAAAGCAGCAGCCTACCCTATCGTTAATGCTGAATGACATACAGTTGCCTCAGTACTGTTGTACTAACTATGATTGGCGTAGCATATCCCTACTATGTGTGACTATAACACAGCTTTCTCCTCCCACAACTAGATGGGATCTCTTGGCGGCACCTGTTCATCCTTACCACAAGTGGGCCAGCTAGGTAGTATATTAGATAAAGCATGAGACTTATGAGTCAGGAAGACTCGAATCCAAATCCTAACTCAGATATTTAGTAGTTATATGACCAAGGCAATCTCTCAATGTCAGTTTTTCCATCTGGAAAATGGGGGTGAGGTCAGCATCTACCTCACAGAGTTGTTGTGAGGACTAAATTCAGGAAGAGAAAGTAAAGCTGGTGACCCTGCACAGCCCTCCTTCGCTCAAAACAAAGTCAAGCGTAAGTCATGCCATCATTTTTCTGACGTCATGGTCCTCTTAGAAGGCGAAGGATGTATACAACGATATGCATAAAATTTTGACTCCCTGGACTCTTCTTCTGTTGGCCCCATATGATACATGAGTCTCTCTCTATACCAAGATTTACAACTAGAAAGGACTTCCTAGAGCATCTAGCCATCCCCCCCATTTTACAAATGAGATAACTGAGGTCTAGAGATGAAAGCATTTTATCCCAGTTCACACAGATAGCAAGTGCCAATGTCATAATTCAGTCCTTTGCTTCTACACTGAACATTCTTTTCACTGTACCGCTCTATACTGACTTTCTACATTGAAAAGCACATGAACTCTGATAAGACCTGGATATAAATTTTATCTCTGATATTTGTTAGCTATGTAAACACAGTCAACTCATTTAAACTCTTGGGGCCTCAATTTACTTATCTGCAAAATAAGTACTTCTGGTATTGATGCCAGTAGTAACATAGTCAACTTCACTTAACCTCTTGAAGCCTCAGTTTCCTCATTCATAAAATGGGAATATTAATGTCAGTAGTAACATAGTCAACTCATTTAAACTCTTGGAGACTCAATTTCTTTATTTGTAAAATGGGGATAAGAATGCCAATAGCCTCTATTCATAGTTGTGTGGATCAAAGGAAATGAAGTGTGTAAAGGGCTTACCAAATCTTAAAACACTCCATAAATGCCAACTATAATTTTTATTACTCAGGACCATCATTTCTCATCTCTGTTTTTTATTTCGATGCCCAGTCCCCTCCTCCCATGTGCAGAACAGCTGTTACTGCCTCGCTTAACCCTTGCTTGGCTGCCTCCTGGAGACAACATGACAGAAGCATCCAAAAGAAAAAAGAAATTATTTTTAAATCACTCATTCTGGATATTATCTGTGCTACTGTTATACCTTCTCCCTCTTCCATCCCAAAGTACTCTATGATCTCATGACAATGGCCTCCTTGCCGTTTCTCTCCCCCATCCAGGAATTTTCACTGTGTCTCTCCTCATCTCTGCCTCCTGGTTTCCCTGACTTCCTTGAAGTCCCAGCTAAAGTCTCACCTTCTAAAACAGGCCTTTCTGATTTCCCTTAATGCTGGTGGCTTCCCTTTGTTGATTTCCAACTTACCCTACACATAGCTTGTTTGTACACAGTTGTCTCCATTACTGTCTCCCCTATTAGATTGTATGTTCCTTGACAGCAAAGACAGGTTTTGTTTGGGTGTTGGGGAGGGAGGCCTTCCTTTGCATCCCTAACACTTAGCACAATGCCTTGCATAGAGTACCTTGATAAATGCTTCTTGATTGGTTCCAGCAGTACAAATGGTTGTTAAAAAAAAATGTTAATGGTAAAATTCTTCCTACAGCTATTTTCTTTATAAATTGTCCTATTGATTCCTTTTTTTATATCATTATATTTTCCTATTATATTTCCCCACCCCACTGTAAGAAAGGAAAAGTTAAACAAAAGATATGATTGCAAAGACAACATTCCACACTCACAGTTTACCACCTCAGAACAGAAAGAAAGCAAAGGTGGTTCATTGTCTGTTCTACAAGACCAAGATTGGTCATTGCAGTTGATCTGAGTTTCTTTGAATTTTAGGATCACAACTATTTCCCTCCTTTTACTGATGATTCTCCCCAAAAGGTTGAAACAAACAAACAAGTTATCTTTCAGAGTTTGGGTTTTGTTTTTTTTTTTTAAGACAGTCAGGGTTGAGTGACTTGCCCAGGGTCACAGAGCTAGTAAGTGTCTGAGGCTCTTTCACTTATTTGAAATCTTTACTATGTATACAGAGAGGCCTTGTGACACAGTGGATAGATAACTGACCAGCCTTCAATAAGTTCTGTGTGTGTACCATGCTAGCTGCGTGACCATGGGCAAGTCTGACACTCTCAGGCTTGCCCCTAGGCAATTCTCTAAGACTGTAATTGCAAACCTGCCCAGGTGAAGGAAGTTTCCAGTATTGAAATCAGAAGTCTGGACCTGCTTCACACACACACACACACACACACACACACACACACACACACACACACACACGCATATATACAGTCAAGGAGGAATTTCATCTTCTTGGTATCACGTTGCCATATCCTATAAACGTGAGTTTCTGTAGCTATTAACATCCAAAACATAATGCTTTCAGGTGAGAGTAGACCAGTATCACATCTGGCACCTGGTATATCACTGGGTGTTGCCCCCTTTCAAGGTGTCAAAAATTATCAACTTGTGTCATCCTGGTTTCCTGACACCTTGAAACCTGGATTTGTTACAACATGTAATTGTTCTCAGATATTCCTACCCTAGATTTTGGGGGGGGGGAAGGGGTTGGGCTGCACAAGAAATATGAAAAGAAAGGGGATCTCAGGTTTTATTTCTCCCTCGGTTTCCATGGACACAGGTTTCTAATTCTATATGAAAGCCAGAATCCACCACCCTCATTAGTCTTGGTCTTGGAGCTGCTACGCTAACAGCTTGAACTAATGCAGGAAAATAATTTGGAACCGACAAGGAAAACAAACAAAGGGAAGGGTAAAGAATTTCTTCTCTAAGATAGGAACAACTTAGAGGCTGCTGGGGAAGCTGTGGAGCTGAATAGACAAACGATAAGTATTTAATGAATGCAGAAGTTGAAGCTGATTAGATGGAACCCCAAAATTCAATAATAGCTGGCATTTGCTTTCAGGTTTCCAAACCCTGTGCATATATTATTTCATTTGATCTGCATAATAACTCTGTGAGGTAGGTACAATTATTAACCCTATTTCACAAATTAAAAAAAAACAACTGAAGCCAAAAGAGTTTGAGTGACTTACACAAGGTCACATAGCTAGTAAGTGTCCAAGGCAGGATTGGGACTCAGGTCTTCCTGACTCCAAGTCCCTAGCTGCTCATACACTTGAATACAAGAAGGAATTTAAATTCAGATGCATTTAAACCAAAAGCTGTGGATTTAATGCTCTTCTTAAACATAACCTATTCTAGTTTTACTTTTCAATGCATTACCTTCTGACCCAGCTACCTAGCATGATGTCTTGCATTTGATAAGCACCTAATAAAGTGTATGAGTTGAAACAGTTTGGTACAATGGAAAGGACTCGAGAGTCTGAGGTCCTGATTTCAAATCTCACCTCTGTTATTTCCTCCTAAATGAAAATCATTTTGATTCCCCAGACCTCAGTTTCCTCACCTGTAAAATGAGGAACTTAGACTAGAGGACCCCCAAGACCCCTTCTAGCTCTAAATCTATGGCATATTTAAAACCATTAATTTCCCTTCCCTGAGTCTCAATTTCCTCATCTGTAAAATGAGATGGTTGGCTACAAAGTCTCCAAGATTTCTCCTAGCTCCATAACGTTGATCCTATAAACCTTAATAGAAATACAGGTAAATATCATAGGATCCTACTCTTAGAGTTGGCATAGACCTCAAAAACTATTAATTCAACCTCCCATTTTTACAGATTAAGAAACTGAGGCCCAAAAAAAGTGAAGAGATTTGTCCAAGATCCTACAGTATATCAGAGATAGGCTTCCACCCCAGATCCTCCATTTCCAAGCCCAATCCTCTTTGCATATGACCAGACTGCCCCTTAAATCTATGTGCTTATTAATTCCAACAATCTATCCATCTGAGCAGTCAGTCGACACACCTTTATTAAGCCACTGAACTACTTACTTGTCAGTCCACCATACTCTGTTCATCCAGATTCTTACTTGAATTCAGCCTGATGGCTGTAAGTCTGACCTAACTTCCCACAGGCTCTAGGTCTGGGAATGATGCCAATTTGCATAACTAATAGATTATGATTTTCATCCTTTAGAGTTTATTAAAAATGTGTCCAAGGCTGAGGATCCTTGTGGGTTTTTATCTGTTTCAGCTTGTGCGTATGAAGCAATAAAGACCAGTACTACCCAGACAGTTGCTATGAATCAAATGAGATAAGGCATGCAGTACACTTTGAAGCCCTTAAAAAGGACTATAGAGATTTCCAGCTATTATTTTCATTTTTTCTCTGCCTTAAGAAAACTTAGTATAAAACTACAAGCTTACAAATCTAATAAATTAGTAAGAAATTAATCAAAAAGAGACTTCCTTTTACAAAGGATTCATTACACTAATAGCAAACTGCCATAACAGAAGGAAATGTGATTTAATCAGCATAAGTTGCTCCTTGGCAAGCGTCTATGACTTAGTTAGATAAGTACAAGGGAGTTCCTGAAGCAAATAGAGGTTAAGTAGCATACTCAACGCCAAACAGTTAACAAATGCCAGAATCAGAATTTGAACCCAGAACTTCCCAAAGCCAAGTCCATCATTAATGATTTTCTTAAACCACACTGCCTCACAGTTTGGTAAAGTTCTCAAGGGTCTTTACAATTTAAATACATTTTTTAGGCCCTATTTGAGAGTGGAACCCATGATTAGACCGACTCAGGGAATTTTCTCTTCAAATGCTCGTCATATACTCCCTAAGAAAAAATTCCCAGGGCCAGACAGAATTAAGTGAATTCTACCAAACATCTAAAGAACAATTAATTCCAATACTTTATAAACTATTTGGGAAAATAGGTGGAGTCCTACCAAATTCCCAAATTCAAATTCCTAAATACAAATGTGGTGCTGGTATCTAAACCAGAAAGAGCCAAAACAGAGAAAGAAAATTATAGACAAATTTCTCTAATAAATATTGATGCAAATGCACATCAGAAACTATTCTGAAACTTCGTAGTCTTAGAAAATTGCCTATAGCAATGAGAGGATAAGTGAATTACATATGTTAACATATCTAATATGAGTTAAAGGCAGAATTTGTACTCAGTTCTTTTTCACTCTAGTCCATACTGCCTTTCCAATAGACGTTATCAATTGTGTAAGTCAAGGTAACCTCCACATAGATTGATCAATCAGAAGTCATTTATTAAGTGCTTACTATAAGTTGACCCTTATATTGAACACTGGAGGATATAAAGAAGTGGGGCAGACATTAAATACGTGCCTGAATAAAAAGGTTGCAAGTAAAGCCAAAAGGAAAAAATACCCCCTTTTCTGGACCCCATCTTTAAAATGTGGACCCAGTCAGGACCAGTCACACCTTGTCTCCTCCTATCAGACAGTTTCTACTCTCCAGTCACTACCCTTGACTCTAGACCTACAGTGAACTTGAGGGGAAAAAAGAAGGAATGATTGAATGAGGCCACATGACCAATAGCCCAGCCATGTTCCAAAATTCCATCTTCTTGAAAGCTATATTGTTCATATTAAAGCCTAAGATTACATTAACTTTCTTGGCTATCTTTCATGCTATTAACATATATGCATGTTTATATGAACAGATATATACATAGATAGATCTATAGTTGTAGATCTATCTCTATAGATAAGTCTATTATCTATAGATATCTATAGTCATACATCATAGCTCTCTATAGATAAGTCTGGCTATATCTACAGATATGTCTACTTTCAGATATCTCTCTATACATGTCTATCTAGAAAGAGAAAGAGATCTATAATTGTACCTATGTCTACTGAGAGAGATAGAGAGAGAAGAAGAAGAAGAAGAAAAGAGAGAGATTCATAACTATAGCTATGTCTGTCTAGAGAGATAGAGAAAAGAGATGGAGATGAAGACAGAGAGATAGAGATATATACATAAGTGTCCCAAAAGTCTTCATGCAGTTTTAAGCATATAAATGCACACACATGAGTTACATATATATAGACATGTGTGCATTACATAAGCATATATGCTATATATAATATACATATATATACTTCAATATTTCAAAGATATTATGTTTCATTGGAATGGGTACTCATCATTTAATAGACTGCCAGCTATTTTTACTTTAATATTATAATCATTCCAAGATTTAATTAATTGGACCAAATGTTCCACCACCAGGTAAGCATCATAAAAGAACATTTACTAACCATGGTCATATCCAAGAACATAAACTTAGACTGCAGTAACTATGGTAACTGGGAAGCCTGATTATAGCCTTAGTTTCTCCTTGGTTTCTCCTTTATCCATTTTTACCAAGTCCTGTCGATTTTACCTCCACATTATTCACTGCCTCCTCTCCACTTGCACATCGACAACCCAAGTTCATGTGCTTATTATCTCCAGTGTGAACTACCATATTGTTTTGGACAGTTGGACTACTGTATTGTGACTGGTATTGTCCTGTTTCTTCCCTAACTTCATCCTTCACATCGTTGCCAAAAATAGTCTTCCTAAATCACAAGTCTGACTTTGTCATCCTCCTGCTCAAAGGTGATTCCCTATTTCCCATGTGATCAAATTCAAACCCCCTCGCCCAACATTTAAGACTATCCACAATCTATATCCAACATTTCCTTTCAGTCTTCCAGACTCTATGTTCCTGCATACATGACAAGGGTCAGTCAAACTGAACTTCTCAACATTCTGCAGGTTTGTTTCACCCTCTCCCACCATCAGACCTTTTCAGAAAATGCAGCATAATACAATAGGCAAAAATACTAAACTTGTAGTCATGGGTCCTGCCTGAGTTTGAGTCCTGACTTCCATAAGGGTCAGTGATTTTGGACAAGTCATTCAATTGCCATGAATGTGCTTTCTGTAAATTAAGAGTATTAGACTAAGTTAAAGGTGACAAACACTTCCATATTGTGATCAAGTTTGTAGGAAACACATTAAACGAATTGGGAAAACAATTAACAAAATTGGGAAATATTTAACAAAAGAGATAAAAATACAATAGAACATAAGTAACATTAATATATGATCTTCTAAGTCAGTCCATGGCTCGTAGAGACCCTTATGTACAGTTCAGTGACTCCTGGTTATATTTGAGTTTGAAATCACTATACTAGAGACCTCTAAGGGCCCTTCTATCACCAGGCCTATGAGCTTGTAATAATTGCTAACAATTGCATACAGTGCTTTGAATCTGTAAAACACTGTATAGTATATATTTGTTGTGTTGTGTATATATATATATGCAAAAGTGCTTTGCTGACTTCAAACCACTATATGTTACATATGAAACTACTTATACAAATATGTATTATATATATTTAGCT
>CM053770.1:217634093-217713442 GCA_028658325.1 Potorous gilbertii
ATATATTGTGTGGATATTACATATACTCACATGTTGTATGGTATGTATTGTATATACTCATATGTCATGTTATGTATATATTATATGCTTGTATGCATTATAGTGTGCATATATTATGTATACTTGTATATGTTATATTGTATATATATTATAGTCACATGTTATATTGTATATATTAAATGTATTTGCATGTTATATTGTATATATATCATATATACTCACATATATTATGTTCTGTATATATTATCTATATTTACATATTATTTGTGTATATATACATACGTGTGGGTGGATAGGTGGGTATATAATTTAATTCTTACAAAAACCCTGTGAGGTAAATGCTATTTTACCCCCATCTTATAAATGGGGAAACTGAAGTTTATAAGTTAATTGAGTAACCCAAGGTGGGACCTTAGGTAAGACAAGTAACTCCTCTGGACCTCAGTTTCTTTACATATAAAAGAGGGAGTTAGACTAGATGCCTCTGAGGTCCCTTCTAATGCTGAAGTTATTATCCCATGAATTGTACTTTAATAACAGCATAAATCTATCTGCCCCAGGGCCTGGAATGCAAGTACTCAAGGAAGGATGACTCCAGCCAGAGAATTACTGAGTTCAATACTGCAGACTGGCCTGTGCAGAGAATGAGAATGATCTCACTCTCTCTCCACACGCAAAAGATAACCACAGCCGAGCTCCTGGTAGGCATGTTTGAACGTGGTTCCCAGAATTGGCTTCCTCTGAAATTTAGGCATTTAACACCCATCAGATCAGAATTATGGATCTGCAGGGAAGCTGGAGCTGACAAATTTTCTCCAACATAGGTTCACAGTTCTTCTCACTGGCTTTATGGTGCAGCTGAGTTCTCCATCCAAATGGTTGCCTTCCTCAAACACTGATGAAGGCTTGTGTTGATTGGATGTTGTGAGGTCGGCAAAGACCTTTCCTCAGGCTAGCTCATCTGAGCTTGGGAGCAATCCCCGTTTACAGAAGAAGAAAGCAAAGTCCAGAGAAGCTTAGAGACTTGCCTAAATTGTCTTCCCCTATTAAAACATGGGAGCAGCTAAGTGGAGCAGTGGCTACAGTACTGGGTCTGAGGTCAGGAAGACCTGAATTCAAATGTGACCTCAGACATGTACTAATTGTGTGATCCTAGGCAAGTCACTTAACCCTGTTTGCTTCAGTTTCCTTATCTACAAAATGAGCTGGAGAAGGAAATGGCAAACTACTCCAGTATCTTTGCCAAGAAAATCCCAAATGGGATTACAAAGTATCAGACCTGACTAAATAACAGCAACAATTAAAACATAAACCCTTTGAGGGCACAGACTGTCTTCTGTCTTTTCTTTTCTTTTGTCATCTCAGCAGCTAACTCATTGGAAGCACTTAAAAATGCTTTGTTTCCTCATCCATTTATTCAATCAAGTATAAGCATATGCTGTTATACACACAGACAAGCAGCACAAATCTGAAAACTGCAGGTTGTATTAATTATCCATTTGAAGAGAATACCATGTACAGCCCCCTTTCTCCATTCTATTATATATATGGACACGCCCATTTGGCTTGGTGTTTCTTGAGTTCAGGATTAAAATTACTTTTAAATTTTAAAATATAAACCTCTGTATAAATGGAAGAGATTATTATCAATAAAAATAAATTAATATAAAAACAAAAAATGCACAGCTAGTATGTGGCAGAGGTAAGATTCAAACCTAGCTCCTTAGGATCAAATCTAGTGTTTTTCGCTTGTCAGGTCTCAGTTTTTTGTATCCTTGGGCGATTAGCATAAAACCTATCACACAGTAAGAATTTAATAAAAAGCTTGCTGACTAACTATAAACTGAGGGGAGTAGTTTTGCTTTTGTTTGGTCATTTCCTTCAAATCCAAGTCTTCATGATGCCATTTGAAGTGTTCTTGGCAAAGATACTAGAATGGTTTGCCATTTGCTTCTCCAACTCTTTGGACAGATGTGGAAACTGAGGCAAACAAGGTTAAGTAACTTACCCGGAGTCACACAGCTAGTATCTGAGGCTAGATTTGAACTCAGGTCTTTGTGACGAGGCCTAGAGTTTTATGCACTGTGCCACCAAATGCATGACCTTTTTTTTTTTATTATAGAACTTGTTTGACAGTCTATTAAAGGCTTCTCAGAATCATGTTTTTAATGCCCAAAATAAAATACATAAGATTACTAAGGAAACCAGTTATATACAGTTATCAAAAATAATAATACAAGTTCACAGCCCCGCAGGTCAAGAACCCCTAAACAATGATTTCTGAGATCCTTTACAAGTCCAAATCTCATGATTCAAAGTCGTGGATTCCCTTCCCTCAGGTAAGAGATGAGACTTGAATGCTTGGCCTTCTGACACCAATTCAGTCTTCTTTTCCTATAGGGAAATTCAATAAGCATTCAGTCATAATGACTGAACAGTCAAATATCAGACCAGGGAAGCTAGTCCTAGAAAAAAATTGGGGGATTCTTTTCTCAGTTTGATGTTTCCATTTTAACCTTTCCTTTTGCCCATGGGGCTTTCTTCTCCTCTCTCTGCCTTGCGCATGGTGGTCTTCTATTACCCACGTCCACAGTTGTTTATGATGAAACTTGAAAAGGAAACTGTCCCAGTACTTTTCAAAAAATTGTTTCTTTCCCACCTGCTGTTGTTTACAACAATCCAAATGGAAACCTGAAACTCAGATCTGTTTCCTCATCAGATTTACTTTATTTTCCCTTTTCTTTGGTCTTTGCTTTTCTGGTTTGTTATTTGAGAGTTACTAGGAAGCACCAAAGTGATGACAGTCTTTCTCTCTTTTTTTCATGAAAAAAAAACATTGGTACATTTCATTTGGCCAAAAAAAAAAAAAGAATCAAATGCTTTCTTAAAACAGAGGGGAGTCAAATCTGACAGGCTCTTTTTTTTCTCCTTAATGGGGTATTGTCAACACTCAAAGCTTAAAGCCTGTTTGGCCAGCTGTGTTTTGGTATGCATGACTATGTCAAGTCCATCCCTGTGACCTGCTTGTTGACTTATTTTTTTTCCTAAGTAGCCAGAGTTCTACAAGGCATAAGGAACTTCCTGTCCCAGGACAAAGGAGAGAGCAAGGAAATTTTAGATAGTCTCCCACCATCATCATTGGAATTTCAAACTGGAAAGAATCAAGAGAGGGGCTGTCTAATACAAACTTCTCATTTTGTGAATGAGAAAACAGAGGCCAGAAAAGGCTAAATTCTTTGTCCAGGGTCATTCAGCAGGTCACTGAACAAGAACTATAGATTGTCCAGTTTTTAGGTCTTGCAGTCAAATGCCCAAGGCTTTCCCTAAATGAGAGAAAATGAGAAACCTAGATTTGCGAATTCCTAGATTAAAATCTTGGTCCAATCTTATAATATTTTGCAGATCCCTTCGGTGATTAGGACCCTCCACCTTCCACCTACCCCTTTCACCTACCCCTGGCCACCACTAATAGTATTTTGTATATGTAAATTTACATGTCTGTAACTTTCCCAGTAAAATGTAAGGTCCTTGAGGGCAAGAACTGTCTTTGTCTTAATCTCCTCAGGGCCTAGCACAAACTTGCAACAGAGTAGTAGGTGCCTAATAAATGCTTGTGGAATCAATTAATCTAATCCAACCCTCATTTTACCAATGTAAAAACTTAGATCTAAAGAGATTAATCATTTTTTCCAAAGTCGTACGAATTAGTAGTAGACCTGGGGTTTGAACTCAGGACCTCTCTGTCTCTAAATCCAACACTTTTCTCTCTGCCTTCTCTTAAACAAAGGGCAGAACCTGTGTGATGCCTAATAGAATGTTTAATACTCAAGGTGTAAATTCTTTCATTTCTGCCTTTTTATCTCCAATTCCTACAACGGTGCCCAACCCTGTGGTTAATAGCTATTTGTTGGATGAATGAATGAATGAATTCAAGCATATAAAGATACAGAAAGTCACAGGGGATTAGATCACCCAACCTATGAAGCTCATTTGGCACATGTGTTTACTCTTCCCCTCATTGTAATGTCAAATGTTTCAGAATCACGGAAGTAGGAAAGTCACTGGGTACTTAGGTAGGGCTGCGGTACCATGAGATCGTAAGGTCACATTCCTTTAACAGACACATATTGTGATTTGGACAGAGTCATACCCTCACACCTAAGAAAGCCAAGAGAATGAAATGGGAAATGAAACAAAAGTGAATTGTTCTTTGAGATAAATAGGAAAATGCTCTCTACTTCCCTTTGACCCTTAGAATATCTGAGGGCACCTATCATGTCCCCCTCCCCAAATCTTCCTTTCTCCACTATACAGACTCAAGGTTCCTCACCATCATGGCTACTTACTTTCTTTTCCCTGGCCTTTCTAGCTCTTCAGTGACCTTCCTAAAATGTTATGGGGAGAACTAAATTAACTAATTTCAAAATATTTATTAAGCACTTACTGTGTTCTATACACTGTGTATCTGTTAAGTACTAAGGATACAGACAGAAAACTGAGACAATCTGCTTTTAGGGAATTCACATTCTTTTTATTTTTTTTTTGAGGCAATCAAGGTTAAGGGACTTGCCCAGGGTCACACAGTTAGTAAGTGTCTGAGACCAGATTTGAACTCAGTCTTGAAGCCAGAGCCAGTGTTGATATTCCATGAGTTGCCCCTGGGAACTCATATTCTAATAGTAGGGAGACAAAATATATAGGAGAGTTCAGCTGAGGTGTGTGATGGTAAACATTTAACAACCAGTTTTGAGGGAGGGGAATACATGCAGGATAGACTTTTAAATTTAATTTGAATTGTTAACATTTTCTCCCATCACTGATCTAGACAATCAATAAAACAATAAATCAAGCCTTGTTTTCTAGCCTTTACCAATTTCCAAGGTTTAAATTGAAAATTTAACAATTGGCTCTCAAGGGTCAGTTGGGGCTTCCTCTAGCACACTCCAAGACCAGATACAGGGTAGATGGAAAGGCTCATTGGCTATTAGAGTATAGCAGCAAGGATGATGGTACCACCTTCTTCATTTTTGTTTGAATAAAAACTGTATCTATTTCTGAACCAATTGACAGTTGCCTAACACTGACAATAAAATCTTTCTTTTCCATGGTTTTAGTCACTTTAGCTAATTGAGGAAGTTGCCCTGTTGGGTCTCTACAGAGGCTTGCTCCCCTAAATGATGGCTGCAAAGGATGTTGCTATTTCCCCAGGGCTTTAGGACAAAGGGTCCTTGGCTGCCCCAACTGGAGTTACACAAGAGGTGTTGAGATGACCCTCTTGGCTCATCTTTCCTCCTCTCTCTCTGTCTCTTTGTCTCTCTCCCCCCCTCCCTCCCTTCCTCCCTCTCAGACATTGCTGTTTCAAACTGGACATGATACTCCAGTTGTATCACCAGGCCAAAATAGAGTAAGAAAACAACCTCCCTAGTCTTGGACATTATGTATGCCTCCATGAAATGGAATCTAATAAACCTTTTTTTTTTTTGGCTTGCAGACCACTATTGACTCACTGGGTCACTAAAATGCTCAGATCTTTTTTAAATAAACAGCTCCCTAGCCAAGTATTCCCCATTTTGTATATCCAAAGTTGATTTTTTTAACCCATGAGTAATATGGTATTTATATTTATTCCTATTAAATTTCATTGCATTAGATTTGCCCAAGAGTTAGAGAGGGAAAGTAAGACAAGGGCTAGAGAGAACAAGAAAGACAGTGATACAGAGAATCCTAAAATTCCAGTTGGAAGGGTCGTCAAAGACATTCTAGTCCACCAGTAGCTGACCAAGTATATTTGGTGAAATAGCTTCATAGTGAAGATCTCCAGAGATGAGGAATTCACTACCACCTAAGAAAACCCTATTCCAATTGGGGATGACTCTAATTGTTGGTGATGAAATCCATCTCTTGGTATCTTCTACTCATGGTTCCTCTGGGTCCAACATGGTCTAGAGGGGAACATCAGTGGGACTGTAATGAGCCATGACCAAACTATCTTCCCCACCCAGTCTCGACCACTGACCTGAACAACTGAACGCATCAAAAAGCAAAAGAAATTGAGGTCCCCCTCTTTCAAGGACTCTAGCTGGGTGGACAGATTAGAATAATGATGTCATATTTATGTGTTTTAGGATTACAAAACTCATAGGTGTATATATACAAATATGCATGTGTGAATATTTAATGCAATGGATGGAGTCATGAGAAACCCAAGTCAGATCTGATCTTAGACACACTAGCTGGGAGACTCTGGGCAAATCACTTAATCTCTATTTCTCTTTGTTTCCTCACCTCCAAAATAAGGAAAATAAAAGCAAATATTTCAAATGAAATAATATTTGCAAAGCCTTTAGTATAGTGCCTGTATGTAGTAGGAACTTAATAAATGCTTGTTCCCCTCCTTTTGCCCCTTCCCCTTCCTGACTCCTCCAAGGATCCTCGTGTATAAGGGTCTCCTCGACACAACTGAATTTATCTTAAAAAATGGATTTGATGGCCTGTTTCATGATGCTCGCCCAAGGCAGCAAAATTGCTACTTATGGTTCTGCCCTCTAATGATAACAAACCTTTGTGTAATTTAATATATACCACTATGGAATCTTGTAGGCAGCAAAAGTTATTACCCTGTGAACATTATGATTATGAATACCTCCAAACTTAACTGGACTGGCCTCTAGACAAACACAAAGTTCATACCTGGCTTTAGCCTCTCCATTTTAGTGGGACCTATCAAAGATTGCGATCCACTGGGGATTGCACTGGGGAAAGAAAGGGAGGGGAAAGCATTTATTAAATACCTGCTGTGCACTTCACTTTACCAATATTACCTCATTTGATCCCCTCAACAACCCTGAGAGGTGGGAGCTATTGCTATTACCATTTTACAGTTGAGGAAGCTGAAGGAAACGAGTTAAATGACTTGCCCAAGGTCACACAGCTTGTAAGTATCTAAGGCCACATTTGAACTCAGGTGTTTCTGACTCTGGGTTCACCACTTTCTCCAATACACCACTGTAACTGCCTTCACACCACAGTGAAGGCTCCAAGTAAATCTATGATCTTATGAGTAGGGTTTTAACAGAGGCTAGATGCCTGAAAGAGCATGTTACTTTATACCAGATACACAACAAAGGAGAGGAAATTATAGATAAGTTGAAAGATATGAGTTATACAACACACACACACACATACACACACACCACACCACCATTACCATTACCAAGCTACAATACCTACCATTCTCTTCTTTCTTTCCTTGGAAAGAGTTGATTTGAGAGAAAATACAAAACTTGTTATTCTCATTGAATTTACAGCTGAATAGAGAAATTGGACACACACAAAATATCAATACTTCCAAGACTCATTTCTCTTCTCTAGTTGAAATTCTAAGTGATGTCGGGAGAAGCAAACTTAGACACTCTCATAGACTCATAGAATGTCGAAGTTGGAAAGGATTTCAATCTCTTCATATTACAGATGGGGAAACTGTGACCCAGAAAAGAATGGAAGAGGCAAGATGACCTGGTTTTGAATTCCGGTTCTGCCACCTTCTGTCCAAAAGTTGCTTCAAATGCCTGAACCTCAGTTTCCTCATCTGTAAAATCACGGGGTTGAACAAATGACATCTAATGTCCCTTCTAGGTATAGATCTGCAATTCAATGACCTAGGTTTAAATCTTAATTCTGCTTCTTACTACCTTTGAAACCTTGGAAAGTACCTTATTAAGCGCTGGGTCTCAGTTTCCTCATCTGTCAAATGATGGGGTTTAGCTACATAACCTCTGAGGTTTTATCTAGCTCTAGAGTGATGACCTGTTTAATGGATCATATATTTAATAAGTGCCAGAACTGGAATTTGAATTCAGGCTCATGAGACACTAGGATTATAAGCTAAATGATCTAAAGTTGGAAGGGAGCTCCTATATCATCCCTGAGTATACAGTACTCATAGTACATAGCGCCCCATGATACATAGCTAGGTGGCACAGTGAATAGCGTTGGACTTGGAGTCAGGAAGTTAGTCATTTTTTCAGTCATTTCTGACTCTCCATGACCCCATTTGGGGTTTTCTTGGCAAAGATACTGGAGTGGTTTGTCATCTCCTTCTCCAGATCATTTTACAGATGAGGAAACTGAAACAAAAGGGATTAAGTGATTTGCCCAGGGTCACACAGCTTTAAGTGTTGGAGGCTGGATTTGAACTTAGGTTGTCCTGACTCCAGGTCCAGCATTCCATTCACTGTACCACCTAACTGCCAGTCAGGAAGACCTGAGTGCAAATCCAGCCTTACAATTTGGGTAACCCTTGTAACAACTTGTGTAACAAGTCATTAGTCTCGTCTTCCTTTCTGAAATCGCCTCTTTCCTCATCTGGAAAATGGAAGGAATAATACCTCCTACCTCCCTGTGTTGTTTGGGGAATGAAATATTTTTAAGGAGCTTCACGGAGCTTAAAGTATTACATAAATGCTTGCTGTTATTACTATATAGATTTATTTTGTTACCAAAGAACAGTTCATAGGAACATAAAAACTGAGAGGCTCCGGGAAATTAAGTGGCATACTGAAGAACACACAAGCAGCAAAGCTCCGGAGAAACAATGTAAACCAAATTCTCCCCCTCCAGAGTTAATTCTTTTTCCATTGTACTATACTGTCTCTACTTCCAGATCCTCAATACTTAGAAAAAGGAAGGGAAATCTTCCTTCAAAATTGGCTTTCATTTGCACCGCATTCACTCTCCTTGTCTCCCTGCAGTGAAGCTATGGTTAGAAGAAGTAATGATGTTTCCTTAGATTTTAAGAGGTAACAAGTTGCAAATATTCACATCAAATGCAATAGAAGCAGGTTTTCACCTTGGTTGTAGTACAATGTGAAGCTAATGCACCAGCCAGCCATTTTCTTCTGGCCTCCTACAGAAAGCTGAATTGGTTCTGCTGGTGTATCCAAATGAAGCTTAAAATTATAATTAACTCAGAGTATAAATAGCATTAGAATCTGCATCAGTCAAATAAGTTTCTACCAATCAGCCCCCATCCACCCTTCCTCCCCCTCCGAACAGCCTCCATCCTATAGAGAGGTTTAGTCTTTTCATGCCGTTTTTTTTGAGCTATTTGGGTTGAAGTATTTTGAGTCTGTTTATTTTTAAAGGCAGGAGCATAGGCACTGTCTCACATTTTGTCACAGTCACAGTCAACCATTGAAGGTAAAAAAAAAAATTTTATCTCAGCCAAGAGGCTTTTGCTTAATAAGCAACCCTGAAAGCCAGGTAGCCAGTGATTAAATGAAGAGAGGAAGGAGGAAATAAAGACAGCATAAAATAATTTCCTCTTCATATCACCATCATAGAAAACTTTATTTCCTTCACCTATCAGAAAAACATAAGCTCTAGGTTTCTGAGAATCTTTTTTTCTCCTATCTATCTATTCAACAAAAATCTATTAAATGAATACCATGTAGCAGCCACTGACAAAGAGAGAAGGAAAATTGAAGTTGGAGTCAAAGGAACTGAGTTTAAATTCTAATCTTGCCATCCTGGTGACCTTGGACACTGAATACCAGCCCTGCCTCACTGGTGATCTTGGGCACTTAACCTCTCTGGAAGCTCCCAAGCAGTGACAGGCACTCCTTAGCAACCACCTTGCCTCCCAAAGCAGAGACCAGGTCCTGAAGGACTTAACCCTTTCAGCTCTGTAATTACCACTCTTCATGGTCATTGCCCTTAGTGGTGTGTGCCTCACATACTCCACGAAAGTGAGACCCTCTCCAGTCATCTACTCCCCAGCAATCTTCTCACTGACTCTCTTGCCACTGACAGATTAACTTCCATGGATCTCGATTTCCTCCTCTTTAAAATGAAAGAACTGAATTCAATGGCCTCTGAGGTTCCTTCCAACTCTAAATCTATAATTCTATGAATCGTCATTTAACAAGAAAATAAATCTATATATCACAAGGACTGGAATATAGTGCTCAAGGATAATTTCTGTGATCTCTTCCTCCTCTAAGCACCATTGATCCTTAATGTCCCAAAAACCTGAGTTCAAACTGAAGTTCTGGTTACTAGGTGTATGATACATTAAGTAGATCATAACTCAAGAGCTGGAAAGAACCTCATAGGTCATCTAATATACTATACTACCCTATACTACGATACACACAAGCCCCTTTCCAGTTCTGAAACCATAATCAAATCAATACCTTTGTTGCAATGGGAAATCTATTTCCAGTCTATGATCTGTTTCCCTCTCATTCCTTTACAATATGCATCCTTCAAATCCCTGTAACCTTCAAAACCAAAATGTGCCTCTCTGACTCCTACCTGTATTGTCTCTCCTCATTAGAATATAAGCTTTCTGGGGGCCAGGACTGTATTTGTTTCTATGTTTGTAGAGGGCTTGGCACATAATAAGCACTTAATAATATTTTCTCCATCCAGTCATTGATTCATTGTATGAGGTGGTGGGTATACAAAGACAAAATCATTCCTACACTCAAAAAAAAAATATGTTCTATTGGGGGTGGGGAAAGCCATTGAATATTTAGACCAATGAGTTTCCAAACCTCAATGTTCACATCTATAAAATGGG
Source organism: Potorous gilbertii (assembly GCA_028658325.1). Classification (NCBI taxonomy): domain Eukaryota; kingdom Metazoa; phylum Chordata; class Mammalia; order Diprotodontia; family Potoroidae; genus Potorous; species Potorous gilbertii. The sequence continues at coordinate 217,644,676 of CM053770.1, forward strand.
GACAATACTGCCTATCTATACTATTTGCCTCATAGGGTAGTGAAGATGAAAGTACTTTATAAATCTCAAAGATCAGATAATTGTGTATCACTATTATGTGAGTTTTCCTAGGCAAAATTTGAAAACAGATATTTCAATAGAGGTCATGAACACTTAAAAAAAGGCAATGAATAATCACAAGGGAAGACATATGCATTCGCTAAGGACTGTGTAACTAGCTTCATTTCAACCTCACTGCTAGTATTTACATAGTTCCTACTATGTACTGGGTGCTGTGCTAAGTGCTTTACAAATATTATCACATCTGGTTCTCACAACAACACCAGGAGGTTGGTGCTGTTGTTTTGCCATATTACAGTTGAGGAAATTGAGTCCCAAAGTTACACAGTTAATGGATGTCTGAAACCAAATTTAAACTCTGGTCTTCCTGATTTCAGGACAAGAGCTCTAACTACTGTACCACCTAGCCTTGTCTCTCTAAGTCATCTAGCTATCTCTACTCAAGAGGCTATTGCCCCAGGTTTCTGTCCTGTTCTGGCCCATGTTTTTCCATGACTTGGATAAAGACATAGATGCCATGCTTATCAATTTGATGTGTGTTATTAATCTTGGAGGGGTAGCTAATACGTCTGATAATTATCTGAATAATAAGACTCCAAAAAGATCTTGACAGGCTAGAACAAAGAGTTGAACCTAACAGCATGAAATGTAATAGGGATGAGTAAAGTTCTGTGCTTAGGTTTAAAAATTAACTACCCAAGTGGAAGGGGTTGGAATGAAGTGGGGGAAAGATGGCTAAACAATGATTCTTGTGAAATAAATTTGAAATGTTTAGTTGATCAGTGGAAAACATGAGTCAATTGTGACACAGTTGTCAAAAAAACTAATACAATCAGCCTACATTAATCACCCAAGAATAATGTTCAGAATGAGAGGAGTGGTACTCCTATTATCTCATGCCTTAGTCAAGCCACATTTGGAATGGGACTTAAAACTTGAGGTTCTAAGCTTAAAACTTACCTGGTCCAACTCTATTTTTACATATGAGGAAACTAAGGCCCCAAAGTCATTTGTCCAAGCTCACACAAGTAGCAAGTAAAAGATCTGAGATTTGAACACAGGTTCTCTGACCTCAGATTGATCACTCATTTCACTGCTCTTCTAGGCAAAAGTGGACAAAAAAGTGACAAGTCAGAGACCATTTGGAGAAGGTCACAAGAGGAAAGGCTGAAGGAACTGAAGATGTTTAGTCTCCAGAGATAAGCCTGGGAACAGGAGCAAGGGGAAGGAATATTGACGAGGTAGCAGACCACAATAGCGATTTTCAAAATTCCGAAAGCCTGTTTTTAGACAAGGCATTCAATTTGCTTCTAATGCGAATGTGTAGGAAAAGTTTCAGAGGGGTTTCGTTTGATATAAGAAAGAAGTTCTTAAGGACTAAAGTTTTCATAATTTTTAATGAAATTGACTGCTTTGTGACATCTCTCTTTTCTGAAAGCTGAGTCACCTTTTTTTGAGACATTTCACAGGGAGGGAATTCATGTTTCATGTAAAGGTTAAACTCAATAAACTGAAGTCCTTTCTTATTCAGTCATTCGTCGTTGTGCCCAACTCTCTGTGACCCTGTTTGGGATTTTCGTGGCACCTAGCACAGTGCTTCACACATAGTAGGCACTTGGTATGTGCTTGTTCAATTAATCAACAAGCAATTATTATTCTCTGACTATTGTTAGATTGACTGATAAATTCTATGGGGAAAGAAAGCCAGTCACATACACTGTGCAAGTCCCTGTTTTTTCCTTTAGAACCAAATCTTAACCTTGTAATTCAGTCATTTCAGACATGTTCGACTCCTCATGACCTCATTTAGGGTTTTCTGGGCAAAGATACTGGAGTGGGCTGCCATTTCTTTCTTCAGCTCATTTTACCAATAAGAAAACTGAGGAAAACTGGGTTAAGAGACCCACCCAGGGTCACACAACTAGCAAGTGTCTGAGGCCAGAGTTGAACTCAGGTCTGTCTGACTCCATGCCCTGAACTCTATCCACTATGTCACCTAGCTGCCCTGAGGTCCTTCTAACTCCATTGAATAAAAATCCTAAACTAAGGATTATGCGAGTAGCAAGAGAAGTATTTTGCTAAAATAAATCATTTCAAACTCAGCAGTTTAACTGAAGCTATTCCCATGTAAATCAACTTTGTGGTCCTTAATCATAGAAGGTCAGGAATGCTTAGTCTGAGTGATTAAAAGTCTAAGCGTTGTCTCTACTTCTTCAAGATTCTGGTCAATTTATCTGAATTCTGGATAATCTATCACAATCAGAGCTACCCTACCTGGTCAAGGTTCTTTATATTTGTAGTTTAAGACATTGATTGGGGTAGAAATCCACTAAAAGCATTGCTCCCCAAACCAATTTCAATTTCAGCAAATTATGTTTTGAACGTTCACTATGTGCTCAGTGGAAAAAAGGAACAAAATCTGCGCTGATTAAGCATTGAACTAAGCCCTTTACAAATATGATCTCCTCTTATCCTTACAACCACCCTGAGAGGTAGGTCATTGTTCCCATCTTACAGTTAAGGAAACTGAGGTTAAGTGACTTGCCCCAAACCACACAGTTGATAAGTGTTTGAGGCTGGATTCAAGCTCAAATCTTCCTAACTTCAGGCCTTGTGCTCTATCCACTACACTACCTAGCTACCTCCTCTCTAGGAAGCATACAGAAGAAGTATATGATGACTCCTGTCATGGCTAGCGAGCCATGACTAACACCCAAGAAATGATAGCTAACAGTATGGCACTGTTGGGCCGGTCTATGATTAATTTCCAAATGACAGTTAAGTGCCACTGGATTTAAAGGCAGAAAAGTACATGAAATTTCCATATGGAAAATGTCACCTAAACTGGGCCTGGAAGGACCAGTAAGATTTCATTCATCTCTGATCTATGATAATAGTTGACATGGATATTGTCCTTTAAAGTTTACAAAGTGCTTCGTATCCATTGTCTCCTCTAAAGAGTACAACACAAATGAATTGGAACATTTATGTCTTGGCATTCCCAGCATCCTGAGCATAGTAAACACTTGATACAATGAAAAGATCTCAGGATTCAGTCAGAGAAAGTAAACCTAAATCTTGGTTTGGCTTCTTGACCCAGATCATGCAGTGACAAAGTGGGGATTTGAATTCAGGTCTTCCGACACCAAATCTGGTGCTTTTTTTCTAGTGTATATGGCAGTTGAGTCATGGCATTCTATGTGATAACTTGTCTTTAATCATTTTCATCTCACATTTGGTAATATTTTCACCCTCTATTTCTGATTCTGCCTCATGAAGATAAGCAGAACTAAGTCTGCCCATCAAAAATATGAAAACAGATTTCATTGCTTAGGGAATGGAGTGCTGGATTTGGAGTCAGGGAGACCTGAATTCAAATATCACCTTATAGATTCACTATGTGATCCTAGGCAAGTCAATTAACTTTTGGGGCCTCAGTTTCCTATATGTATGAATATGTCTTTTCATACACAATTATCGGCCTGTTGTCCCCCCCATTAGTCTATGAACAAGATATGCACAGGATAAATTAAATGTAATCTCAGAGAGAAAGCACTAGCATTAAGGGGAATTGGAAAAGGCTTCTTAAAGAAAGTAGGATTTTAGCTGAGGCTTGAAGGAAGCCAGGAAAGAGGAGAGACGAAAATGAGAAAGGAGAGAATTCTACACATGAGGAACAGCCCTTGAAAATGTCCCGAATCAGGAGCCAGATTGTCTTGTTCAAGGAAGAACAAGGAGGCAGGTGTCACTGGATCGTAGATTACCAAGGGAAGTGGGATATAAAAAGAGAAAGGTAAGAAGAAGCCAGATCATAAAGGGTTTTAAAAGGTATAACAGGGGATTTGTCCCTTACATTACAAATTTATGATCCTTTACCTATGTCTTCTCTTCCTCTAGGATACACGTCCCCAATCCCTTCAACCAATCTTTTATCTCAAGTCCCTTAATCACTTTGGAAAAGTCCAAAACTTCCCACGTACCCACACTCCTGAGGGGGTGGTGAGAGCTCAGGGTTTCCCACCTGCCTAAATGAAGCTCCCTATCATGTCAGCAGAGAGAGCAAAACCAATTGGATTTTAAAATTCCAATCCTCTCCACTCGTGACTAAACAATTCAATACAAGTGACTAATTACCCCGCAATAAACCTGTGACATTCTATGTAGGCAGCCTGTCTGTGCTCTGTTTTAACAGCCCATAGCTATAAATAACATGATTAGGAAGGCACCACATTGCCTTAGATGGAAAATAAAAAAGAAAAATCACTCTTTCTGATGGCTTAGAAACACATTCAGATTTCATGTCTAAAGTAAAAATAGACGTAACAAGTGAATCAAATTTGGAAGCTAAGCTGATGTAAGCCCAGCAAGAAGGGAACTGACTTAATGAAACATACTGGAGGAGGATGAAGAGACTTATATGGCATTGCCTTCAGTTCTGCTGCCTGAGAAGGGTGGGAAGGGAAAAAAGGGATTTTCCAGAAAAATCGAAACCATCGCACCAATGCTTTATCGTTAAAAATATTACCCTTATTAAAATCTTTACCAAAAGGCAAACTGAGCAACCTCACAAGTTTAAGCAAAGGAAAAATTCATCCAAATTTGGGGGGGGGGCAGAATGAAGGGAAGAATGCCCTGTTCTTCTCTGATGTGTCATCAACATTTAAAAAAATCTTAACAATATAGGATTGAATTCTATCAGGCAAGCTAAAGCTTCATACTTCGATTACTGTCATATTTCATTATTCAGATGTTTGTCTTACATTATGAGAAAAGTCTTTAATTCGTAACAAGATCTGTCTAATGTGGATGGAGACACAGCTTTAAAGCCAGTAAAACCCGGGTTCGAGTCCTACTCCTGACACAGACCCTGGGCAATGCTCCAAGCAATAACCTAAGAGTCTAAGTCACAGAGAAGGTGCCAACTTGCATAGTTAGAGGGATTTTCCTTACCCAGAAATACCCTTTAACTAATTTCAATCTCTATCCCCTGAATCTAGATCTGAGAGCTGGGCTCTTTTTTTCCCTTTAATTATAGAAGCAAACCTACTACATGCAGTTAACACTGGGAAGGGGAAGATAAGGAAGGTAGCCTTACCAGGGGGACTGACCATGGTAAAAACATGCTCTTAACAGAAAGGTGATAAATGAGAGATACATAACAAAATGTTAATGAGATATGGCCAGTGTGGGATTTTTTTTGTTTGACTATACCTATTTATTACAAGGGTTAGGGACAGGGGGCAGGTAGTAAGAGAGAGGAAAATAAGTACTTGCTAATTAAATTTTTTAAAATTCATTTAAAGAATGACTTCCCAGCTAACATCATTAAAGAGCTCCATGTAAGACAGTTAAAAAAAAAAAAAAGGTAAGGTTAAGGTTTGGGGCAGCTAGGCCTGGAGTCAGGAAGACTTACGTTCCTGATTCAAATCTGACCTCAGACACTAGCTATGTGACCCTGAGCAAGTCATTTAACTCCATTTGCCTCAGTTTCCTCATCTGTAAAATGAGCTGGAGAAGGGAAGGACAAACTACTCCAGTATCTTTGCCCAGAAAACCCCGAATGGGATTAAGAAGAGTCAAATAGGACTGAAATGACTGAACAACAAGCTCAAGATTTGCTTTTAAAGAAAAAATGGTAACTTGTACAGTGCATGTGACTAGCTTTCTTTCCTCATAGAATTTATCAGTCAGTCAATAGTCGGAGCTTAATAATTGCCTGTCAATTGATTGAACAAGAATATATCAAGTGCTTACTGTGTACGAAGCACCGTGCTAAGTGAAGGGAACATAACTATGAAGACTAAAACAATCCCTACTCCCAAGGAGTTTACACTCTAATGTGGTCTATTCCCACGAATAGCTCATTCTACTAAAGGGATACACCATATTCACAGATGAGTGACTGCATGGAATAGACAAAATACATAGCTCTTTGGTGGGGGAGGACGGCAAGGAGACAACTGGGAAAATCTGGAAACGTCTCTTAAAGGTAGAACACATGAAGGAAACTTGGGATCTATTTATTTATTCTGGACAGCTTCCTCAACATTACAAAGAGTAACTTGGGTGCTCTCTCTACACAAACACACACACACACACACACACACACACACACATACACACACACACACTTCCTTACTTCTTTGCAGAAGTGGTGTGCTATGAGTGTAGAATACTACATGCTATGTCCAATTTTTTCAAGAGATTGGTTAGTTCTGCTGAACTATCTTCACCCCTCTTTTTTACTCTTTGTTATAAGGGATGGCACCCTGGAGGCATGAAAGAGGAAGAATACATTGGAAAATATATGCAATAATAAATACATCAATAATATTTTGGAGGCAATCGGAGTTAAATGACTTGCCTAAGGTCACACAGTTAGTAAGCGTCTGAGGCCATATTTGAACTCAGGTCCTCCTGACTCCAGAGCTGGAGCTCTATCTACTGTGCCACCTAGTTATCCTTATAACTTTTCCTTAAAAGAAAATATCAAGAATATTCTTGATGAAGAAAATGAGAACAAGAGCTCATTTACAAATAACCACAAAACCATTTAAGCGCTAAACTTCATGTTAGAGGTCACTTAGTCGAATCTCCTTTAACAGTTAAGGAAACTAGAGACTAAAGATGGAGTATGACTCTGGATTCAGAATACTTACGTTCAAATCCTACCCCCAATACAACTTAGGTAAGTCATAGAACTTCCCTGGGACTCAGTTTCCTCTTTTGTAAAATGATAGAGTTGGACTAGATTGATCTTTGAGTTCCTTTCCAGTTCTACATCTAATATCATAGAGAGGGAGGGGAGCTGCTCAATGTCACCCACCCTAGCAAGTAATGGGGACTGGAATTCAAACTTGGATCCTCAGATACCAACTCCTCAAAACCATGCTACCCTTTCTCATGTTTATAAATAAAACCCTCCTAGAGGATTTCCCTCACAACAACCCGATGAGTAGGAGCTACGGGCCTTAGGATCCAAATTTTACAAATGGGGAAACTGAGGCTCAGTTGGTAAATGATTTTCCTAATGTTCCTTAGCTGGTAAGTTTTAAGGGCTAAGATTCAAATCCAGCTTCTCTGAGTTGATCGTGAAAGATTATCCATTGTACCACACTGAATCATCATCCTAGATAAGTCAAATGGTCTAGGTAAGTGAGAGTGATTCAAAATCAGTACTGTTCCCCAAAGAGCTAAATAATATTTTATTCATTAGTTATAATGTACCTTAGTTGATACTTGTTGAGATCTATCCTGTCTCAGATACATACTAGGTATGTGACCCTAAGCAAGACATTTAACTGCTGCCTGCCTCAGTTTCCTCACCTGTAAAATGGAGATACTAATAACACCTATCTTGCAGGGTTGCTCCGAGGATCAAATACTTGTGAACCTCAAAGTATTATGTATAAACACTAATGAGTATTATTATTATAGTTAAGGAAATAGAACTCCAGAGAGGTGAAGGCTGTCTACAGTCAAACAGCAGTTAATGGTAGATCCAGAACTAAGTCCCAGTTGCCTTACCTCTTAACCCAGTGCCCAAATGATACCACAACAGAAGCTCATGGCATCTCTTTACTCCTGTCTACACGAATGAAACTAAAATAGCCCAAGTGTATTTAAAAGAAAAAAACAAAACAGGTGTGACTGGTAAGTCAGGCATGTTCCATGTAAACCATTTCACTGAAAAGCCCCGGGACCCTCAGCATATTTGGGCATATGCCAGCTGCCCTAGGGCAAAGCTGATTCACTCAGAACTCAGTTTTATCAGCCTCCCTGCAGATAAGTAGATCTTCAGGGAACAAATGGTCTAGTGATCCAGCTGAGAACACTTAAGGCTTTTACAAGGCCCAGCTTTACTCACACTTGTCAAACAAATTAGCAATGACCACAGAGCACAGAGACATGTTTTATTGACTATCCAATAAAGGATTTGGGAGAAAAGGCAGTAAAGGAATAACCAAAATGGTGGCCAAGATCGTTCAGACTAAGATTTTCTTATATTTGAGTCACATCTAAGAATGTCACACAATGAACATATGGCCATGTATTGATTTGGGATCTATTCTATGTATCTTTTAGGTGTATGCTGCATCCCAGGATAGAAGGTAAGTTCCTTGAGGGTGAAAACAAGTCTCATTTTTGTCTCTGTGTTCCCCGCATCCATCAGAGTGCCTGGCATGTGGTAGCAGACCACATTGTCTACCTCTGCTTTCCCAGCCCTCCCTTACGATGACAGGCTAAGTCTGCAGATGAGGGCTACCAAATATTCCCTAGGTCCTCGGGAATTCTCAGGAAGTGTGGAGTAGTGGGCTATTGTTACAGCTCACAACCCCCCTACCATGAGTTTGCTTGACCATCTCTTGATATCAGTTAGTCAGCCAGACTTATTTAGCTTTCAGAAAGAATATTTTTTATAGCTTGGAGATGTCTAACTTACAACCCAAACACTTCACTTCCTAAGGGCTCCTGAACCAGATTAAAATGTAATTGGTAAATAACAAAATTTTAACAAAACAAAATTCTTAACAAATTTTTCTTAAATACAATAAAACATGAATCACATTAATTTGTTGTTTTCTAAGTTAATATGTGGCCTGGAGAGACACATTTGTATTGGAGTTGGTACAAAGCACCACAAAGTCAGCAACTAGCTTTCTCACAAATGCATACAAAGTCCAGGGGAAAGTGACCTCAGGCTAAGACAATACATTTGACAAAGGGGTAACTGACGGCTCCTGAAAGTCCTTTTGCCAGAGTCCTCAAGAGGTTCCCTTCAGGTGTGTTTTGACTTTTCTGATTGGCTCTTTGTCAAGCCCTAAATCTACCTTTCCTCATTCTGTAGTTTGACCCTAGTTCCAGGTGCAGATGTTGCTGGCCATCACTGCTTATGGTGTGCCAGACTTATAAGTCAATTTGATCCTGGAATGTTCCCTTACAAGTTCATTTATGACTTGTTCAACTTTTTTCTCCAATTAAATTATTTAAATTCCCTATTTCTAGTTCCGTTAATCCGGGCATTTTATATTCCGCACATAAATCCACTAATTCAAGTCATCAATTTTATTTTATGCAATTGAGTAAATTATTTCTAATAATTTATTTTATTTCCTCTTCATTTGATACAGTTTCTCTTTTTTCACTTTTTGTTCTTCGTTATTTGATTTTCCTGTCTTTATATCAGATTAACTTGGAATATTACTGTGCTGCAAGAAATGACTAGCAACTGAGGTACCAGCTCACACCTATCAGATTGGCTAGTATGATAAAAAAAAAAATGATAAATGTTAGCAAGAATATGGGGAAACTGAGATGCTAATGTACTATTGGTGGAGTTGAGAACTGATCCAACCATTCTGGAGAGCAATTTGGAACTATGGCCAAAGGGCTATCAAACTGTGCATACCCTTTGACCCAGAGCAACTGCTAGGTCTACATCAAAAAAAAAAAAAAAGGAAAAAGACCTATTTGTACAAAAATATTTATAGCAGTGTTTTTCATAGTGGCTAAGAATTAGAAGCCAAAGGGATGCCCATCAATTGGGGAATAAACTGTGGTATCTGATTGTAATGGAATATTATTGTCCTATAAGAAATGATTTCAGAAAAACCTGGGAAGACTTACATGAACTGATGCAAAGTGATGTAAGCAGAGCCAAAAGAACACTGTACAAAGTAACAGCAGTATTACACAATGAGGAACTGTGAATGACAACTATTCTCAGCAATACAATGATCCAAGACATGAATGCTATCCACCTCCACGGAAAGAACTCATATTGCCTGAATACAGAGCAAAGCATTCTTTTTTCATTCTTTTTTAAATTCATTTTCTTATACAAAATGATGGACATGAAAATGTTTTACATGATAGTATACGTATAACCTATATTGTATTGCTTACCATCTCAGGGAGGGGGACGGTGAAGGAAAAAGGGAGGGTAGAATTTGGAATTCAAAACTTAAAAAAATGTTTAAAAATTGTTTGAACATATAATTGGGAAAAAATAAGATATATATAAAAACTGATAAGCAGGTTGATTTTAGAAAAATCATGGAAAGACATGCATGAAATAACAAAGAGTGAAATTAGCAGAACCAAGAGAACATTGTGTACACTAACAGCAATAATGTTTGAATCACAGCTGTGAATGACTAAATTATTCTGAGTAGTATGGTGAAATTGGTCTATAATTTTCTTTCTTTGCTTTTGCTCTTCCTGGTTTAGGTATCAGCACCAATTTTATAAAAGTATTTTGGTAGAACTACTTTCTTGCCTATTATTCTGAATAATTTATTTGATATTGGAATTAATTTATCTTGAAATGTTTCATAGAATTCATCTGTAAATCCATTTGGTCCTGATACTTTTGTCTTAGGGATTTCACTTATGGTCTGTTCAATTTCTTTTTCTAAAATAGATTCATTTAGATCTTCTATTTCCTCTTCTGTTAATCTAGGCAGTTTATGTTTTTGTAAGTCTTCTTCCATTTCACCCGACTTGTTAAATTTATTGGCATATAATTGAGCAGAACAACTCTTAATAATTGCTTTGGTTTCATCTTCATTAGTGGTATATTCACCTTTTTCACTTTTGATACTATTGATTTGGTTTTCTTCTCTCTTTTTTAAAAATCATATTCACCAGAGGCTTATCTAATTTATTGGGGTTATTTTTTTCATAAAACAAACTCCTACTTTTACTTATTAATTCAATAGTTTTCTTACATTCAATTTTATTAATCTCATCTTTAATTTTTTAGGAGTTCCAGTTTATTGTTTAATTGAAGATTTTTAATTTGTTCTTTTTCTAGTTTTTTTTAATTGCGTACCCAACTCGGTCTCCTTTTTTACTTTCTTGATGTAAGCATTTAGAGATATAAATTTTCCTCTGTTGCTTTTACTGCTTCCCATAGGTTTTCGCATGTTGACATTATTATCATTCTCTTTAATAAAATTATGAATTATTTCTATGACTTTTTCTTTAACCTACTCAGTTTTTAAGATTAGGTTATTTAGTCTACAATTAACTTTTAATCTGTGTCTCTACAGTCCCTTATTAAATATAATTTTATTGCACTATGATCTGGAAAGGATGCATTTAATATTTCTGCTTTTCTGCACTTAACTATAAAGTTTTTATGCCCCAATATATGGTCAATTTTTGTACATGTGCTATGTACCACTGAGAAAAAGGTATATTCCTTTCTACTCCCATTCAATTCCTATCTAGCTTATCTAATTTAATAATAAATAATATTAATAAATAAGTAATAAATAATTCTCTCTTGTTTTTTGGTTATATTTATCTAGCTCTGACAGGGCAAGGTTGAAGTACGCCCCCCCAAATTATAGTTTTTCTATCTTTCCATCTATAATTAATTTAACTTTTCCTTTAAAATTTGGATCCTATAGCATTTGGTGTATATAAGTTTAGTTTTGATATTACTTCAATATCATTTCATGATGTAGTATCCCAGTTTATCTTTTTAAATTAAATCTATCTTAGCTTTAACTTTGAGAATATGATTGCTACTTCAGTTTTGTTTTGGGTTTTTTTTGCATCAGCTGAAGCATAATAAATTCTACTCCAGCCCTTTATTTTTATTCTATGTATATCTCTCATTTTTAAATGTGTTTCTTGTCAATTACTGCCTGATACTGATTTTTAATCCATTATGCTATCAATTTCTGTTTTAGGGATGAGTTCATCTCATTCACACCCTGAGTTATAATTACTGGTTACACATTTCTCTCCATTGTATTTTTCCTGTTTTTCCTCCTTTCTATCTTTTTGCCTATTTCTCCTCAAATACCTAATTTACTTCTGACTGCTGCCTCTCTAATCCAGATTCTTTTGGAGAATCCCTCCCTTATCCTCTCCCCTTACCCTCCTATTTCTTGAGTTATACGGTCTTCTAAGAATTCCTCCTTAAACTATCACCTCAAACTTCTATTTTTTTCCTGCAAGTTAGGACTTTTATACCTCTCCAGATTATTCTCTCTTTAATCCAGTTTTGATGAGAGTAAATTTCTAACACTACTAGCCCTCTACCCATTCCTGCCTCCCACTGTTAACAGCTTTCCATTCATGCCTCGTTTGTATGAGATAATCACTCCATTTTACCTCTCCCTGCTCAAATCTATTTTTTAGGATCATCCCATCATACTCAACTCAACCCTAAGCCTTCTATGTATGTATACTCTTTCAAACTACCCTAAGAAATGATACCATTATTAAGTCACAGGTAACATTTTCCCATATAAGAAATAAACAGTTTGATCTTACTAAATACTTTATCATTGGTCTTTCATGCTTACTACTTAGGTTTTTCCTGATTCTTATAGGTCAAATTTTCTATTCATTTCTGGTCTTTTCCTCACAAATATCTGAAAGTGCTCTAATTCATTATCTTTCCCCTGTGGAGGATTATACTTATATTTGCTGGGTAAGTTATTCTTGGTTGGAAACCCAGCTCCTCTGCTGTTCGGGATATCATGTTCTATTTCCTTTGGTCCTTTAATATAGAAACTGCCAAATCCTGAGTTATTCTGACTATAGCTCTAGAGTAATTGGTTCTTTCTAGTTGTCTGTAGTATTTTCTCCTTGACCTGGAAAGTTAAAATTTGGCTGGAATGTTCCCATGAGTTTTCATCTTGAAATCTCTTTCAGGTGGTGATTGGTATATTTTTTATCTTCTATTTTAACCTCTACTTCTAAAACTTCAGAGCAATTTTCCTTAATAATTTCTTGAAATATAGTGTCTAGACTCTTTTTTTGAGCATAATGTTCCAGTAGTCCAACAATTCTTACATTATCTCTCTTCTGTTTTCCAGGTCAGTTGTTTTTCCCAATGAAATATTTCACATTCTCTTCTATGTTTTCATTCTTTTGATTTTGTTTTATTATTTCTTAATGTCTTGTGAAGTCATTCATTTCCCCTTGTCCAATTCTAATTTTTAAGAAGTTATTTTCTTCTGTAAATTTTTGGACCTCTTTTTCCAATTAGTTGAGTGTCTTTTCATAATTTTCTTGCATTATTCTTATTTTCCCCCCTAACTGGGACTCTTTTACATTTTTCTTTGAAGTAGGACTAGTTGCTTTGATTTTTTTCTCTAGACAGATTTCACATCTTCTCTAGTACCATAGTAATTATATGTGCTCAATTCTTTCCCTTTTCTTACATTTTTTTAAGTGGCTTTCTTCTTAGCTATTTACTTTATATTAGTTAACCTCTAATTCCCAGGTGTGGGGGATAATGCTTCACGTTTTTCACGCTGTTGTTTTCTGAGCTTTATCTGGCCGCCTAACCTCAGGTACTGCTCTAACCACTAAACTACAATCAGAGCCCCCAGCAATGCTGTCCGGTTCCCTGATGACCCTCCTGTGGCTGCAAGCTTCAGCCCAACTCTGCCCTGGAACCAAAACCAGTGGCTCTAATGTCCGGTGAGTGCCCACAGCCATCAGAGCCAAATGTGCCCACAAACACAGCCCAGTACTGGCTCTGGGCAGCAGGGCTGAGCCTAGCATCCAGTACCAGCCTGAGGGCCATGCAATCTATCCCTGATTGGTCACAGGATCTGGGAGCAGGTGTGCCTACATACCTCCCTCTCATACGCACACACCATCCCCACCCCCAGTCTGGCCGGGGAAAGTTCCAGAAACTTAGGCTACTGCCTCCCCAGCTGCCTGCAGGGTTTGTTGCTTGTTGATTCAGCCTGATCTGTCCAGAGATGTTTGCACTTCAGTCAGGCCCAACCTCTGCCGCTGGAGGCAAGGTCTGTCTTAATATCGTTCCAAGTTGCCTTAGGTTAGAAAAATACTTTACCCCAACTTTTAATTATTTCTTCCACTCCAAAGTTCACTTTGAGGTGTTATTTTAAATTATTTATACAGCCAATTTGGGAGAGTCAGGTAATTTTCTGCCTTTTCCATCATCTTCCCAGAATCTTCTCTACGTCGATTTTATCTGGAATCATTGAAGTTTCAGGCAATTCATTCAATTTAAGATTTTATGAAAATATCTTCTACATTGTCACTTAAGAAACACAAATGAAACCATTAGCAAGGAAGATAATTAAATAGAAAGATGAGCTAAAGTAATTGAACTATGCTGGACTGAGAAGTACATTTTCCTACAGTAATTTTTTAAAGGTTATTCCAATCACAGTTTCTGGAATTCAAGTAGTTCCTTTTAAAATAGATAATCCAGGAAAAACTTTTTGTTGTTTAAGCAAGGTATTGGAAGATCTTTTCCAGAGACAAAAAAAAATGGAATTTATGATTCAAAAGAGCAGCATGCATTGAAAATAGAGGTGATCCCACAAGGACTTTAAAAAAAAGATAATCAAAAGCATTTCTACTATGAATTTTCTTTGGCACATTTTGAATTTGATGGGAAATAATGCTTTGGATTCCTTTACCTTTCCAGCAGTGCATGAGTGAGTTCATTCAGACCAGTGATTACACCAGTGTAATAATAAGTAAATAATAGCCCACATCCATAGAGCACCTACTATGTGCCACACTTCACAAATATCTAATTTGAGCCTCACACACCCTGAGAAGTAGGTGCTCTTATCATATCCCCATTCGAGGAGGACAGAAATTAAGTGATCAACCCAGGGTCACATAGTTAGTATTTGAGACTGGATTTGAACTCCAAGTCTTCTTGACTCCAAGCCCCTGTTCCATCCATTGTGCCACCTAGCTACGCCTAGGGTAGGGACTCTGGTATGGCAACTTTCTCCCTCAATGCATATCTGAAACTCCTCTGAAACTTGAAGTCTTGGTGAATTATCTGACAAGAAACTGGAGTCTTTTAGAAATTAAAAAAAAAAACTATAAGGCTCTAACGTTTTTTCTTTTGATCTAGACCTATCTACATGCGGAACTCCCTGCATGAGGAATTTCCCCCATCAGTGATAAAAATTTAATAAATATTTATTGATTGCTTGGTTGATTATAGTTTTAGAGAGTGGTCTGAGACACTAAGAGACTAAATGCCTTGTCCCAAGTTCACCCAGACAGTATATATGAGAGGCAGGACTTCAACCCAGATTTTTCTCACTGCAAGGCCAGTCTTCTATCCACATAATTTTCGGAACAAATATTCTCTAATATAAGATCCTAGCTCTAACAGGAGTGTGCTAGAGCCAACTTGAATTGCCTAGAGAAAGCCAGTTGTTAAATTTACAACTCAGAAATCAGCAACTTATACAAATCACGGCTAGACTTACTGTTTTGTTGATTATCTAGACTTAAGAAAATGATGGAGGGAACGTTAACGATGCCTTAAATGTATTGGTCATATTTATTTTTTCCAGAGAGACTGTTGTTAACATTTACCCACACATCACTGAATCTAGAGCTGGTCAGGACCCTACTGGTCACCTAATCCAAACCCTTCATTTTGAAGACGAGGAAACTGAGGCCAAGAAAGGTAAGAACTGCTTACACAGTTAGTGTCAGAGCAAAGATGCTAACCCAGGTCATCTGACTGTAAATATTATACTTTTGTGTTTGGGTATGTGCTGCCATCATTTTATCTTATTTTATTTCAAATAATATTTTTCCAGTTACATGTAAAGACAGTTTTTAACATTCAATTTTTTCAGATTTTGAGTTCCAAATTTTCTCCCTCCCTAAGAGAGTTTGATATAAGCTATATATGTGCAATCATGTAAAACATATTTCCGTACACATTATACTTTTTCCCAGAGTACAACATCACATTTTAGTACTTGCCAAAGAATTCTATATTTATTTAATTTACATATTGTATTTATTTATTTGATATGCACTCTATATTTATTGGCAATTATTTTGTAATATTGAACAATTATCCTAATTTTATGTAAGCAACTTTCACAAAATACAAATAGACTCCCATTCTCTGCCCTCTCCAATATGTCTTCCATGTAGATATCAAATAGATACATCTAAGACTGCAGGTATAAGCTTAGGATACTCCTCCCCCTATAAGAGATAATGACTGGGAAAGTAGTTTCAGTCTAATAAAAATCATTTCCCTAGATTAGCAATATTTAGGAGGGAGGGATATATGTCCCTTGTCTGGGGGCAGCTAGGTAACACAGTGAACAGAACATGGGTCCTGGAGTCTGGAGGACCTGAGCTCAAATTCCACCTCAGACACTTGACACTTACTAGCCATGTGACCTTGGTCAAGTCACTTAACCCTAATTGCCTTGCCTTTCCTCTTCCACAAGAAAAAACTTGTCTGGTATCAGCTCTGAGGAGGGCAGCCTCACGACCCCTTCACTGACTCCCCTGCAGGCAGGAACCAGACCTCCAGGGAGACAAGATATTTGTTAAACCCTCTCCACAAGCAACATTTAAACAAACCAACGTGGACATGAGCAACAAATATACTCTATACTTACAATGAAATAACATTCTGTTATATGTATATGTAATGAGAAACATCACACCATAGTAGTTGTAGAGCTGGTTTATAAAGAGTTAGTAGTAATACCTGGGATTTATATCCTGTCTTGGTCACGTACGACTTTGTGATTCTAAGCAAGTCACTTAATCTCTCAACTGTAACTCTCTAAGGCTATAAATTGTATAGAAGGTTCTAGACAAAATCATTTTAATTTTTATTTTAATTTATTATTTTAATTTTATTTAAAATTTTATTTTATTTCATTATTTTTAATTTTTATTTTTTTTCACACGCAAACAAAAAAATTTAAAACTTTTTAAAATTTTAGTTCTGAATTCTCTCCCTCTCTCCCTTCCCTCTGCGCTCTTTGAAAAGGCAAGAATTAAATATAGATTATACATGTGCAGTCGTGCAAAATATTTCCATAGTAATCATGTTGCAAAAGAAAACACAGGACTCCCCCCAAAAAAAGGATTAAAAAATTGTTGTTTTTTTTCAAAAATACTTCAATCTACATTCAAATTCCATCAGTTCTTTCTCTGGAGGTGAAGAACATTTCTCAACGTGAGTCCTTTGGGATTGTCTTGGATCACTGTATTCTGAGAAGAGTTAAATCATTCATAGTTAATCATCATACAATACTGCTGTTATTGTATACACTGTTCTCTGCTTCTGCTCATTTCACTTTGCATCAGTTTACATCAGTCTTCCCATGTTTTTCCTGAAACCATCTTTCTTAGACAAAATCTCTTACCAGGACCTTCCTATATCAATGAAACAACAGGTCAGGTCCTCATCTTTTAATACTACTATTTGTTCAACAGTTCTCCAAATAACTGTTACCCATTTTATTTTCAGTTTTGCTAAATAGGAGGGTTTCTCTTTCTGATTTCTCTCCCTTCATACTCATTTCTGTAAGTAAGATATTAGATCTCTTTACTTTTCCTGGACCCTTTTGGAGACCATGCTCAGCATAACACTGACTCAAAGAATTACAAAGACTTTCTAACAAAAACAGTAAACTAGAAACCATGTAACAGTCCAAAACATGTACAAGCTAAGGGAAAGGGCAGTGTAAAAAAAAATAATAATTAAATATATAATATGCTATGTACAAGTTTGGGGAGCTTCTGGATTTGGGTGCAAGAGTCTAATGGAAAGAATAATCTCATTTGTACTTGATTATGAAAGTGAGGAAAGAAGGGGAGAAATATGGCAAAGTTCAAAGCTGTTGAGAAAAGTTATTTAGTGGCCTGGTGGGCTTTAGTCTAATTCTAATCATTTCCAACCTAGCCTGTCTCCTGTCTTGGCGTCCTTTGTTCCAGTCTTGAACCAGATTTCCCAGAAGTCTGCAGCTAGTAGAAATGACAGTAAAGAACTAATAAAAGAAACAAGGCCAACTCCTCAAAACCTTGGTTCCCTGTTGTTGAGACATTTCTGTCATGTCCAATTCTTCATGAACCCATTTGGGGTTTTCTTTCAGAGATCCTGGAGTGGTTTGCCATTTCCTTCTCCAGCTCATTTTCCAGATGAGGAAACTGAAGCAAACAGGATCCAGTGACTTGCCCAGGGTCATATAGCTAGTTTGTGGCTGAGGCCACATTAGAACTCAGGTCTTCCTCACTACAGGCCTGGCACTGTATCTACTTAGCTGCCAATGGCCAGACTGGGTCCGTGGCTTGGTAATTTTTCATTTTTTAAAAATTATGAATTTAACAATCACCAACAAAATAAAATTCCAATATATAAATAAAAAGTAAAAAGGAAGAGGGTGTAGTTGAAGGGATAAATTTTCAGTTTTGTAGTTTGTTTTAAAAGTGTATGTTAAATTAACAAGATAGTAACAAAATTGCTCTGATTATGTAGCTTTCTTATCCTCTCTCTTTTTGTGTTTTTTCTTCTTTTACTGTTTTTTTTAATTAACTCTATTACTGACCTCTGCAGGCTTCCTCTCCTTCCTAACACCAAATAGAAGCCCTCTCTCATAACCAATAAGCAGAAGCAAGGAAAACAAATCAAAACATTGGCCATATCTAAAAACACTTTTCATTCTGTAGCATCAGTTCAGCGCTTCTCTGCCAATAGATTGACGTTGTGCCTTATTATTCAGTCATTGAGTCAATAAGCATTTATTAAGGACATACTATGCCACAGGCAGCATGCTAAGCACTGAGAATGCAAAAAGGGACAAAACAAAAAAGCCCCTGCCCATGAAGAGTTCGAAGTCTAGACTTGGAACTCACATTAGAGGCCATGCATTTCAATTCCTTCATTTCACAGAGGAGAAAACAGGGGGCTCAGAGAGATTGAACTACTTGTACTTGGTCACACCTACTAAGCATCAGAGACAAGATTTAAATAATACGCTTTTCCACCTTCTGAAGCCATAGTTACAGATTAGAGTTAAAAGTTGTTTTCCTTTACATTATTGTGGTCTTTGTGTGAATTGTTCTCCTGGTTTTGTCCATTTCACTCTCATACAAGGCTTCCATGCTTTCTCCGAACCCTTCACATTCTCCATTTCATGCAGTGCTATGACATGCCATTCCAGTTGTATGCCACAGTTTGTTCCATCATTCCCCAATTGTTGGACAACTACTTTGTTTCCGGTTCTTTGCTATAAGAAATGCTACTATATTTTTATATATACAGATCCTTCGGTCTTTGACCTCCTTGGATTATATATGTTATAAACCCTGTTGGTTTACCTACCCATCTCCTACTCCTACTGTAATTTGGGTTCCCAAAGGAACTACTACTACTACTACCACCACTACCACCAACTACCACTACTACTACTGCTACTATTACTACTACTACCACCACCACCACCAGCACTACTATCTATTACCACAGTTACCATCACCATTACCACTACTATCACCACCACTACTGCTGCTACTACTACTGCTGCTGCTGTTACCACAATTACTGTTACCACTAGTTATTTCTCCCCTCATGCTTCTGGGGTAATCCTGTGAGTCTGGGGATTCTAGTTCTATCCTTATCACCAATCATAATCGGCTACACTTTATTAGTTTTTTTAAAAGGGATTTATCGATAAGCTACAGCCAGACTGGTATTATTTTTGAGTGTATGGAAAAAATTTATTATGCATTAAGTGAATCCCAAAAAAGCAGGAGTTTCCATCTCATCAGACAAAGCAAACAAACATTAAAAAAGAAAAAGAGATTAAACAGGGAAACTGCTACACTGAAAGGAATCACATACAACAAACCAATATCAATAACAAACTTATATGCTCTAAATGTCTTAGCATCCCAATTCATAAAGGAAATATTATCCGAGTTTTAAAAGCCATAAACAAAAATGCAATAATGACTTTAATATCCCTCTATCAGTTTTGGATAAGTCCTACAGAAAAATTAAAGAAAAAATAGGGACTTGAACTAATATCTGGAGAAACTAGAGTTAAAAGATTTATGGCATCTTCTAAATGGAACCGCAAAAGAATATACATATTTCTCTACATCTGAGAAAATTATTGTTAATAACCAATTACTAATGTAACTGGGAGAGTCTTCCTATTTCCTCATTCAAAGCCCAGTCCCCGTGAAGGACATTGCTGACAGATAAGATTGCTCAAGTCCTCTGGGTACATGCTTCTTGCCCCAACCAACCAGAAGACCTCAGGCTAAGAATAACTAAATCATTCGCAATCTTACAATATTGCTGTTACTTTGTATAGAGTACATTCACTTTGCATCAGTTCATGCAATTCTTTCCATGTTTTTCTGAGAGTATCCTGTTTATCATTTCTTAATCATATATTAAGGGGCAGGTAGGAGGTGTAGTGGATAGAGCACCAGTGCAGGAGGACCTGAGCTCAAATTTCACCTCAGACACTTGACACTCATTAGCTGTGTGATCTTGGGGACGTCACTTAACCCCAATTGCCTCATCCTGGGTCATCTCCAGTCATCCTGATGAATATCTGGTCACTGAATTCAGATGGCTCTGGAGGGGAAGTGAGGCTGGTGACCTGCACAGCCCTCCCTCACTCAAAACAAAGTCAAGTGCAAGTCACTTCATTATTTCTCTGATGGTATGGTCTTCTTTGCAACGAAGGAAGAACATACATATAATCACATACTATAACTTGAAGAACTATTTTTTTTTTATGGTAACCACCTCACATCTATCTGGGCAAGTTTTCCCCTTGCATGTACAATGACCATAGGGAAAGTAGGCTCAAAGATAAAATACAAAAATAGACACATGCATACAGAATGTATGTGTCTAAAGGATATCTCCTGACTCTTGACCCAAAAAAGTACTTTTTCTTCCTCCATGGATGGACTATTCCTGAAATTTCCCTTAGGAGAAATTTCTCAATGAGCTCTGAGTGCCCATGCTTTTCTAGAGTCCCTTCTCAAGAGCCCTTCTCCCTTTTAAGGGTCTCACTTCCTAAAACCAATGTTCACTAGTGACTGACTTTCTACATCCATCTTCATGGGCTTCAATTAATCAATTAAGAAAAATTTATTAAACACCTGCTATATTCTAGACACTGAGCTAAGTGCTTGAATTCCTCTATCATTGGTCACTCCTATCACATCCAGGGGACTCTGCCCTGTTCCTATCAAAAGAAACAGAATTTGAGAAAATAGAACAATGAGAGCAGAAAGGTTATCAGAATGAAAAGGGGAGGGGAGAAAAAATGAGAGAACAAAGCAAGGGCAACACTAAAGAGGTGAGAAATGATTGTTAGTTACAGGCAGCCAGTTGGAGGACCTTGTAACAGCACTTGCCGGGAGGGTTCTAAGGAATTAGCAGTGGTGGTGACAAATGACCACACCGTAGACAGGATGGAGAACTGAATAGAGGGCTTCAGTCAGGGTCACCCTTTGGGGGAGGGAATGGGTAATGCAGTCTGGGAACAGTTAGCAATTAGAAGATGAAAGGTTGGGTTGAGTAATTATAAGGTACAGAGATGAGTATAGCAATAGTTTATTTGTGGAAAGTGGAGGCAGGACTGTGCTCAGCAATCATTCAGGACTTCAGAGGACTGATGGTGAAGCCTCTTCTAGAGTAGGAATGGAGAAGTGGTAACCTATAGGTGCTAAACCAGCCATGCATTGAGTTCTTGTTCTCTCTCTCTCTCTCTCTCTCTCTCTCTCTCTCTCTCTCTCTCTCTCTCTCTGTCTCTCTCTCCCTCTCTCTCTGTCCCTCTGTTTCTGTCTCTCTGTCTCTGTCTCTCTCTGTCCCTCTGTCTCTCTGTCCCTCTCTCTGTCTCTGTCTCTCTCTCTCTATCCCTCTGTTTCTCTCTCTCTGTCTCTCTCTCTCTCCCCCTCCCCTTTCTTCCCTCCCTACCCCCTTTCTCTCCTCTTCCTTTCCTCTCCTCTCTTTGTAGTGATACTCCATGGTTCTGATTTTGTCCTTTATGCAGGTGACTCCTTTATCTCCCTGTTTTACGCCTTGCTTCATATTTGCAATCAGAGATGATTTAGAAACATCAAACAAAATTCTCTCTGTAGTTGAATCTATCAGAGAATCTTGTATAATTAGAACATGGACACAGGAGATACCTATTTTTCTTCTTGTCTGGTGTTTAGATAACTGTTTCAAGCATTCAGATGCTTTTAAAAAAAATAGCAAACAAACAATAAACTCAGTGGGGCCTCTCCTTTGTTGCATTTTTTGCAGCTTTCAAATAAGTGTTATATCTCCCCCTGCCCCTCCTCTATTACCTCCACCAAGGCATGAACAGTTAAAGAGTATAAAGGCTTTTACAGTGGCCACCCTTTCCAGGAAAATCTCTGTGGACTGAGGGGAGTGACCAATCTGAATGGGACCAGAGGAACTGAACTGTAATTAAGGTAGAGAAAAGTTATTGGCATGTTAATGTTTTCCTAAGAAGAAATATATAGATTTGGAAGCCTCAGGGGTGATGCTGAGCCTTCAAATAGGAATCGGGAGCTTTTAGAGTAGTGTAGAAAACTGGGGAGAATCCAGGAAGTGGAGATGCTGGTGGTGGAATGAGATGGAGACCCATGTACTCTAATGGAAGAGGGGTTATTCAGGGAATCTCAGAGCTTAGGGAAGAGATGCTGAGCCAAAATCTAGGTGACTGTAAGAAGAGCAGTTTTTAAGGTTCCCTTTTTAGACATAAAATGCAGCTTGTCCTACATAATTCATGATATTTGGGATAAGATTCATGGAACTAGTCTGGTTATCATCCCAGGTTTCCTTATGACTTTGGGGAAATGACTAGAATAGGGGATAGAATATTGGATATAAAATCAGGAAAACCTGGATTTGAATCCAACTCTGCAATTCACCTGTAAAATTTGGAGTTTGGGCTTAAATGAACTTTAGGGTCTCTTTTAGGTCTAAAATCCTATAATCCTTCTCTCTTGATCCTTAGCATGATGCCTGGTGGATAGTAGGCACTTAATAAATGTTTAGTGACTGATGGAACCTAAATCTATTAATTCATTCATGTTTCCATTTATTCATTCATTCATTTTCATACCCCTGATGAACAGGAGGTTTACTGGGCTATGGTTAGACCCTTGATGAAGATTCCCTCTTACACCAGTCACCCTTTTAGATGCTTTCCCCAAGCATCTAGAAACCTTAAAGCCAATTCAACCCCCATAACTTTTCTCTTCAGGTTCTCACAAGTGACCTCTGTAAAGGCTTCAACCCTTTCTTCGGGTATCAAGTCTTAGAAGCAGGAGCTGGGTTCCAGTTCTAGCTCTGACTTTCATTATCACTGTGGGATCCTAGATAAGTTCCCAGTCTCTCTCTAGAATAAAGATGATAACTGCAGCA
Source organism: Potorous gilbertii (assembly GCA_028658325.1). Classification (NCBI taxonomy): domain Eukaryota; kingdom Metazoa; phylum Chordata; class Mammalia; order Diprotodontia; family Potoroidae; genus Potorous; species Potorous gilbertii. The sequence continues at coordinate 217,667,945 of CM053770.1, forward strand.
AGACAGTTCTCACATCACCGTATTATTTGGTAAATCACCTGGGAACCAAACGAGCATTCACACCTTTGTTCCAATGGGGAAATGATGGAAGCAAAGTTATCACCAAGTTCCCCTCAGGAAGGACTTTGCCTTCAAAGTCACACAGAACTTTTGGAAAAAAGCTACTGGCCCTACTGTGTGTACTCTGAGCTATTCTGGGGAAAGATACCAAATAGGAGCCAAGTAGAACACTGAGACATATTCGATTTTGGATAGAGAATTGAAATGAACCTGTGAATTCATTTGTATAGGCAAGGTCCTAGTATTCAACTCCCACAGATCACATCTCCATAGGGGATGTTTCCTAGGGTAATGGTTATGGGAGGGGCCTGGAAGCATTATGACATGTTTCCTTGATGTTTATGATACTGCAAGTAAAAATTCCTATTCTTTTAATGAAGAATAATTCATTAATCCTATAACATTATAATACATTATCCTTTATGAACATGACATACAAGAAAAAATATAAGGCTATATATGGGAAATTTATATTTTCATCTACTAAATGCATATATATATATGGGTGTATGGATGGATGTATTTTTGTCTGAGGTCACATTTGAATTCAGGAAGATGAATCTTCCTGACTTCAGACCCAGTCTTCTTATCTACTATGCTCCCTATTATTCTGAGTAACCTTAGAAACACCAATTAATTCAAGGTTCTAAATTTAGTGTCACAGAAATAGGATTTCAGAGTTGGAAGGAACTTCAGGGGCCATCTATTCCAAACAACACCTGAAAAGGAATTCTCTCTACACCCTCGCTGCCAGGAACCTATCCTTAATCACTGAATGGGCATTGCCTCAGCCAAACTGAGACCTGTTAAAGACCTGAGCTTATAAAGGCCAAGGTCTCCCACTGCATCCAGGGCTATCTCCAGATATCCGGATCTATATTTTGCAATTGGACCCAGATGGCTCCAGAGGAAAAAGTAAGGCTGGTAACTTTTCACAACCCTCTCTCCCTTAAATCCAATTCGCTTTCATCACCTTCCTGATGTTACAGCCATCTTCAAGAGAAGGACATACAACTTATCTGGCTGCTGCTTGGAGAATTCCAAAACAGGTGATCAACCACTCCCCTTTAAAGGTCATTCTACTTTTGGATAACTAATCACTAAGAAGTTTTTCCTTATATAATGCCTTAATCTGCCCCCTTTGTAATTCTCACCCACCACTGCTAGATCTGGGCAGTAAGATGGCACCATAGTGCACTGTGCTGGGCCTGAAGTCAGGAACTCACCTTCCTGAGTTCAAATCCAGCCTCAGACACTTACTTGCTATGTAATTCCAAGCAAGTCCCTTAATCCTGTTTTGCCTCAGTTTCCCCATTTGTAAAATGAACTGGAAAAGGAAATGACGAAGCACCCCAGGATCTTTGCCAAGAAAACCCTAAATGGCATCACAAAGAGTCAGAAACAAATAAATACAACTGAACAACAATTCCTAGTTCTTCCCTCTGTGACCAGGCAAAAAAGTCTAATCTCTCTTATACAGGACAGCCTTTTAAAATATTTGCCCCCTGAGCTTTCTCTTCTCTTGGCCAAACATCCACAACTCCTTCATCAGATTTTAATATGGCATGGTTCCTAGTCTCCTGACTATCTTGTTTGCCTTTGTTTGAATTTGATCCAGCCTAAAGGTATCTTTTCTAAAATGTGACACACACAACTTGACTCTGTGCTCCAGGTGCTCCAAGCAGGGCAGATCCCCATAGGAGACTGTCGCATTTCTGATCTTGGATTCTATACCTCTCTTATAGCCTAGGATCTAATTAACTTCTCCTAAATACCAGGCAATGTGCCAAATGCTGGGCATACAAAGTAAAAGCTCTGAAGGCACTCACAGTCTAGGGACATCAGAAACCACTTTGTCCGATGAAGACCTAAACACACCTTCTTCGCTGTAAAATCCATTACCTTCCCAAATGGTGATTCCCCTGCCTTTGTTCAGAAGACCTCTAGTAAGAAAGGACCCACAACCTCTGGAGGAAGCTTATCCCATTTTTGGAGAGCTCCAATTCTTAGAATATTTTCAGTTACACCAAAACTAAATGCTTCTCTGTCATTTTCATCTAGTGTTCTTTTTGACACTATGACAGCCCTTCAAACTCTTAAAGAATGTCCTTCCCTGCCGAAAAAAAATCAACTCTACTCGATCACGATGTAGTTTTCAATCTTTTCATCATCTTGGTTGCCCTTTTCTGGTTTGTCCATATTCTTCCTAAAACATGATCCCTCAGTAAAGTGCTGGAGATATTCTCTGACTTGCTTCCTGTGTTCTGGACAATACACTTAAGTCTAAAATCATATCAGCATTCTTTTTAACTGCCACGCATGCCATACTGTTGACTCACGTTGACCCTGTAGTTCACTAAAAGTTCCAGATCTTCTTCATAAAGAAGGGTTATCTAATCATTCCCACTCAAACCCCCATCTTGTACTTGCAGAGTTGATTTGTTGAATGCAGATGAAGGCCTTCCTGTTGATCTCAATTAAGTTTAACCCCATTAACTTTGGCCCATTTTAGTTTGTCTGGCCATTTGGGGATTTTGACTCCATCATCATCCTATCTCTTAGCCTCCCTCTTAGCTTTGTGTCATTGGCAAACTTGATCAGCATTTCTTGGCTGCAGAGTCACACTGATGATTCATTTTGGTCTCCAAGTCTACGAAAACGTCAAGGAAAATGTCAAGTTCTTCCCTTGGCTTCAAAAAAGCAACTTCACAAGTACAGAATGGGGGAGGTGTGGCTAGACACCAGTTGGTGTGGGAAAAAAAAATTAAGGAGCCTAGAACAAATCCCAATAGTTGTACACAGAAATGCACTGTCAATGGGGATTAAAGGCAGGCAAATTATTTTGCATTCATTCATTCAATTCGTAAGTGTTTCTTAAGTGCCCATTCTGCCAGGCACTGAGATGGATGTGAGGATGTGAAGCCTAAGACAAAATAGTTCCTACACTCAAAGAGCTTACTTTTTACTTACAGGAAACAATATGTACACAGATAAGTAAATTACATATATATGTATATATATACATACATATATACAGACACATATATACATACATATTGTATATATATTAGAGAGAGAGAGAGAGAAATACAATGTATATACAAAGTAATGAGGGCAGTAATAACTGTGGCGGGGGGGGTGGGGGGGGGTGTTACCAGGAAAGGTCTCCTGTAGGAGATTTCACTTAAATTAAGCCTAAAAGAAAAAGGAGATGTTTCAAGAGATAGAAATTTCATGGCTATAGAAATAGCTAGAAAGAATTCATTCTATGATTCCTGTCTCCTGACCAGTTTATTATTTTTTAAATAAATTAATTTTTCCCTCTTGGGAAATTTAGACCGTCATTCAACTTGGTGCACTCTGGAATAAGCAGTAGGATAATTTTTAAGGGAACAGAGCCTGTCTCCATCAGATCCTTGATCCATCTGCCAACCCTTTAGTCTGAAACTTCAGGCTTTGATTATGGCAACTCTGAGATCCCCCCTGGTTGATTCTGAATACATAATTACCTCCAGGTCTAAAAGAGAGGATTAACTGGCTTTACTCTAATTGGGTATTTTTGTCTACTTGCTTAAAAAAAAAAAAAAAAAAGAAAAATATGGGCCACTGAAACTGAGGGTGTAGCCAGACAGAAGGCAGCCGGGGGTTCAAATGTCTTATCTTTGGCTCCACAGGCTTATAAAAGGGAAGAGTTGACTGAATGCCAACTGGCTTTTACACGCTGAGCAGCCCAACCTCTCAAAATGACAGAAGACCCATCGTCATTAGAAAAAGCAAGGGAAGGGGAGTGAAAGGAGGGGGTCCTAATGACTCCTGACTGACCTGTTAATGGATGGCCCCATTTGATTTCCTCTGCTCGGTGAATGCCAGATTGCTGGCAGCCTGATCGGCCACAATGCTTTTCATAGGCTTCTGGGTTCCTGGAAATTATGAATGGATGAGACCTGTCGCACAGGCTGGGCCTGAAAGAGGTGAATTGGAAATACTAAAGGATGATGGGGCTGTAATAATACACCTTGTTTCCTCCTTCTGCTCTCAGGGTAATAGTTGGAAGGCTTGTAATTGGTGAACAAGAGGATTAAACCCATCATTAAAAGGTTGTTAGGGGGCTAGGAGAAGGAGTTCCTTTCAAAACGGTAAAGCAGTCAGTCATCTCCTCACCCCTGAGCCTCAGAAGGCACCAGAGGTCACAAAGGTTTTATTTTTTCCTTCTTTCCTTCTAGCTTCTTTCCCCCTTTTGAACAAAGAAGAAGTTCTTGTATTTTTCTTTTTATTTGAGCTGTCTTAGTTTGAAATACTTTCAAGCCAATTCCCTTAACAAATCACACAGGACTCGTTTCTGGGTGCTCTCCTCTATTTAGCTAGGGGCCTTCCAAGAGAAAGACTTTAACCTGAAAGTGAATATTAAAAAGTGAAACCTATAGGCAGGTTTGATTTGGAAGATACCGTTATTTTGTGAGTATAAAAAAAATCTAAACAAGTATCTAAACTTGGTCTGCTAGATGGTGCAGTTCGTAGAGCAACTAACCCTGGAATCAGGAGGACCTGAATTCAATCTGACCTCAGACACCAGCTGTGTGACCCTGGGCAAGTCACTTAACCCTGATTGCCTGGGGGTGGGGGGAGGAAGAGGTATCTAAATTTGAGTTAAGTGGGATCACTAATCTTGTCTCTGGAGTATGTCCAGTAGGGAATTATTGGTTTAAGAAAGTCTATTACAATAGCTTCAGAGAAAGAGCTGAAAGGGACCGAGGGTTCTTAACCTGGCTTCTGCAAACTTGCTTTTTAAAATATTTTCACAAAATTACAATTATGGAAATGTATTACATAATTATATATCTATCACCTATATCTCATTACTTACCATCTCAAGGAAGGAGGACAGGAGAGAGGGAGTGATAGAATTTGGAAATCAAAACTTTAAATAAAAATGTTTTTAAAAATTGGTAACAGCACTGCAATATAACTGTTTTACTTTACGTTCATTTATGCATTTAAAAACTTTATCTGGAGAATGGATACATAGGCTTCACCAGATTGCTAAAGGCCATCCATGATACAAAAAAAGGTCAGAGCCCCTGGTCTGAAGGCAGATGATAAAATGTGCTTCTTTCCCCTTGGTAGAGAGGTGGGGGAAAGGGGGGTGCTAAATGTTGCTCATGCTGAGAGATACAATCTGCTGTGTTAGTTGGTTTTGCCTGTTTTTCTTTGTTGTAAGAAAGCAGGGCTGTTTACTAGGAAGTGACTTGTAAAAAAACAAAAAACATAAATAAAAAATGAATGAACCTTGGTATGTGAATATAAAGGATGTCTGTTCCGAAAACCTTGGTACAGGTTTAAAATTTAATAACTTCAGAAGGGTAATGGCTACAGACTTATAAAAAACAATATTTGAAAGACTATATGTTTAAATTTTGGAAATAGTGATAGTTTAAAATTAAGCCTAACACCATTTTATGCTATATGTGTCACTGTAATCAATTTTCGAATTTGGTAAAAATTTTCATGAGAAGCTGCCCAGAAATTGAAAGAATTGCATTTGTAATTTTAGCCTTAAATTACCCAGAAAGTGAAGTTTGAGTTCATAAATGACAACTTTGATGTGGCCCCACAAGGAAAAAAATCTAATGGAGCTACATTAGGGTCTTAAGGTGGAAAGCAAGAGGACTCTTTCTGCCTTTGATAATGGCAAATGTGGGGTTTCCCTAGTTGAATCTGAATTACCTCCTGGTCTAAAAGAAAGGATTATCTGGTTTTACTCTAATTGGGCATTATCGTCCAGTAGAAAAAAAAAAGTGAAACAATCATTTATGCAACCTATGACAGGGCACCCTGTTTTGTTCAAACTAAAAATGTATTATTCAAAGTTCACAAAGCTAAATAAGTATAAAGGAAATTAAACAAGGAAACTTTCTAAGGATTTCTTTGTAAGTTGGTAGGTTATACTTTTGAAGTTATTAAAGTTTAAAACTGCACTGAGATTTTTGGGATAGTTTATGTAACCAGGAACGCAAAGGTTAGCATTCCCATCACCTCCACTAATCGTTGGGGTCCCTCAAAACTCTGTTTTAAGCCCTCTTCTCTTTTTTGCTCTGTCCTATCTCCCTTGGGGGTGGGGCAATGAGGTGGACAGAGTGCTGGGTCTAGAGTCAGGAAGACAAGTTCAAATTCAGCTTCAGATACTTACTATCTGTGTGACCCTGGGCAAGTCACTTTACCCTGTTTGCCCCAATATCTTCATCTGTAAAACAAGCTGGAGAAGGAAATGGCAAACCACTCCAGTATCCTGGCCAAGAAACCCCCAATGAGGTTATGAAGAGTTGGACACAACCAAACAAGGAGATGCTATACTTGTGAAATGTTGCAGGCATTTTCAGATGAGGTCAATGTACTATTAGTTTTCCTTAACTATTTTACTTTGTTTTAAGAGACCTCTCAGGAAGTGGGAGTCATCTGTAAAAGTCTGTAGTATAAAAACAAAAACACATCAATAAAACTTTTAAAGAAAAAAGAGGGTCCCTCAAGCAGCCTGAGTGAAGGCTGATTGTGACCCCTCCTGCCCAGATTTCCTTTCTTCCTTATAAAATGGACCTTTTCATTATTATTGCCCAAGAACTACATTTAGCGTACGTTGTCAATTCTACCACATGCAGTAAAAAAGAGCATCAGGATGGTAAAATGCTGAAAGACAAACCGAGTAAACTTTTAGCGCTGTCGCCCTGTTTTTGTTGCCTTGGATAGAAGAATTTCATTTTGGGTAAGTATTCTAGGTTATTTTCGATTTCTCTTTATTCAAATCAACAAGCACTTATTAAATGCAAAATCTATTTGCTACTGAGGTGCAAAAGCTGATTTGAGACCTTGCAATAAAGATGACAAATTTCCTCATCACTTACCAGCCTTAGAGTCCAAATTTGAGTCAGGATGTGAAGAATAACTCAAGAGTAGGAGCCAACAGTGTTGAGTTTTATGGCCAACTTGATTACTCCTTAGCTGTATAGTTTAAAGCAAATTACTTAACCCCTTCAGTGCCTCTGATTCCTCAGGAATGAAGCAGATAGAATCATACCTGCCCCACCTACCTCATAGAGTTGGTAGCTGATCAAATGATATTAAAAAAAAGAATCCGTCTTTGTAATGTGAAGAGGAATATAAAATTACTATTTGTAGTTGTCCAGTCATTTCAGTCTTATCCAACCCCTAGTGACCTTACATGGGGTTTCTTGGCAGATTTGCCATTTCCTTCTCCAGCTCATTTTATCCACGAAGAAACTGAGGCAAACAGAGTTTAGTCATTTGCCCAGGGTCACACAGCTAGTAAGTGTCTGAGTCAGGATTTAAACTCAGGAAGATGAGTCTTCTTGACTCTTGATGTTCTATCCACTGAGACACCTAGCTGTCCATTAGCATTTATATCTAAGCAAAGAAATAGAATGGTTAAGAAATTTGGTTTAAACCCATATAGATAAAGAGTAATCAAGTCGGCCATAGAACTCATTACTATTGACTCCTAGTCCGGTTATCTTTCTCCATATCATGACTCAAATTTGGACTCTAAGGCTTATGAGAAAATTTTCCATCTTTATTGCAAATAATATACCATAGTGGTTCCAAAAACCTTGGAATCCAGTCATTTCACTTCTGACAGATACTAGCTGTATGGTCATGAGTACATACCACTTGTTTTGTAGGACTGCACTTGCATCATCTATATCAAATTGCTTGCCTTTTTCAAAGAGGGGAGAGAATCTGGAACTCAAAATTTATATATACATATATATATATATATATATATATGTCTGTATGTATATGTATATATATATATGTCTGTATGTATATGTATATATATATGTCTATATGTATATATATATACATAAAACATATATTTGGAAAAATATATAAAAACTTGAAAATAAAAACAAATTTAAAAGAGTATATATCACTTAACCTAATCACTTCAATCAGGTTTCTCGGATTGTACAACGAATAGGAGAAACAACGTTGGATTAGGAGTTCAAGAACCTTGGTTGAAATTCTAGCTCTGCCAGCTTGGGACAAAGGTAGCTTTGAGAAAATCATTTTTCCTCTCTGCCTCAATTTCTCCATGCATAGAATGAGAGGATTGTACCAGATGACCTCTTTGGTCTTTTCCAGTTCTAACTCTATGAATGGTATTAGAACAAGGTTTGGTAACCTGGGTATTCAGAGACCTCTAAGAAATAATTTAAAGAGAGTCCCATAAGTTTGGATAGAGAGGAGCCAGGTGGAATGCAGTTTTATTTTCACTAAACTGAAATTAGAGTCAACTAAGTGGCATAATAGGTAACACACTGAGTGTAGAGTAAGGAAGAATTGAGTTCAGATTTTACCTCAGACATTTAGTAGCCGACTTTGTGAACCTGAGACAGTCACTTAACCTCTATCTGCCTCACTTTCCTCGCCTGTAAAAATGGTGCTCATAGCTCCCAGGTAACACATTCATTCAGGATGTGAGAATGAAATGAAATAATAATTGTAAATAATTAGCACTGTGCCTGATACCTAGTAGAAACTTAATAATGCTACTTTCCTTCCTTCCTGCTGTGTTGTTCAGTCATTCCAGTCATAGTCTGACTCTATGACCCCATTTGGAGTTTTCTTGGCAAAGATCCTGGAGTGCTTTGCCGTTTCCTTCTCCAGCTCATTTTACAGATGAGGAAACTGAGGCAAACAGGGTTAAATGACTTACCTACAGTCACACAGATAGTAAGTGTCTGAGGCCAGATTTGAACTCAGTTCTTCCTGACTACAGACCCTGAACTCTATCCACTATGCCACCTACCTTGCCACTAACTTAAACTTATTTTTCAACTATTTAAAAACTTTCTCTTTTCCCTAAGAAAAGGCATATAAACTTCACCAAACTACCAAAAAGGTCCACGACACACAAAAAAAGATTGAGAACCCCTTATCACAGTGAGAAGATAGAGGACCAGGTTTGGAGTCAGGAAAACCTGGATTCTAGTCCTACATCTGATATACCCTTACTATGTGACTTCTCAGGGCTCCATGTATCTCTCTCAAAAGAGTTGCTGCTATGCATCAGTGGAGGGACTTCTGCACCAGGGAGTTCTCCATACAAATGAAATCACAGATCTGGGTACATATACATATGTTCATATGCCTATGCTCACAGAAATACAAATATATTTGTGTATCTATGTATACATGTATGTGTGATATGTTTCCATAAATATAAACATGCATGTGTGTATATGTGTATGTAAGTGTAGATCTTAAAAAACTAGGAGGAGAGATGCCCATGATGTCTAGTCCATTGGCATTTTAGGTGACTGAACAAGCCGACAGAATCCAGCAGATGTCTGTTTCGTGTTTATCTGCTATGGGGTGACCCCCATACATCTCTTGCCTGACATGAATGTCATCGAGCTGTTTGAATTACCCTTTCCCATCACATCCAAATTCCTGCACTTCCGAGAATGACCATATAAGGAAGCCATAGACAGGGCAGATAAGCAGAAAGGAATGGAGTGGCAAGAGGTTACCATTCCCTCCCTACCCCCCTAAAAAAAAAGGAGAGGGCTTTTTAATCCACCATACAAAAGACACACTGTTTAAGTCAATCCAGTCCTGTTAGAAAAGGCCATCAGACTGCAGGATATTCATCCAACCTAGTGGCCAAGCCACTTTTCTCCCTGGTCCCTCTGAGGGGGTTGGGGTTTCTTTCTTAGCAGTCACTACTATTCACTGTAATACATTCATTCATAGCACCATTTGCAGAATCCCAACCTGGTCTTCTACAACCACTGGACTCCATGGCCAGCATTGAGGTCACTCTCCTGCACTGCATTTTGTTTTTCAAATTCCATTTCCATTCTGATAATGCTGCTGCAAGAATACAAGACCCCAGAAAAATCAAAGTATGACGGGTGCTTAATCAACAAACCAAGGCAATGCTCCTCTTTAGACCCTCTGTGAAGTGGGTAATGAAAATTAAAATACATTCCCATGCTCATTTTGGAGGGGCTAGAAAACTAACATAGACAATAGAAATAAACAGTGCTTCAGTGCACTGCTTCCAGAGAACAGGACAGAATTCTGTAGAAGATGGTCAAAGAGACAGCAGTGTGGACAGAGTCTAAGAGCCCACTGAAGGTTCAAGTAGAAGAGAAGGAAATAAGCATTTATATATCGCTTACTATGTGCCAGGCATTGTGCTAAGATTAATCCATTAGATCCTCACAATCCTGGGAGGTAGGTACTGTTATACCCATTTTACAGCTTAGGAAACTGAGGCAGGCAGAGGTTAAATGTTTTCTTCAGGATCACACAGTTAGTAAATACTTGAGGTTGGATTTGAATTGAGATCTTTCTGACTCCGGGAGCACTTCCACCTAGTAGTCCCAACAAAGATAACGTAAGCAAACTTCTGTCAACCTTAAAGCCCTATACAAATGCCAATATTGTTGTTCAATGATTTTCAGGGGTCTTTGTGACCCCTTCTGGGGTTTTCTTGACAAAGATATTGGAGTAGATTGCCATTTCCTTCTTGCTCATTTTACAGATGAGAAAACTCAGGAGAACAGCGTGAAGTGACTTGTCCAGGATCCCACAGCTGTTAAGTGTCTGAGGCCACATTTGAACTCAGGGAGATGACCAGCCAGCGCCCTGTCCGTGGAGCCACTTGACTGCCCATATAAATGCTAACGTTCATTATTTTTGTTGTTTTTGTCTAGTCCTGGAAGTAGCTAAGTGGCATATTGGACAACGTGCTGCGCCTGGAGTCAGGAAGACATGTTCAAATTTGAGCCAGCTCTATGACCTTGGGCAAGCTTCCAGAAGTGTGATATCCCCATTTTACAGTTGAGAAAACTGAGGACCAGAGTAAACTTGTTCGTGATCACACAGTATGCACAAGAAGTAAGATCTGAACCTGGATCTTTTGTACTCTAGATCTAGCACCCTCCCTCTTAGTTTCTAAGTATCTTACTCCATGGGCTCCTGCCATTTTAAGAATTGGTCCAGACTGAAAGATTGATCCACTAGGCCAATCAGTCATGCACATTTCCCGCCTCTCTCCCTCTGACTCTCTAGACCAAAGCTGAAAGCACTAGGATTTATGCCTATATTTTAGGATATCTATTCTAATAGACTTCCCTGGATCAATTATCTTCTCTATGCTCATAGCATAACCTATCTATACTTTCTCATCCTGTGGAATTCTTATCCATGCCCTCCCACAAAGCTTTCATGGAGAATCTACCAAAAGTACTAGAGATCTTTTGCCATCTAGGTAGGTCTTTTAGCTTTCCTTAGGTACCAATAAAATATCTACTATCCTTCATCCCTGGCTGGTCCACTTGTTCCAACAGACTGACATTTCCTAGACACCTCTACCAATCTACACAGGAAAAGATGGCACCTTGATTCAATGCCACCTCTTACCAAAATCAAATTAATTCAAACCATCTGTATAGAGATATAGGCTCATAAGAATTAGTGAAGCAGCTTCTGAGAACAAACCTAGGGGCCCCTCTTGTCAAGAGAGAGGGACAGCTTGGGAAAACTCTGAAAAGAGCTTATTTTAGGGGCACAGGCCCATGACTATCAGGTTTCCCATGGATCTGAAAGGCATTTCTCTCTGAGAAAAATATCTGCTAACAATCTCTCCCAGTGGACTTCCATTCAGCTGCGGATGCTTGTGGAGGGCTATGGAGGCCCTTTGTCCTGAGAGTCTAGTTCACAGCAAGATGAGCATTGTTAAAGTTTGATGTCCTTATTGGTGGGTCTAATTTTCCTAATAGCAGGAAATCTGCTGGGTAAAAACTAAGTACAAGCAACTTTGAAAGTAAAAAGAGTTAAGATAGGTCAATATAGAGAAAAAGAGATAATTGATAGATATTAGAGAGATAATGGAGGGTAGGAGGGAGAGAGAAGGAGAAGAGAGCAAGAGGAAGAGAAAGAAGAGAGAGGGGAAGAGGAAGAGAGGAAAGAAATGGAAAGAGGAGGCTGTGAAAGAGAAAGAGGGAGGGAAAGTGAAAGGAGGGGGGAGAGAGAGAGAGAGAACATTCGACCCCCATTAATCACTGTGTGCCAGGCACTATGCTAAGGAATGCAAGTTAGCAAGACAGCTCTGCTAGGGCTGTGTTGGAGTCAGCTTGAAAGGACGCTCAAGAGCCAAAAGTTATTTTTTCACTGTGAACATTTACACCTTGAAAATCAGCAAATGCCACAGATCTGGGCTTAATGTATCATCCTTAATAGCAAATACAGAAAATGTTAATAATTCTGATTAAATTTGAAAATGTCCCGAGTAATTTGATTTTGAGAGTCAGTTGTTAAACTTTTTCTAGCACACTCCTGGTTCCAACCCTTCAGGAGCTTAAATCAGACCCCAGGTTGGTACCATGTGTGCAGTCCAAGGCTCCCAGACTCACCTCCTGAAGGATGGAGTGGTTTGGAAATGCAAGAGAAGGGAAGCAGAGATGAAATACTGAACAAGAGATCTTCAGAGAGACAGAATAATACATCATAGGACATTACTTTTGGAATCAGAAGACCTAAGTTCAAAGGCCATCTCTGCTAATTTACTACCTATTAGACTGTGGGAAAATCATGTCAGCTTTTTTTAGATCTCCGTGTCTTTATCAATAAAGAGAGAAAGTGCTTTCTAAGGGTCCTTTCACCTCTATCCTGTAATCTATCATGTTTCGTACAAACTGAATCTTGAGTAGAGTTATCTGACTTTTCTTCTCTATTACTGGTTTCTTCTACCTGTTCAGAAAAGGTCAGTGATTCCTTAGGAGATTCAAAATAAAAATCTTGGGGATAGAAGGAAGCTAAGTGATCCTACAAAGCCTTCTAAGTGATCAAAGAGAAAAAAATTACAATCACCATATATAACCTACCTCTTCCATGACTCTTTCTTTCTAATGTTTCTTGACTCTCATTACCAATAGCTACTTGGCCCTGACCCTGCCTGACCTTCTAACTTTATAGAAGGTGAAAACATCCAGCTTTAAAAAAATGTATTTGAAATAAACGAGAAACTAAGGAAGTAAATAAAATGTTAGAAAAGTTAAATATGACAGACCTTTGATATGATTTAGTCATAAAGGGTGGCACCATAGGCAATTAGAAGAGGAATAGTCTGCCTGTCAGATCTATGAGGAGGGGAAGAATTCATGACATAGAGACATAGAGAGCATTGCAAAATGTAAAATAGATCATTTTGATTATATTAAAAAATTTTTATATGAACAAAGCCAATGTCACCAAGATTAGAAAGATAATAGAAAGATGGAAACAATCTTTATAGCAAGTACATCTAATAAAGGCCTCGTTTCTCAACTATATAGAAAACTGAGTCAAATTTATAAGAATAGAAGTCATTCCCCAAATGATAAACAAAGGATGGAAATGGACAGTTTTTAGATGAAAAAATCAAAGCTATCTATAGGCATATGAAGAAGTGCTTTAAATCACTTTTGAATAGAAAAACGCAAACTAAAACAACTCTGAGGTACCTCCTCACCCCTATCAGATTGACTAATAGGACAGAAAAGAAAAATGATAGATGTGGGAAAAGATTTGGGGAAACTGGGGCACTAATGTGCTATTGGTGAAGCTGTGAACTGATCCAACCTTTCTGGAGAGTAATTTGGAACTATGCCCAAGGACAACCAAACTGTGAATACCCTTTGATCCAGCAATATCAGTACCAGGTTTGTATTCCAAAGACATCATTAAAAAAGGCAAAAGGAACTACATATGCAAAAATATTAATAGTAGCCCCTCTGTAGTGACAAACTATAGGCAACTGAGGGCATGCCCAAACAAGCTGTGGTATGTGAATGTAATGGAATACTATTGTACAATAAGTGATGATGAACAGGCACATTTAAGAAAAACCTTGATAGACTTGTAAAAACTGATGCAAAGTGAAATGAACAGAATGAGAACAAAACATCATACACAGTATCTACAACATTGTACGATGAACAACTGTTAATGACGCAGCTTTTCTCAGGAATACAATGATCCAAGACAAGTACAAAGGACTCACGAAGGAAAACACTATCCACATCCAGATAATGAACTGAACGACTCTGAATGCAGATTGAAGAAGTTTTTTCACTTACTTTCTCCTTTCTCATTTTTTTCCCTTTTGATCTGTTTCTTCTTTCACAACTGTGACTAATATGGAAATATTTTTACATGATAGCACATGTATAAACTATATCAAACTACTTTTGAACAAGGGAGGGGAGAGGAGAAAAAAATTGAAACTCAAAATCTTGTAAAAATGAACACTAAAAAAATTTTTGACATTCAATTGGGGAAAAAAATAAAGTGCCATTTAAAAAATATGTTTGATATTCATTGAGTAAACACTTATTAAGTGTCTCCTATACCCCTGACCTGAAGGGGTATTGGGAGAGAAGGTAGATAATGCATGTACAGAAAATTGAACATAAAAGTTGTTATAAATCAATTTCTGATGGAGAGACAAGAAGGAGAATGAGGGTAGGATTCCTGTCATAGGGAATCTGTGTGCTAACCTTTGAAGGAAGTTAACAATTCTTCTAGGCAAAGGTAAGAAAGGACCACATTCTGGGCATGGGAGACAACCTATACTACATTAATGTTGATCCTATATTAATGTGGAGGGAATATTAATTAGTATAACTGGAGGATTATAAATGTTTCCTTGTTTATAATATAAGAGAATTAGGGTAAAAGTCTCTCTGACTTTTAAAATCCAATGAACCTGTAAATCAATGACATCCAGTCTACCATGGAATCTATCCAAAAATCCCACCTATGTACGCTGATAGACTATGTCCGTTGACACATATCCAGGAAACAATATGAAAAGCAGAAGCCAGATTCTTAATTTAGGGTGTGACAGTTCAGTCCTCTGGAAAATGTGTGTCATGGCCTCATCAATCTCTTCAAACAAGATAATAAAGCTGATCTTTACTGTCCAAACTCTCTTTCATTTATTGGGCACTAACTACGCACTTACATTATGCAGACATACCACTGTACCATGTTACAGTAGAGTTTAAATAATTGTGTGTATCAGTTTATAAACATAGTCACCTTAGGATTCACAGAATCGCAGATCTGGAAACAGTCTCAGAGATCATCTTCATCTTATCCAGTCCAATAGAACACAAGCTCCTTGAGGACAAGGGTGGTTTCACTATTGTTCTATTACCAAATCCTAGCACACTGCCTGGAATGGAGCAGGCACTTAATAAATGTTTATTGGATAAAGGAATATCATATCATAGATGAGGAAGAGGAGTACAGTAGGTAGAGAGCCAAACCTGAAGTCAAGAAGACTTGTATTCAATTCCTCCTCTACTTATAATAACCTATATCACCTACTACTTATGTTATTATAGTAAGTTACTCAAAGTCTAAGTGTGCCAGCTGTAGATAAGTTACCAACATAAATCAGTTGAATAGAGAGTTGTCTTCAAAGTCTAAAGGAGCTATGTTTGAAATACTGTCTGTATGATGACTCTGGGAAGAGGTATATTTGAAAAGCAAAGAAATCAATTAAAATATTTTAAAATAAATCAAGTGGAAAATTTGAAAGACACAGTTTGGTTTAGTTCATCAAAATATGGCAAACCACAGGGACATGAAATCCTAACATCTTCAGAGATTTAGAGCTGAAAGGGACTTCACAGGTCATCTATCCAACACAAAGTCACACAGTTAATAAGGTACTAGTAAGGTAAGTAAGCTTACTAGTAAGCTAGTAAACCAGACTACTTCAGTTTTATCTGTGCCTGGCAGTAATGCTGGAGTATAACGTGACCATTTCCTTGAAATGAAAAAGAGATCTCATTTTTGTCAGCAGGTATATGCTGATAAAAAATGCTTGATGGTCTGTGTCAGCAAAGAATTAGCCAACTCATCTCATGTGAGTTGCTGACTTGTGCAGGCATTTTGTCAAGCAGAAAAGTATAAAGACTGCAAAGTTTTTTTGCCATTTGATATAATATAAATATTTGTAATACAAATATAAATGTAAGGGAAAATATCCAGAATTAGTAAATGAAACAATTGACTTTTTTTTTCAAACAAACTCTTGAAAACCTAAGAGATCTTTTAAGAAAAGCTTGTTGATTTTAAATCTTTGGGTATATAATCTACAAATTGATTGAAAACATCCATCCCTGATGAAGGTTTAGAGTACGAAAACAGGCAGGCTTTCCTAAATGCTTGTCCAAAGCATATAGGAGGCCCTTAATTTATTAACTGATAAAACAGACCTCATCTTAATACTCACAAAACTAAAAGAAGTATCATCTATATCCCATTTCATTTATTTTTTGTTTACTACAAAAAAGAGCATTTGATTTAGATTGAGCTATTTATGGATTTAAAGAGCTTGTATACTTCCACCCACTTTTTAAATTATAAGAAATTAGAGACTTACAGTTTCATTTTCAATTTATTCTCTCCTCTAATAAATAATAGCTAACATTTTCAAAAGTTTTTAAGGCGTGAGAAGCACTTTTATGTCCCTCATCACATTTGATTCTCAGAACAACCCTGGGGAAGTAAGTGATACTTTTAATCTCTTTTTACAGATCAGGTGAGATTTGAACTAGCTCTCTTCTCCTGTTCCATACTGGTTCTCATAAAAAGGTGAAAATTTAAAATAAAATGTTTACAAATCTAGGCAGCACTTTTCCCTAAAAGAAACCCAATATTCGATAAGAACTAGGACTTTATCGGGGATTTCCCTGGACTTTTAAGCTCCAATTATGGCTATGTGTAAAGTCACACAATCCCTGGGCCTCAGTTTCTTCATTTGTAAAATGAGAGGGTTGAACTAGATGACCTTTGAAGTCACTTCCTACTCTAAATCTATGCCTCTAAGACTCAGATCCAGAGGCCAGACCTCCCAGTAGATTTATTTCCCCTCCTCAGTTCAAATACCTAAACTAACCTCTAATTGTCCCCAATAACCAGTGATACTTCCCTCTGTCCCTGGTGACCTCTCTATGACCGGAGAATCACTGCCAATTTGGCTGAGAGGGAAAGGGCCTGGCCAAGCCCCAAATCTCCATATCAGTAGGGATTTGGTTTTCCTTTCTCCTTCAATAGCCCCCATTTGTCTATCCTTGGGGGCTTCTCAGTTTCCTCCATTCTCATTTCTATGGTCTTTGATAGCTCTGTGAGTGACCACCCTTAAGGCTTAGACAGGTGTGCCTTTCATTCCCACGATAGCAGATGCTGTGAATGGCTTTCCTCTTGCCTGCTTTCCATTTTTCCCCTAGGAAAAATGCTAAGGATTTGGTCTTCATCTTCTTAAGGATCTGGGCTATCTGCTGAGAATCTTCTCATCTTTCTTGACTTATCTCTACTGTTATGCTTGTCTATAAGGGGTAAGAATAAGGACTAGATTTTTGAGTTCATTGATAAAGCAACCTCATAGATGAGGTAACCCTCTACTAAGGCAAGGTAGCACTTTCTCTCACGTGTCTGTGGGAAGTCTAACTTCTCTGAGATTTCTACGATGACATCTTCAGATGCCTAGGGAGGGAAAGTCCCTCTACCACTTTAGGTCAGGACCTTCTCTCACGTGCTGGCTATGAAAACCCTGGCACGTCTCTTTACACTTCTGTGCCCTTAGCAACTCTCAGAGAAGATTTTGATCTACATTAGTAGAGGGAATTTCCCCCTTAGAGACTTGTCTCCAGCAAGGGACTTGCCCAGGTTTACGCATCTAGTAAGATTTGTACTCAGGTCTACCTGACCCCAGACCTGGCAGTCTATCCATTGAGCATTTAATAAATCCTTGTTGATTTATTCACATGGTTGGGTGGATAGACATACAGATATTAGTGTATTACACAAGCACATACTATCTTTCTCCACCTATGGGCCAATCCCCTTAAAACTTAAATCATACCATAAATTGGATTGTTAAGCTATAGAAAGTCTTCAGCAGATAAGGTAAAAACGAAAATCACTTTTTTCTGTTTTTATTTAGAAGAGACACTTTTTACTAGGACTAAACCTCTGAAAACAATAAAAGTTTAAACATACAAACAAATCCTCTTCTGTCCCACTTGGTTTAACTTCCCATTTCCTTTCCAGCAACAGATAGGAAGCCCACAGTGGCAGGTCACAGACACAGTCAAGAGCTCCTCAAAGGATAGAATTCTTTGTTTCTGGAAGGTTTATTTGGACCTTGCCTTAACCTCCTCCTCAACACACACATTAGTACATAGGCACACAGACACACACAGACAGACAGACACACACACACACACACACACACACACACACACACAGACAAACAACACCAAACCCCACTCCAAAACGCTAGATACGTAGTCTCTAGCAGAAAGGAAGTGAGCCCCACTAGCAGCACTGGGGGATATTTAAGGAACTTCCTTAACTTGGGAAAACTGATCATTGAACAAACTTTGCAATAGCGATTTCAAAGGCTCCTGGTCCTAGAAGGGGCTTCAGGTTAGTGTCTACCATGCAGGAAGTATTTGGTAAACAAAATGTTTCCCTCTTCACTCATCTCCAGTTTACATTCAAGGGATCACTTATCTCTTTAAGAAAAACTTCCTTCTCAATCAACTGTTTGGGGGAGGGAAATAGTTGGGAGGTTGAGATGCTCCCTTAGGACGTGCAGATTCCTAGGTCTACAGCTTGTATAGTTGGGATAAACAACCAAAGATCTTCCCCTCTTTCTTTCTGAAGACCATCAATTCTCTTTAGAGCAGTTAAACAAGACCAAGCAAGCTCTTCTCCAGACGTTTGACCAGATTTCCTCAGAAAGAATTTTAGCTTTTTGACTTGTGTTTGACAAGTCCATTAAAAAAAAAAAAAGAATCAGATAATCTTAGACCTGGAAAGAACCCCAGTGCTTGTTTTGCAGGTCAGGACACTGAAAAGCAGAGGAATTAGGTCATACAGCGTCCAAGCTGAGACTAGATATCACCTCTGCCAGTCTATCAGTCATTAATATAATAGGATGGGGATGGAGTCCCCAGCTGTGGATTTCATTGAGATAGGGAACCTCCGTTACCCAAGCAAGTGTTCATCTGTTCTGCAATTTTATAGGCTTAGAGACTTGCCTGGATCTCTCAAGCTAAATTACCTATCCAGGGGTCACACACAACTAGTTTGTGTAAGAGGTGGGTCTTGAAGAGGCACTTAGAGTAAGGTTTTCTTGGCTTTGGGTGCAGGACTCAATGCCTAATTGTAACTATAATTGCATTTACACAGCATTTTAAGGTTTGCAGAGCACTTTCACAGGTTGTATCTTACTTGATATTTCCAACAACCCTGTGAAGCAGGAAGCTACTATTTTCTCCATTTTCCCCATCGAGGAAACTCAGGCTGACAGAAATCAAGTGACTTGCTAAGCATCTGAGTCAGGATTCTCACTCATCCCTTTGTGACTCCAACTCTGACCCTCAATACACTTTTCTACCTAACCTTTTCTGGTCTCGTTTTCTTCATCTGTAAAATTTCAATAATAATATTAATAATACCTGTCCTGTATACCTCACAAGGTTATAAAAATGATCTTTGTGAATTGTAAAGCCCTCTGTAAATGTAAGGTTATTGTTATTAATGATGATAAGAATCTCTTTATTGGTCACCAATGCCCTTTCTCAGTTTTCATTTTCCTTGACGTCTCTGCAGCGTTTGACACTATAGACCACTCAGTCCTCCTGGATACTTTCTTCTGCCTGGATTCTCATGACGCTGCCCAGCCATAGTTCTCTTCCAACTTACATGAAGTTTCCTTTTCAATCACTTTTGCAAAATCCTCATCCATGTCCCCATGCCCTTTTCGAGGATCTCACCCAGGTTGTGTCCCCCAGGGATCCCCATTTTTCTTTCTACACTTCCCTCTCGTTGATCTCAACTGCTTCATACAAATGACTTCCACGCTACATAGCCAAGTCTCTGCTCTCTCCTGAGCCCTTTCCTGAGCATTCATTCTCTAACTGCCTGCAGGAAACATCCACCCGCATGCCACACAGTCGTTTCAGACTCAATGCATACCAATCCTAAACCATTATCTTTCCCCCTTCCCTATCTTTCTTCCTTCTAACTTCCCTCTTTGTGTTCAGGGACTATTAATCTTCCAGATTCACAACTTCACTCAATCTCGCCTGTTAGTTCTCCTTATAGTCCCATATCTTATCAGTCTTGTCAACTCTATCTCTGTACCATTTTCCATATCTGTCCCCTTTATCAAAAAAAGAAAGACATTCTGAGGGAGAAACAGCAAATTATATGTGCCAGAAAAGTCAAATCACTAATACCTCCTTGACCACCACCTCCCTACAGAGCTCAATGGAAATAGCCTGTGACTCTGAGCCCAAAGCTTGGGGAACTGCAGTACTCCCTATACCAATGGCCCTGCTTCCAATCTGGTCCCTCTAGCCATCATTGAGATGCCACCCTTAATGATAATGAACCAGATGTCCTCCTTACCACTCATATTAACCATTGACCAACAGCCTACAGTAGGCAGCTAAATCCAAGAACCCTGGAAACATTGATGTTCCCCTAGGCTAAAGGTCCTTCACCCAGAGCCATCATTCAGACCAGCAATCCCTGTGGAGAGGGGAACTCCCCCTGCTTAAACGTGTATTTCTCTTAACTATAAATGATTTAGTGCATTTTTATATGATTGTTGATAACTTGGATTTCTTCCTTTGAAAACTGTTTGTATCCTTTGACCATTTATCTATTGGGAAATTGCTCTTAGTCATATAAATTTTAATCACTTCCTTATATAGCTTGTTAATAAGACCTTTATCAGAGATAATTGTTGTAACGATATTTTCCTCCAGTTAGTTGTTTCTTTTCTCATTTTTACTACACTAGGTTCACTTGTGCAAAGAAAAACCTTTTTTTAATTTTATGTAATAAAAATTACCCATTTTATCTTGTGTGATCCTCTCTATCATTTGTTTGGTCATGAGCTCTGCCCTTTATCTGTAGATCTGAAAGGTAATTTCTTTCTTGATGCTCTAATTTCTTCATGATGTGACTTTATATCTAAGTCACATATCCATTTGGAGCTTATTCGGGCATATGACAGGATGTGAGGTTTTGGTCTAGCCCTCACTTTTGCCATCTCCTATCCTGTTTTTCCAACAGTTTCTGTCACGTAGTGAATCTTTCCCCCTCCTAACTAGGACCTTTGGGTTTATCAAACACTCTATTACTGTGTTTGTTTACTTCTGTAGATTGTATACCTAATCTATTCCCTCTGTGATTTATAAAGTCATAAACTGGATTATGTTAAACTATTGAAATAGTCTTGCAGATAAAGCAAATATGAAAGTGATTTTCCTAAGAAAGATCCCAAAGCTACAGAAGCAAAAACACAACAAGTTGGGCAAAAATGGATGATGCCTCAAAACCATTTCTTTTAGGAAATCAGTCTTTAGGGCGGCCTTCAAGGATGTGGGTGTTTAGTGAATAAAATCAATGAATAAATTTTTGAAGTATCTACTGTGTGTTGCTCAAGATTCTGGAAGAACAAAAACTTCTATCTGAAAAAAATATACATACATATAGTATTAGATGCAGACATACAGATGTATATGCACATATATAAATAACACATATAGAAATATATGTAACACATCGATATCATACATATGGACACAAATATGTGTTACAAATATATACATATACACACATATGTACGTATATACATATACACATACATATGTTACAAAAGAATATTTTATGAGGAGAGAACTAGTAATTTAGTGGCTGGGAGAACCAGGAAGACTTTCATATAGAAGGTGGCCTTTGAAGTGAGCTTTTAGGAGAACCAAGGATCAACAAGCAGAGGTAAAAAGAACATGCATTTCAGACATGGGGGACAGCCAGTACAAAAAACAAGAGAGTATCCTTTGTGAGTAACTGTCAGAAGGCTCTCTAAGAGGGAATGCAAAGTATGTGAAGGAGCCTTTGATTACTTTCAACAGCTAAGACTTCTTTAAAAAAAAAAAAAGTAATATGTGATAGGAGTTAATATTTATTTTTAAAAAAAATCATCTAAGAGGCAGCATAGTACAGTGACTAAGACAGTGAATCTTGAAGTCAGGAAAAGCCTGGGTTCGAGTCCTCCCCTGATACATACTAGCTGTATGACCCTGGATAAGTCCCTAAATGTCTCAGTATCCCAAGGATATTTTCTAAGACATTAAGAAAAAGTGCCCATTTGCACTGACAGGGGAAAGTTTCCCTTGGTAGCCTCCAATTCCAGTGAAATCAAAAGCTGGTAAAAAGAAAAGCGAGTAAAGGGTTAAGAGAGACTAAATATCCTTAAAGAGAAGCAGCAGCAAATGGTAGATTATGAACAAGTTTTGTTTGTTTCTCTGTGTAGAAAGCTTAGTATCATAGATAGAGCTCTGGGGATAAAAACAAACTGAGAGATCATCTAGGCTGAGAGTTCCTCACCTCTTTTGGGCCATGGACCTCCTTTGATGAAGTCAATAAACCCTTTCTCAGAATCATGTCTTTCAATTTATAAAGAAAATATATACATGATTATAAAAGAGATCAATTATATTTAAATCAAGTTAAAAATATATGTTTTTAAAAACTAAACAAGTTTGTGGAATGCAGGTTAAGGACTGCTGATCTGGTCCTTCATTTTACAGAAGAAGACACTGAGAAGCCAAGGACTTATAATGGAGCCTCATATGGATTTGAGCCGGAAGCAATTCCTTGACATTTTCCTAAATTATTTGGAGCAGAGAATATAGGGAAACCTCAATGTCTGCAAATGACACTCAGCCCTTCTGGGTAGTGAAATGCCAGGCTGACAAAAATAAACTGCAAGGAGATCTCACCTAGCTGTGTGAGTGGGCAGAGAAGTGACAGATGAGCGTCAGTGGAAACCACTCTATGGTAAAGCTTAGAGGGGAAACTCATGGAGTGATGCTCAGCAGATGACGATGAACTGTGAAACCTGAGTCATGAACCCAGGAAAGGGATGTTGACATCATCATGTACTCAGAAATCAGTCCAAGATATCTTTCAGTCCCAAAGGTCAATGCAATACTGCACCATCAGGAAGAATTCAGGAAACAAAACAGAAAGGAGAATCAAGGCTATGGAAAGATCACATCTAAAATATTGGAAGTCAGTCAACCCACAGACCCTTTAGGATAACTCAGATTGTTTAGGGGAAATGGAACTTGCCTGTGACCAGAACCATAATTAGTCTTTTTACAGTTGGACTAAGTAGCACTCTCAATTGAGATGGAGGTAGGTTCCTCACTCTGTTTGGGAATTAGAGGTCATGGGACTCTGAATCATTGCTGGGGAAGGCATAGAGCAAGGCCAAAGGACTCAAAGGTTCCTGAAGTTCTTTCTAAATTTGCCACCCTGGGGTAGGGCCCTGTTTACCTTAGTTTAGTTACAGCTCTAATAGTGGTTTTCATGGTATCAGAGGCTACATGTTCAGGTCTTCATCACCACTCACCTGGATTCTTCTATAGACCTAATTGATTTCTCTGCCTTAAGTCTCCCAACTTCAGTCTGTCTGCCACCGAATGACTAAAGTGATATTCCTTAGTGCAAACATGTCATTTCCCTACTCAGTAAACTCCAGTATCTCCCCTTTGCCTTTACTATAAAATATAAACTCCTCCATTTAAGTTTGAAGCCCTTCTCAGACTGACCCCAAACTGTATTTCCAACCTCCTTTGGTCCAAGGTCCTCTTGCACTTTGTAATCCAACTAAACTGGCTTTCCCTCTGAGCTTCATACATGACTCCATCTTTGTACCAGTCATTCCCATGCTTAGAATAATTTTCAGCTCTGCCATTTTATTCCAGAAACTAGCAGAGTTTGTTATATTGGCAGGGATTTTGAGAACCCAAGACCACCTCACATCACAAAGAATCATTGAAGCAGGACTTTTTTTTAGAATAAAATTGTCTTGCAAAGGACAACACACAGTATGTATGCTCCAATGTACTGTTGTTGTTGGGTTGTTTTCAGTCATGTCTGACACTACATGACCCCATTTCGGATTTTCTTGGAAAAGATACTGAAGTGATTTGCCAGACAGTTCATTTTGCAGATGAGGAAACTGAAGCAAAAAGGATTAGGTGACTTACCCAGAGTCACACAGCTGGAAGTGTCTGAGGCCAGATTTGAATTCATGAAGATGAGTCTTCCCAACTCCAGGCCAATCTATCCACTGTGCTACCTAGCTGCCCTTCAGTGCAGCTGGGATTCTTACCAATCAGGAGCTCTTTCCATTTCTCTTTGTTGAAAGCCATCTTTGTCTGCCCCTCCTGTACAATTCTTGTCCATATCTCCCTATAAATTCACTATATCCAATAAGCTAGAGGCTTTCTTTGCTTTCTTTTGACATGTCAAGGATACCAGAATAGCTTCCTACCTACCTATCTACCTACCTATTCTCCCTCATCTCACCATGTGACTAACCCATTTTTTTTCTTCCCATCATAGAATTCCTTATGATATCCTTTATGCCACACTGGGTCAGTGGTGCAGCCTACCCACACTCTTTGTTCTACCTAATCCAGTGTCCTTTCATAATCAACAAATAGTGAAGTGTTGTTGAAACTGAGATTCTCTACCTCTTTTCATTAGCAGTGAAATGGTAAAGATGTGGTCCATTGGTGACCATCTCTTGCAGAAAACCTACTCGTTCCCTCCTCAATGAAAATGTCTGGTCTTGATTTATGGATAGAAGACTCTCAAAGATTTTGTAGAGATAGAAGAGGGACACATACTCCAGTAGTTATGGGTATTCTCCCGAATTTCAGTATTAACGTAATTTGAGCATTTTTTCCCCAAGTAAATAAAATTCAGGATGACTTCTAAAGGAAAGTGACATATACCAAAATATTAGATCTGAAAAAACTTTAGACGCCTAATGGAACTCCCTCATTTTATGGACAAGGAAACTGAGTCCCAAAGAAATTGCTACTTTCTTTTCTCAAATTTTCCTAAAGGTCTCTAGATCTCTCCTTTACCCTACTCACAGTACACAAGTAGCATTCATCTACTCCCAAATATGGATAAATAAGCCAAAAAAAAGTATTTATTAAGTGCTTACTAGGCACGGAGGATTTAAATGCAATTTGAAAAAAAAATCCATTTTTACACTTTCAGTTCTGTGATGTTTTGTTTTTACATTATAAACATTTACAAATTACTTCCACTTCTTAAGAGGTCTCTTGTAATAAAGTAAAACAGTTAAACAAAACTAATAATAACAGTGACAGTGCCCTCATCTTGAAGTGCAATGAACGCTTTACGTCCATAGCATATTGCACCTCCTATTAAGAAAATAAAAAAATAAAACCAGAAATCAGTTTTCTCTCTCTCTAACCCCCTTTTAGTTGTCCAGTTGTTTCAGACATGTCTGACTCTTCGTGACCTCCTCTGGGGTTTTCTTGGCAAAGATACTGAAGTGGTTTGCCATTTCCTTTTCCAGCTCATTTTACAGATTAGAAGTGAAGCAAACAGGATTGAGTGACTTTCCTGGGATCACATGGCAAGGAAGTGTCTGAGGCTGGATTTGAACTCAGATATTCCTCATTTCCAGCTCAGTGCTCTATCCACTATGTCCCCTAATTTCCCCATCAATCCCCACTATATATATATATATGTGTTTGTGTGTGTGTATATATATATATATAATATATATGTATTGTAGTCTATGTATATTATATATGTATTATATTACACACACATACACACACACACACACACACACACACACACACATACACACCAAATTGAGACAGTCCCTACCCCAAAGAACCCAAGAAAGTTATACTCAAATAAGGGAAGTTGTGACCTGTGAAGGGAGTTTGTGAATCCACTGGCTGTACCCCATGTCTGGAATGCTTTCTTTCCTCACCTCTATCTCCTGGCTTCCCTCAAGTGCCAAATAGAATCCCACCTTTTGCAAGAAACAGTCCTCCCTATACTAGTACTTTCCCTCTGAGCACACCTTCCATCTAGCCTGCATGTGTCTGATATATTAGCAGACGATTTCATGTTGTAGACTCCAGTAGGATATGAATTCCTGGAGAACAGGGGACTTTGTTTACTTCTTTGTATCCTCACTGACCTTTAATGTCCCTTCCAGCTTAATCTATGAATCCCAGCTCTGTCACTTTACAGTCACTTAATCTCTCTAGGCCTTGGTTTCCTTGTCTGTAAAATATGAGTTGGCCCCAAGGTTCCTTCCAGTTTTAAGCTCTTTTCCTCATTCTGTTTTCTAATCTGCAGGTGATGTTTGGAATAGATGATCCATGAAGTCTCTTCTAGCACTAATTTTAAAAAAAAAAGAGATTAGAAAAGTTAGAAAGAAAAAAGCCAGATAAGGAAAAAAAAATATGCAAACTCTTCTTTGATTGAGGGGAGGGAGAGGAAATAGGAAGAAGTTGGTGGGAGATTTTAAAATTTAGAAATCAGAAATTGCCCTAAGATACTGAAGGTTTAGTTGGAATTTGTGGTGTTCCTTAAAAAACATGCAGGCCAGAAAACCCTGATCCCTCCAACCTATGGCCTTACTTATTGCCTTCTACATGCTAAGCCCTGGATAAAGAGCTACTAATCGATTGACTTGTGTGTTCTTGAGTTGTTTTTAAAAAGCAATTTATGAGAACATGATGTATTTCAAAGAAGTGTGAATACTAAGCCCTTGTTTCTCACCCAACCCCCATCCTGTAAGATTAGAGTTATGTTGGGAGAGGGAAAAATAGTCTTTGAATTCATCTAAAAGATTGGCAGGAGCTTTGGATGAATAATTATGGCAGTGTTAGTCATTAACACAAATTTACCTAAAACAAATTTCTCTGAAACAGTGAAGGGTGGAAGTCTATGGAATTATCCTTTCACTTTTTTTTCCAAACAACAATCAGTTTATCCATTATCAACAATGCTTAAAGTCTGGGATACAAATACAGAGAATAAAGCAGTCCCTACTCTCTTGAAGTCCACATTCCAATGGGATGACAAGTACACATAGTAATAAATAAATTAACGATAACTAGCATTATACAGCACTTTAAGGCTGATAAAGTTCTTTCATTCATCATCTCATTTGATCCTATATTTGATAAATATACATAATAAGTACAAAGAGAATAAAAGCAGATAAAGACAAGGGAGGAAGGCTACTCCCAATTGGAGGAATCACTACTTAATGATGCTTACCTAACAGAAGTCACAAAAAGATAAGAGAAACAATCCTCTGGCTTTATAGGTCATGGGTCCTACCCTCCTCCTTTCTTTCCTCTTCCTCACCTTCCTTTCTTGTTTCTCCTGCCTTCTTCCATGTGCTTCAGTTTCTTTTTTTTCTTTTTTGAGTTCTAGCTTTCTTGGGCATTCATTCCTCCCTACGGAATCATAGCTAGGAAATAAAACTGTGCAGAGCAACTTCATTAACTAATTCCTATGAGGGGCCTGGCATTGGCAGGGGTCAGGAGAGGGCCAGGCAGCTGCCCTGTGACTTCACAGTACCTTAGGAAAAGCACCATTGGTAATTTATGGGCTAGTGAAGTGGGTGGGAGGTATGAACCAGCTGCCACAAGGGAGGACAGAGGGAGAAGGTATTCAGGATCATAGCTGTAGAGCTAGAAGAGACCTTAGAGCTTACCAAATCCATCCCCCTTATTTTGCAAAAGAGGAGACATCTGTACACAGAAGAAAGGTCTTGCCACCTAAGGGGCAAATAAGTCCTGTAAGGAGGGTTTGAACCCAGCTCCTCTGACTCTCACACATGCCTTTTTATTAAAGATATAGAAACTGAGACCCAAGGGGTTAAGTGCCTAATATGATACAGGTAGCAGTTTCTACTATCTCTAGATCTAGCAGTCTGCCTCAAAGAAGACAGATTCCCCTTTAGGACTGAACACCAGGCCGTCCTATTCCTAGTTCTCCTATTACACATCTTTGACTCAGGCAAGTCAGGAACTTTCTGGTTTCTTCCACTTCCTCTACTGTAAATTGAGATCCCCGCTCCCAAGCAATACCACAGGGTTTGGGGAAGAAGAATGAATAATTATAGTTTCTATTTCCTCCACTGAAGAAAGAGTAATGTGGAAAGGACATACAGGAATGGGCAACTAGATAAAGAAAGCATTTATTAAGTGCTCATTGTGTATAGGCTCACTGTGTGCAAATATCCTATAGGAGTATAAGTCTAGAGATGGTCCAAAGCCTTGCAGACCACGACATTCAACCTCCTCACTTTATAAATGGGACCAAGGCTCAGGGAAAATTCAGTAAATTCTCCAGTCCCTTACAAGCATCAGAAGTGGCATATAAACCCAGTTCATCTGACTACAGGAGTCATTTGGGATAATTTCTTCTTACAGTGGATGAAACTTGAAGTCTACTGGGGGTAAGGTGACTTGCCCAGGTCACAAGAATGAACAAGTGTTAGGCTAAAAGTGGGATCTTGGGATCATAACTGGAAGCTGGAACGGACCTTTAAACAAATCATTTTAAAATGAGGAAACTAAGCCCCAGGGACATTGTTACTTCCTAAAGTCCCACAGATAGGATTTGGGCAGTGGCAGACATGAATCCACATCGTTGGGCCTCCGAGGCAGAGGTCATTACATAGATCATATTCATTTGCTAATGAATTTAGAAATGGAAGAGGTCTTGAAGATCGTGTGGGCTAACCCACTGGTGTCATGTGACTTACTCAGGGTCAAATGGGTAGTAAATGACAAAGTCTGAATTTGAACCCAAATCTTGTAACTCCAGAGACTGTGAGTGATTAGCCTATAGGATCCACATTCCTTCCCAAATAGGATTAAAGGCTGGAAGGGAGCTCGGAAGTCATTCTTGGGTTTTATTTTGTTTTCTTTCGGTAGAGATTTTTTAGTAGATAATAGGTAGATAATAGGTATTAATGTCAAGGAAAAGAGCAGCTAAGTGGCCCAGTGGATAGAGCACAAGGCGGGGAGTCAAGAAGTTCAAATCTGACCACAGATACTTGCTGACTAGGTGACCCTGGGCAAGTCACTTAATCCCAGTTGCCTCCCAAAAAACCAAATCAAAAATAATTCTCAGGTTCTAGCACAGTTTATTTGATGATCCAAAGATATTTTGGGGTTTGCATTTGTAGTGTGGGGATTTAACATATGTTTATTTATAAAAGATAGTAAACGTTTCAGTATGTAATTCCAGCCATGCAGTGATATATTTCAAAATATCTGTTGTTGGCCTTCCATTGTGTCTAACTCTCCATGACCCCATTTGAAGTTTTCTTGGCAAAGATACTGAAATGGTTTGCCATTTCCTTGTCCAGCTCATTTTACAGATGAGGAAACTGAAGCAAACAGGATAAAGTGACTCCCCCAGCGTCACACAGCTAGTAAGTGTCCAAGCCCTGATTTGGAACTCAAGAAGATGAGTCTTCTTGGTTCTCAGGATGGCCCATTGATCATCCGCTATGTCCTCAACTACTCTTCTTCTTTGATGGAATTCAGATAGAAATGGTCCTGGGACAAGTTTCTATGCTGTGATTATTTTGGTATATTAATATTTTGTGGACCATTGCACACAAGGATAACATAATTGCTTTTGGAAATTAAGTCAAACAAGCATTTATTAACCACCCCTATGTGCCAAGTACCTAGTTAATCCCTGGGAATACAAAACAAAAACACAAAAACAAACCCAGTGCTTACCCTCAAGATGTTTCCATTCTAATGAGGGAGACATGTGTATGGGCACACACATGCATGTACATATGTATGCAGACATATATCTATATATAACATGTGTGTTTGTGTGTTTGTATACATGTATACATATACACTTACAGGGGCACCTGGGTGGCACACAAGATAGATCACCAGGCCTGGAGTCAGGAAGATTCCTTTCAAATCTGGTCTCTGATACTTCCTAGCTGAGTGACCCTGGGCAAGTCACTTTACTCTGTTTGGCTCAGTTTCTTTATCTGTGAAATGAGCTGTGAAATGGAAATGGCAAACCACTTCAGTATCTCTGCCAAGAGAACCCCAAATGAAGAGTCTGAAATGATTGATCAGTAGACTATTAAAATGTACATTCCTTGAAAGTGGCAACTATTTTCTTTTTCAGTTTTTATATTTCCAGCACATACCACAGTGCCTGACATGTAGAAGAACCATTTTTATTTTTTTTTACAGAATTGACAAATTATTTTTATTTTATTTTATTTTAAATTTTATTTATTTCTTTTTAGTTTTCAACATTCCCTTCCATAAAACTGGGTTCCAAATTTTCTCCCCCTCCCCTCTTCTTCCCACCCCAAGACGGTGTGCAACTTAATATAGACTCTTACATATAGATTCATATTAAACATATTTTCACATTAGTCATGTTACATAGTAGAGTCTTGATAAATGTTTCTTGAATAAAATTGAACCCTACATCCAGGTAACTGGGCTCAGACGGCTCTAAAGACATAGGCCTCCTTTCAAGTGGTGGTTGCAGGGCCCTGGCCCACCCAGATTGAGAGATTGATCTAGAATGTTCTTAGTTCCCACCTCTGTCTCTTAGCTTCTCTGCCTTCCTCGGAGAGTCTTTTCAAATCTCATCTGCTGGAGATCTTTCCTGGTACCCACTCCGCCCACCCTCAAGCTGCAATTACCTTCCCCTCTGACATTACTTTTCATCTCCTGGGTATATTATGTTGCCTCCCCTATGAGAATGTGAACTCCTAAGACAGAGAGCAGGGATCCATACAGTGCTTACCATAGGACCTGGTACATCATGAGCTTGAAAAATTATGAAAATGTGACCTTATGAAATTGGAAAATTATAGCAAACAAATGTCATGAAATATTTCTTGCACCAAAAGAAATGACAAGAGATGATTTTTGGAAATATAGGGTCAGAGAAACTGATGGAGTATGAAGCGAGCAGGACCAGGGGGAAAATTTATACAAAGGCAATATTGTCAAGAAAAACTACTTTGAAAGATTTAAATCTGATCAAAACAAGGACCAACTGTGTCTCCAAAGGAGGAGGATAACAAACATGTCACTTAACTTCTTGACAAAGATAGACATGAAGTGCAGAAAGACGCATATATTTTAGGCCTTGGCCTTGTTGATTTATTTTGCTTAATTTTGCTTTTTTATCACAAGATTTTTTTTTTCTTTTCTTTCTCATGGTTCAGTTAGGGGAGGAGGGAAGAGAAAGTAAGGGGTGTAGAAAGAGTGATGCCATAAAAGGTGGCCATTTAAAAATGTCTTCCTGAACAAAAGGGAACAGATGCAAGGGCAGACAGAGACCCAGACAAGCAGGACAGTTTTGAAAGTAATGTTTGGAATTTATTGTATACTTCTAAAAGAGAGCTGAGTAATGGAACTGGAGATTGACAGTTTCTCGTGGAATCCTCTGTTCTCTGTTGGTGTGTACAAAAATGCTCCTTTTTTCAGTGTTTAAATTCAACATTTTGGAAAAAAAAATAATTCAATGCTTGTTAACTTGTTGACAAAATTTGCTTGAGCCACTGACCTCTTGGTCCTCAGATACAGTCATCTCCAGACATTTTCTTTAATCTCCAAACCCAAACAGATTTAGAAAAGTGTTTAAAGTCTAGGGTAATTGTTTACCTTTTTTTTTTTTTTTTAACACACACAGATTCATTTAAAAATATTTATTGAGCTAAAGACCATTTAAAACAGGGAGTACAAAAGATGAGGGTGTGTGCTACTTTTCCCGAGATGCAGCCCAAAGAACTTCCGCAACTAATTGGATAAAGAAAACTGAGACAGGAAACAATTGGAGAACAAGGAAATGATTAACTGGGGCTGTGCTGATTAAATACTGTAGGAATTAAGAGGCTAGAGAAGTCTATGGTGCCTGGGGTCAAAGAAAGCTATGGGGAGGAGGGGGCTTGGAGCTAGACCTGAATGGGGCCAGGATTTGTATGAGAATGGAAGCTCTGCATAGGGTCCCTCCTACTTTTGTCTTGGTTTTCCAAGTCTCATCCCTCCTCGCTTAAATCTAATTCACATGTTTGTCATGGCATCACCTTCCGGATGTCATGGTCCACTTTTGAGAAAGAAGGACAAACAACAAATCTCCCAGCCCTGTATTTAGCACTAAGTAGGGCTTAATAAAAGTGTGTTGAGTGATTAATTGATAAGTAAATGTGAGGAAATGGAACTTTCTACAATTTGGGAAAATCCACAGACTAAGAAAATCAGTTACAAATTATTGGGTGGGAAGGGAAGGAAAGAGAAGACTATAAATTCCTACAGGGTGAGAATCACATCTGTTTAATAACAATCTGTCACATTTACATAGGCATTGAGCTTTACAAAGGCTTTGCAGAAAACCATCCAGTGTGGTAGATAGTAAAAGTATCCTATCATGCATCCTCCTCTTCGACAAACGAAGGGACAGAGGTAAAAGAAAACTTAAGTCATTCATCTATTGTGTTCACCCTCACAAGCCAATTTTGAAACTGGGTATCCAACCCAAGTCTTCTGATTCCAAATCCAAGATTTTGCTCACTCACCAAATTGCCATTTATTGAATTTACCTTATTACTGCATTTACATTTACTGGCAGCTCCTGAAAGTAATTGTTAAAATTTCAATGTGAAATCTACACATTTGGGCTTGATTGATTATTTCTTTCATTGTCTGGATTTAAGAAAGTGATGGACTTAATAATACAAATTAAACTTTTAAAATGTACATTTTCCTAGACTGCCGGTCATTAAACATTTACTAGCATACCCCTGTGGCTAATAGAACAGGCATTTATTAATTCTTGAATTGACTGGAGCCCAGTACAACAGCATGGATAGGGAGAGGGACAAGGACTGAATCTGTTTTCATTGGTATCTTTGCTAAAAAGGAAACCCCAGGTGAGGAAAATCCTTCTACCAATACAATTTAATCCCTGTCCAAAAGAATGAGAGTTTAAGGGACTTGTTCAATATTACATAGTCAAAAGTGGGGTGTCAGGTCTTGAAGGAAGACAGAAATTCTAAATCCAAGTGAAGAGGTGTCATATTCCAGGCATGAGGGACAGCCAGTGGAATGAAATGAAGATGAGACGGATTATCATTTATGAAGACCAGCACATAGACCAGTCTAACTGAACCAAAGAGCATTAAAGTCCAGAGGATTTTATATTTAATCCTTGAGGTAATAGGGAGCCACTGAAGTTTATTAAGTAGGAAAATGACACAGTCAGACCTAACTAAGCTTTAGGAAGATCACTTTGTCAACTGAGTAAAATATGGATCAAAATGGAGAGAGACTTGAGGTGAAAAGGCATATTAGAAGGCTTTTCCGTCCATTCGATGAGTGATGAGGGTCTGAGCTACAGTTTTTGAATGGAAAAAAGAAAACAAAATGAGAAGTGTTAGGATAGAAATAAGACTTGGTGACACACTGCTATGTGGAGTAAAATGAGAGTGAGCAGTTGAGGATGAAGGTTATAAACCAGTGACTGGGAAGATGGGAGTGCCCTGGAAACTAAGAAAGAGAGAAGGGGATTAGATAGAAAGATAACCAGTTCTGTGTTGGATATACTGAATTTTGAGATGCTCACAGGACACACAGCTCAAGATATCTCAGAGGTAATTTAATGCTGGTCAGACTACAGCTCAGGAGAGAAACTAGGGCTGGATATATAATGTTTGGAGTTATTGGCAAACAGATGAAAACTGAACCCCTGACAGCTGATGAGGGCATTAAGGCAGAGATCTGTAAAGAAAATAGAGAAGAGGTCTAAGGACAAAGCCCCGGGCTAGATCCACAAGGCAATGTGGTGAGAATGCAGTTCCAGAAAAGCAAACTGAGGAATGCTTAAATAGTCAAGAGGAGAACCATGAAAGTACAGGATCACAAAAGCCTAGAAAGTGGAGACTACCTGAAAAAGGATGATAGATAGTGTCAAAAGCTTCAGGGAGGTCAAGAAGTGTGAGGATTTAGAAAAAGCCATCAAATTGAGCAATTAAGAAGTCATTGGTGGTAACCTTGGAGAGAGCAGTTTCAGTTGAATGATGGGGAAGCCAGGTGGCTGAGGGTTCAGAAACCAGTGACCAGAGAGGAAGTAGAGGCACCAAGCATAGCTGAAGTGAGGAGAAAAGAAGAGTTTAGTGGTGACTATAATATTACAAGAATGTTTTTCTGGGATGAGAGATGCATGGCATATTAGTCACCAATACTGGGGTAAGAAATCTGAGGGGTAGGAAATGAAGCGAATGGATGAGGAGGGAGGGAATGGTCTCAATTTTCTGTGAGGTATGAAATAAGTTCTGAAAAGAAATGAGAGGGAGTTCCTTTGGGAGATTTGAGGAACAGGGTTTAGAACAGCCACCATTGTAGAGATTGAGATGGAGGATAGATAAAAGTAGGAAGACTTTGCTGCAGTGAGGGCCCAGCATCCATGTGTAATGGTCCCAATGCCACGGGAAGTCCCCTGATGTCTTGTAGAGCTGTTTGGCAGCATGTAAATGAGAAGGAAGGAGGTATGTGGTGGGGATAATCCAGGCTCAGAGATTGTCAAGGATTGCTAGACAAAAGAGTTTGCAGAGTTAGAGGCTAGCAGAGAGTTGAATTGGTTCACCAAGGGGGTTAGAATTTAGGGACGGAGGAATTTGTAGCCACTTCAAGCCGCAAATTTCTGAAGTGAAAGAGCTAGGGGATATTCTAGGTTAGGATGACGATAAAGAGCTGAGTTAGAGGTTGGGTGGGTCCTATTGTGATTGGACCCGGTACTGTTTGAGGGAATGCCAGAGAGACCTCGAATCCATACAAATGTAAATTGTGGTGGTGCTATTCAAGCTTTACAGGTGAGATTCAAGAATTCAAGAGAAGAGGAAATTCAAGGAGAAAGGGAAAAATAGATAGAGGCTATCTTCTTTGCAAACACTGGTTTCCCTCTTGGCCCTACCTCCTACCCCAGATAACGAAGTTCTCTAACCTCTCTTGGAAAAACATTGTGAACACCTCCCTCCCTTCTCTGCAGGGGTGGGAGCTCTTGGGTGTGGAATATTGCAGATAGTGACAGTTTCAGTTGAAGTATCTGGTTTGCGATCTGCTTCCCCCACCCCCCCCAACTCCACCTTGTTTTTTAAATCTTTGTTCAAGGAGACGGCTCAAAGGTGGGGGAGTAGGAAATAAAGGTGATAGAACCATAAGAGATCAATAATATGTTTTAATTGTATGCAAAAAAAGAAAACCTTTTGGTTGTTTATTTTCACCAGCCATAACTGAAGTTATTTTCATTGTTTTGCAGGTTGATATTTTATTGAACTGATACCTTCCTATCCTTGCTCCCCCTCCTTGTTCCTTTCAATTAGAACTCTAATCCCAAATGTTAGCAGTCTGTAGTGCATTAGATCTGTCCCCTCAGCCCTTTCCGCAGTGATCCCACTCAAGGCAATGGCAGCTCCCTTCCCTCCAGATCCCCAGCTCCCCTTCCAGAAAGCTCTGGCTAGGTAATGCTTCCCTGAGACAAAGCCTCAGCTAATGGGGAGAGCAGGTGTGGGGTCTCCAGCGCTACCCAGCCGGCAAAGGTTGCTGTAGTAACCAGCTCTAGCTTCCATTCAGGAAGTGAGCAGGACTCCAAGACTCCAAATTATCTGTTTCACTTACTGACCTGAGAGCACAAAGGAACAAGGAGACCCATGGTGGGTGGGGGTGAGAGGGAGAGGTGCTGTCTGTTACAGCCCTCCATCTTGCCGAGAAAATTAGAGATGGGGAGAAAAGAAATCCTTGTGTTTTCTAGGCTTGTGTAAACTACAGTTTTAAAAAATATCCACCGCCAATTTAACACTGGTCCATTTTATTAGGGGAAGAGGGGAAGGGAAGTGAGAACCTCCTGTGTTCCACAGCCTTGAGACAATTGTCTGGGGGCTGGGGGTGGGACAAGAACCCAAATGGCCCTGACTTTACGAGGGCCTTTTAACACAGGTTGGTTGCCCTTTCTCCTTCCTTTATTAAGACCAGCCAACAGTGAGCATTTGCTACCAATTTATTGGAAACTTTTTCACAGCTTGAGCTACTTTAAGACAGCCTGGCTCCTTCTCTCTCCGCCCCCCCCCAAAAAAACCTGATAAAGTTGGGGTGGGGGGTGCTGGCTTAATGGGCTGGGTGCTCAATTATGCTCAACAAGTCCGGCTCACACTGTGACCCTGCATGGCTTCCTGCTATGCAGATGTGTTACTTCCCCTTTGGGGTAATGGCTTATGGCACAGGGCCAGAAAACATTATTAATTTCAGAAGGGGACTGACAAAACAACAAACCCACAGTCAAAGGAGAGGAAGTGCTGGGGAGGCCATCTGTTGGCTCTGGCGGAGCAGGAGGAACTCAATCTATGTGGGTTCTAGGAGGAAAAGAGATTGATAATCCACAAAGAGGAAGCTGGCTAAATTTATACACAGACCATATTAAGGGAGGGGGAGAGGAGAAGAGATGGAGAAGAGGGAGAGAATAGGGGAGAGGGAAGAGGCAGAGAGGAAAAAAAGGAAAGTGGAAGAGGAGAGAGGGAAAGAGAGAGAGGGAGAGAGAGAGAGAGAGAGAGAGAGAGAGAGAGAGAGAGAGAGAGAGAGGAGAAGGGGGAAGAGAGGGAGAAAAGGGGGAAAATAAAGGAGGAAAGTTAGGAAAGAAGAACAGAATAGAGGAGGAAAGTAGAAAGAGGAAAAAGAGGGAAGGAAGGAGGGATAGAGCAATGAAAGAAGGGAAAAGAGACAGAAAAGAGGAGGAGAGAAGAGAAAAAGGGAGAGAGAGGTGAAAGGGGAAGAGGAGAGACAGGAAAGAAGATAAAGGAAACAAAAAGAGGGTAGAGGTGGAAAGGAAGGAAGGGGAGAGAGGTGAAAGGCGTATTAATAGGAGAGGAAAGAGAAGAAAGTAGAGGAAAGAAGGAGAGAGTAGGGGAAGGAGAGAAGATAAAGGAAAGGAGAGTGTAGAGGTGGGAAGGAGGGAAAAGGGAGAGAAGAGAGAAAGGAAAGAGGGAGAGAACAGAGGGAGGAGAGAGACAAGGAAGGGGGAGAGGACAGAGAGGCAAGAGGGAAACAATAATAGAATAAAGTGAGGAGGAAAGAGAAGGAAGAGAGAAAAAGATGAGAGAAAGAAGGAAAAGGAGTAGAAGGGGGGAAAGGGAAGGAGAGGGTGGGGGGAAGGAGAGGGGAGGAAGAGGAGGGAGAAGAAAGAGCCCAACTACTTGAGCTGCAGCTGGACAGGATATTGCCAGAGCTGTTTGCAGATTTCCACTTTGAACAGGCCCAGTTTAGGAAATGCCAGGAGCGGAAACTGTTCAAAACTGGATTAACACAAGCCAAGTTTAACTGCATCCTACTTCTTCTCAGCTCATGTGCTGGGCCCAGAAACACTGACCCGGAATGAGAGGCCACTGTTTTCCTTTCAGACATATGTTAATGGCTTGGAAAGGCCTTTTGATGGACCCAAATTTCATTGTATTTCTGGTTTCCTCTAAATGTTCTGACCTCTTGACATTACATAGGACACTGGCATTATGGGATCACAGATTTCTGAGCTCTTAGAGACATCTATGCAAACCTTAAATTACGGGAGGCATCTGGATAACGTAAAAAGCATTCTGGAGTTAGAGGACCTGAGTTCAAATTCAGTTTTACCCTTCTTGCACCTCAAATCCTCATCTGTAAAATGAGGAAGGCTGAACTAAATGACCTTTAAGGTAGGTCTAACCTTTTCATCTCTTGATATAGATAATATAAGTCATCTAAGGCACACGGTGATATTCCCTAGCAATCACGAAGTCCACTGTGTTCAAATTCGGTAGGATGAAAGGGCCAAGTTTTTAAGAGGGAGAGGTAGGGACCTGTGCCACATGCCTAAGAGTTAGAAGTAGCTCACCTCTCCTTTTAGGGGTTTGTCTTGAGGTGAGAGGGGAGGGAAGAGAAGGGGAGAATGTTGAATGTGGGCCGCTCTCTCCACTGGGTTGCTCAATTCCTTTTCCTGGGGACAAGGAAGTCTTTGCAAAGAAAGGTCAACTGGTTTTTGCCAGGTCACAGAATTCATCGGTCCTTTGTGACGTCAGGAGGCTCCTCTTCGCAGAGAAAAAGCAAAATAAACGCTCCCGGAGAAGCAAAGGAAAGGGTGGGCTCCTGGGAAAAGTCACCGGATGCAGGGCCTTGAACTTGAAGCAATCAGTTCAAAGCCTAGCTGTGGGGGTTTCAGGGCTGCCTTTTGGCTAAGCTCCAACCCCAAGACCCACCAGACTGACCCAAAGAAGCAATCTCTGAATGCAACAGTCCCAGGCTGCAATGGGTCCCGGCAGCCCTGACCTCTCGCCAGTGTAGCTCTCCATTCTTCCTCAGAGGATGCTGGCAGGAGAAGGGGAAGCTGGCACTGTGGCCCTCCTGTTCTGTGAATAAACAGAGGAAGTCCCAAGCTATCATTTTTGGCACCTCTCCTTACGGCTATTCACTATTATACAATCCCTGATATTTTGGCAAGGTATGTTAAGGGCAATTATCACCATTATTATGCACTTTTTTCTGGAGGAGACTGGGGTGAAGGTCTGAACTTTTCCTTTTATGCCCAGAATGCAGTCCCAGGACATGGAGAGAAGTGTAATTTCTACTTATCTTCAGAAACAGGTGGCATTGACTCTGGAAGCTGGACATCTGGATTCAAATCGCAACACTTTCCTTAGCCTCAATTTCTTCAATTGCAAAATGGTATGGAGGTTGGGGGTGGATTAAGCGAGCAGAAGTTCTTTCCAACTAGGGGTGGGGGTGGGAGGGTATCTAGAAATAAAGATCTAGGATCATCAAAGAGATAAAAAGCCCAGTAAACCTTTAATACTATGTAAAAATTAGCTACTGAGGCAGTAAGGTGGCCCAGCAAATAGAATGCTAGGCCTGCAATCAGGAAGATTCCTCTTCCTAAGCTCAAATCCAACCTCAGGCACTAATGTTTGACTCTGGACAAGTCACTTCATCCTGCTTGCCTCAGTTTCCTCTTCTGTAAAGGAAGGAAATGGGAAACCACTGAGGTGGTTTCTGCCAAGAAAACCCCAAAGGTAATCATAGAAGAGTCAGACTCATAGTAACAGTTGAGTAACAAATGAGCAACTGATATCATGTTATGGCAACTAAGTGGCAAAACAGATAGTGAGTTGGCTCAAGTTATGCTCCTGTCTCAGGCACTAGCCGTCTGACTCCACAGAAGAAAACCAGACTTCTGCTTCAGTTTCCTCAACTGTAAAATGGGGATAATTACAGCACTATCTCTCAGGGTTGTGAGGATTAAGTCAGGTATCTGTAAGGTGTCTGGAACATAGTAGGTACTATACGAATGTTTATTTCCTCCCTATTATTACTGTTGTGAAGACCAAATACAAAATAACATTTGCAAAGCAATTTGCAAACTTTAAAGGATCGTACAAATGCCAGCTTTTATAGTATTTAGCTGTAAACATCACTGAAGTCTTACAATAACCCTATGAAGTAGAGTGCTATAAAGTATCACCCCCATTTTAAAGATTTAAAGAAATTAAAGTTCACTACCATATTAAAATCTTGTTCCCATTCAGTGTCCATACATTTGAGAGCTTTACAGCAGTGCATAACTCAGTTGACCATCTCTAAGATCAGCTGTTGGAAAGTAAAGTCATTTTGAAAACTTAACTCCACTTCCTTTCCTATTGTACCTTACAACCTTTAAGAAATGTTGACCCCTAAAATGTATCACCCTCTTGCATGATAGAGCAGTTGGTGGGAATACACATGAAGGGAGAAGGGGAGAAAAACAAATCAGATTCTCAATAACCAAAATAGTTATTTATTAATAACTTAAGATAACATTCTCATAAAATTCCAGCTTAAAATTTTACAACACAAACATAATCGAGCATAGTAACTCTCCCTTCTTGGCAAATTGTGCCACTCACCTCTCAAACACAGGGGTACCCATGCTCACACACACTTCCAGTTTTTTTATTTTTTGTTTTTTACAAAAAAAGAAAACAAACCAAAATATTGCATTTTGAGGTGATTCTCCCTGAAGAATTTTGTACAGAGGTATGCACTGTTGAACACAGCTGAAAGTAAAAAATAAAATAAAAAGTGAACACAGATTTTCCTTGTGTGTCTTTAAAAGAAAAAACCCCTCCACAAGAACACAGGCCAATATATTTACAAAAGGTAAGGCATAGTCAAACTACATCAACGGGGGGAAAAAATCACAAGGAAAAGATATATGTCAGAAGATAAAGGATTGTACCACACTCACAAAATGTGAGGGGCAACATTCTGTCTTTGACTTTCAACCCAGCAGTTTGCCAGAGCTGAAACAACAGTTGTTTGTTTTTTAAGCATGCTGCAAAATGTACCCTTTGGATTAGAAATTTAAAAAAAAAATGATTTTGTAATGGAGTGACACTTGGATTCTTCCCTCCCTTTGGATGATTTCTTTTAAGCTAATCAAAGGGGAGAAAAAAACTCACAAGAACAACCATCACCATCAACTTGATTTAAAAGTGAAATATTTACAACAATCAAACATCAGAGTTCTTTGCACACAGGTAGGTAACTCCAAATTCAGAGCTGACACCTCTCTTTGGCTCCTCTAATTCAAAAATGAACCAGTCTTCACTGAAGACAATTATGTAGTATAATTCCAAATGCAAAAAAGGAAAACATCCAGCCAATCCTTAAAGAATATGGGTTCCTACCCTTCAGTCCTACCCTATGCACTAGGAAGTCCTCAAGTCTCCTGCCTCCGCATAGGTAGGCTTGTACATACAGGGGCCCAGAACCCTGCCAGGAGCTATGTACACAGCATCTCATGTTCCTCCACAGAGAATATAACACTTTTCTCCCTTTTGGCAATAACCAATTCCAAACATGGTAACCTTGTCTAACAACCCCGACAGCTTTTTATCATTTTGACACTGTGGGCCACAAACAAAGAAAAACCTGCCCTAGAGGACTAGGACCTCTCCCCAGCGAGGAGGAGAACAGGGTCAGGTTTCACGTGGACTGCAGAGAATCCACTTGAAACACATTCTGGTTAGATGGAGTGGTGAAATAAAGCTGTTGGGCTGGTACCCGATTGTCACAGGGGCTGCTCAGTCCCAGAGTCCTCTCAAAGTCCAGCAGCTGGCCCATGAAGTTGAAGTTTGGGGAGATGTTGGACTTCTTCATCTTGACAATATCATAGGCATCATTCATGGACAGGTTAAGCTTCTGCATGAGGTAAGCCACAGTCACTGTGACCGAGCGGCTGATTCCGGCTAAGCAATGCACCAAGACTCCACAATTTTTTCCTCGGGCTTCATCTAGAAACACACAGAAGAGAGAAAAAGACACAGTGATCAGAAAACTGGAATCAGCCTAAACAGAGAACTGTAGTTTTGAATTCATCAAAAATTAATTGTGTGTGGCAGGCCAGCCCTGCAGACAGGAGAAGCTATATCATTGAGATAAACTGTCTCTGCTGGAGCACAATTACATATTTTAGATGTTTGCTAAAAAGGGAGCTATTGTATGAAGTTTCTGCCAACAAAAAACTCCCTTAATGTGTACATTCTTTGCCTCAGCATGTGAATACCAGAAACAGTGCAATATGGCCGTGAAAGCCTTTTATACAGACAAGCAGACTGCAAAGGTCTATTAAGTTATTCTCCAACTGTTGTGGAGCTAACAATGGAGGTATTCAGGCATTTTAAAAGAAAGAGGGAAGTCACTGGGGACAGCCCATTAGGAGGAACAGGATGTCAACACTGCTTGAAAATGAGTTCCTTTGTAATAGGAAATGCATTACAATGGCTGGGGATTAGTTTCTCGGTGGCTTCCAGCCCACATTTCTTCCTGCAGCGCTCAGATTACCTACCTATACCCTTCACTATAACCGGTATCACAGTATCATTCAACTAGATTACAACATTTAGCATTCACACAGCTTTCCAACAATTAACAAGCAGTCCTAAAATAACTTCCAGGTCTTAAAAAAAATAAAATAAATAAAAAAAACCTGCAGCTTTCCTACCCCCTTTGCTTCAACTGGGAATCACTGTATGTGGGAGGGAAA
This sequence comes from Potorous gilbertii, assembly GCA_028658325.1. NCBI lineage: Eukaryota > Metazoa > Chordata > Mammalia > Diprotodontia > Potoroidae > Potorous > Potorous gilbertii. Next base: position 217,710,086 of record CM053770.1, read on the forward strand.
AATTCTGTGGTCTGATTATCAGTAGTCCAATAGTTCACATGGTCTGCTTTCTGTGCCTGGCACACAGTAAGCGCTTAATAAATGCTCACTAACTGACATTTCATACGCAAACAGTCTTTGAGGCCGTTTTTAAATGGCACATTTTTTTTCCCTTTTCGGTCTAAATCAGTTTTAAGAGAGAGGAAAATACCCTACCAGTGCCCTGCAAAGCATTTTGAGACAGGTATTTCCAACAAATTAGCATCCGTGGCAATGATTAAAGGTTAACTCCAGAGAAAATCTGGTAGTTGTTTTAGCATTTAAAAGTCATTTGAACTTATTGCTAATTAGTCTCACCTATAAAAGAAATGGCCTCCGGGAAAAACTGAGACAAGTTTTGGCTCCAGTGATCTGAGATTGGAATCTGTTTATACTTAAATTCTCCGGCATTCTCGAAGAGATTAGGCAGGTTAGGGGTTACATTCAAGATGTATTTGATGCCAAATTCTTCTAAAACGTCCAGGTTGGTGGAATCCTTTGCACACCCCAGGTAGAGAAAGGGAAGAATCTCCACGGGGAAGGAAGGCTGACTGTTGGACAAAGGGCTGCCATCCGAGTCAGTGGCACTGTTGGGGTCTCGGTCAATGTCAGATTCAATATCCGAAGAGGAATCCGAGCTGATCCGGAGACCTCCCAGTCCTAGAACTGGCAGGGGCGGCGAGCTGCTGCTGCTACCGGAGCCGTCTAAATTGGTCTCACAATGCAGAGCGAACTCGGCTTGGAACTTACTGAACCCACCTGCCAAGAAAAGGAAAGAAATAATGTAACCTGAGATGATTCAGTAGTAGTTTTCGCGGCGTGTGTGTGTGTGTGTTAAAGGGGTGCTTTGGGTACAGACAGAACCAAATAAGCCATCCCATACACAGGCACAAAATTATCACAATTGTTTTTTTAAATGGGCAACGCTATAGTCGATGCCACCAGCTTCTAAAACCCAACACTCGCAAAATGCACCCCAACATGACAACTTTCCAGTTTCAAGAAGCAAAAATAAAAACCTATTTGGGTGCAATTTAATCCCCACCCGCCATTCCCGGCGGTGTTTTGCTTCTTAATTGCCTGTTTTTAAGGCAGGAGAGGAGTGCTGCAGGACATTAAAGCACATCTGACTCTAAGAAAAGCCCCCCGCCTCCCCAATAAATGTGCAATCCGGAGGCCGGAAGCGTCAGCGCCTGCTTGATCCCAGGCCCTGCCACCCGGATCGGTCTTGCACAACTACCCCGGTATTTAACGCACGTGTCACCTCTCTCCCACCTAGAGAACCAGGACAATGGTTTTGCAACCCAGGAGTCTTTCCGTTAGTTCCCTTGTTCCCCCCCGGGGCGTAGACCCTCCACTCGCAACATATCCCCAGATCACTTCCCTTCCCCCATCTCCCTATCCCCAGGGTCGCAAAAACTGGGAAAAGCGGTCCGACCAGTCCTTACCTTCCAGGTAAAATGCCCTGCAGCCTTCGTCCTTGAGCCTCGTGAGCAGAAGCCCCAGCACTGACTCTCCCCCGGTGTTCTCGTTCCATTCGCTGCTGTTCTCGTCGTACAGGACCACCGTGTCCGTCCCGCAGCGCCGCGTGAAGCGGTCGCGGTCTTCTCCGCGGGAGAAGAGCGAACGCACCGGCAGGTTGCCCTTCTGCAGCCGCCGCAGCATGATGCCCGGAATGGCCACGTTGATGGCTGACTCGATGTGGGACGACTCGTACAACTCCTGCGGCCGGCAGTCCAGCAGCAGCAGCCGGTCGCTGCCCAGCTCCAGCTGCTCGTTCAGCCACGCCACCGTCTTACTAATCGCCATTTCCGACACGAAAGACACGGGTCTGAACGTATCTATCATGGGGATAAGCCAGGGAGCGGTGCCTACCAGATGCTTCCCGCTGCAGGCATATGCCAGAAGGCGGCTCCCCTACCCGGGGCTCACCCCCAAAGCAGCAGTCCCGAATAGCACAGGCGAATGGAGTTTGTCTAAGAAAACAGACCTGCAACCGGCAAGTCCCGAGCTGAGAGGTTTGGGAGGAAAGGGAAAGTAAACCCTTGGGTTTTCAGAAGCATAGGCTTGCAACACCCGGGTCCGCCGTTCAGTGTCGGCTCTCCCGGTCAATGGATCTCTGAATGAAGCGCCGTAATCGCCCTAGTCCAGACCGCTTTCTTTTCTCCCCGAGTGAATGAAATCCAATTAGTTTGGGGCCCTGGGATCCGGCTCCGGGGCTACCGCAGAAAAGTCCATTTGCTCTTAATCTCTCCTGGGTACATACCACAGTCAAACCGGTAGTCTTCTCATAATATGATTCAGTCCTTTATTTGAGCAACGTCCCTTTTGACTAAGGCTCGCACACCCCCTGCGCGAGGCAGCTCCTCAATGGATACAAACATGGAACGTCTCAATGGATACATTCTCTCCGCCAGCCAATGAGCGCCCGCGGAAGGGGCTGTTGCCGTGGGGACGGGCCGGCTGGAACAGGTTGTGTTGATGAATTGTTAATGAGTTTGTCATTCACAAAAACGGAAAGGAATTTCCGCTCCGGATAAAGCCGAGAGCAAACAAGCAGCCTCTGAAGCTCAGCGGGAGGAAGGAGAAAGAGGTGGAGGAGGAGAAGGAGGAGGGAGGGGGAAGGGGAAGAGGAAGAGGAGGAGGAGGAGGGAGAGAGAGAAGGAGAGAGAAGAAGAGGAGGAGGAGCAGGGTACCTAAACCAGGGCATTTCTGTGTCTCTTGTTTTCTCCTAAAGTTGACACATAGCAACAGAACTTCTGCACACAAATGGTCCAATTATCAGGCACAAAAGCCCCCCGGCCACCTTAAAAAAAAATTGCTCTGACTTTTTCTCCTCCAACTCATTTGCATCCGAGGTTCCTTTTTAAGGCTGTTTCCCCCATTGAAGAAGAAGGGGGAGAGGGGGGAGGAGATGTGTGTGCGGCATTTGATGTTTGAGAGCAAAGCTCTGGTGTTCATTTAGTTGGCGCTTTGTTTGGACTGGCTCTGCTCGGAATGGTAGAGTGTCTAATACTTGCAACCAAGGTCTCCGGAAACAAAAGATTTTGTTGAAACAGGATTATGCTGTTGTTGTTGAAGCAAGTAAACGCTGGTGCAGAAAATCAGCTTCGTTTTAAAGCTAATTTTCGAAATCCGAAGAGAATATATAATCAGGAGCCCCTCTGGAAGACTACTTTCCCCCCTAATTACCCCCCCCCCATTTAAAAAAGGAAACTCAAAGCCCTTTTTCTGATGGATCGTGTATTTTTTTTTTAGTTAGATGCTTCTCTTCCCCTCTGCCCCCACCCCACCCCGTGCTGGTGGCATTAAGGTTTACTGCCCATTGTTAGGAGGAAC
>CM053770.1:217713542-217753519 GCA_028658325.1 Potorous gilbertii
CGACAGCTACCCAGGGTCACTCGCGTTAATCATTTCTATACTGAAAATCACTGGAGCGGGAGCAAGGCTTCTAACAAAGGTGCAGACGCGTTGATAGGGGGCTGTCTGGGCCGCGGCCCCTTAAACGCCCCGGCCGGAGCACGTCTTGCCATAGAACATGCAACCTCGACCCCCCACCCCTTCCAGCCCGAGGAGAAAGAGACCAAAAGGGAAATTCTTCAGCAGGGACTGCGGGTTTTCTCTTGGAGGGGAGTGGGAAACCTGCTACAATTTTAATCAGCCGGGTGTAGGGAGTGGGGACTCAGAGAAGCGGGGCAGCCATTGGTTACTGTAGCTGGAGGGAGTCGTGACTGTAGGAAAGCCTCTCCTCCGCCCACCCAGCTTTCACTGCCCGTCCCCCACGGCCCTTTCTCTCTTCTCCTTCGGGCGCTAGGACCCCCCGCGCTTGCGCAGAACTTTCCCTCTTCCTCCTCCCGCCGAGGGGACTGAATGTTACGTAACTGAGCAGACAGGTGCTTGGAGCAAAGGGCGGGATTTTCTTCCCGGGCTGGGGGAAGGGAAGGGTCGAGGTCTACCCGGTGAGGGGGTGTCCTGTAGCTGGAGAAGCTGATTTTTTTTTTTTTTTGCCAGGCCTGGAGGAGGAGAGAAAGGAGCCTCTAAAAATGCCTTTCTTTGCATTGCATACCAAGCAAGTTTACTAAAGAGAGCTACCTTTCCCCTGCCTCATACCTCCAATGATCCCGCACGCTGGGGCTTGGCAGAGACTGGAGGAAGGGCTCGAAACCGTCTGGCTGGGAGCAGGAGCGGAGACCTAGCGCCCCTTCCTCACTCCTTCCTCCCTCCGAGGTGCATTCCAGGGGATCAGCACGTGGTTCTTTAAAAGTAGCCGGGGCGCTCCCCAATTATGAGCAAGCCACCTGTGTGGGGGGGGGGGTAGGTGTTGCTGGCTCAGCAGGGGGCCGAGAGGTTGCAAGGCTCGGTTCCGAAAGCTTGAGGTCTCCCAATTTGCCCATTCGAAAAATAATCGCACCCACTCCAAACCGGAGTGTTATTGAGAGGGGAACAAATCGCAAAACCAGCCGGCATTTATTTATTAAGCGCCCACTCTGTGTCAAGGGAGGGACAGGGAAAGGTTAACTGCGGAAAGTGGAATCTGAGCTACTGAGTCTTGAGGGAATTCGGTAAATCTTCGATTTTAAAACTGGAAGAATTTAGCGGTCCGCTAGTGCAACTCTTCATTTTACAGATGATGAAACCGAGGCCAAAAGAGATTAATTTGTAAACTCCTTGAGCATAGGGATTGTTGCGTTCTTTCTGTAACTCAGTTGCCCAGGTATATGGTAGGCGTCTAATAGATGCTTGATTTGATAGTTTTGGAGAGTAAATGATAGAGCCAGGATTCGAACTTTAGTTCCTTCAATGGTGAAGGAGGAGAAGGAAGGGGTTTGAAGCCAGATGGGAAGGGAGGATGGAAGTATGGTTGATTTATTGTTTTTCAAAACCTGAATTATAGTTCCTCTTGCCCATCAGCGGTGATACAGCTATCCCGGTGAGGACAGGGATTAGGGGGCTCCTTAGGCACTAGAAGGTTTCTCTAATGGCTGATGCACTGCGTGGGGAAACTCCCTAGGTGCCTTATTTCCAGTAACGGGCCTCTTAGCTCTCCGTTTGCCTATTACAAGTTTGAGAGGGGAGAAGGAAGTCGCAGAGGGTCCCCCCAGGGCCATTTTTGTTTTTTTCCTCTAGGCAGGTCGCCCCTAAAAGGAACACGCGCACCTAGGTGGTAATAATTGTTTTCGAATTATTCCTTTTTTGGGTAGCCTGGAAAAAAGCTCCCTCTCCCGCCCAGAGCTGAAAACACCTCCTTCCTAAGCTGCAAAAAGCAGTACATTCCACTAAAATCATCTTCCAGATACTCATGCCTAACAGAATCCGCTCGGCTGTTATCCCATGACCCGGGGCAATGCTGTTTAACTCTTGGACCTCAGTTTCTTGGCCGGTGAAATGAAACTTGTGTCTCTTAATCTCTTAAGGTCTTTTAATGCTCCAACAGCCTGTGATTCTTAACTACACAATAGGATCTTTAATTCAATAGAGGAAGGAGCTTTGGAATTTACTCACCCGTTTACAATACCTGTCCAGAGATAGAAGGAGGTTTATATTTACATTTAATTAGACATGCTCCATTAAAAAAAAACAACAACAAAAAACGAGTCTATTCATGTTTTCACTCAGCCCTCTACAATCAGACTCCAACCTGTTATCTCAAAACATCGCCCATTACATCCTCCACCTTTGGCCAGATAATTATATCTTCCGTTTCCCTGGGGGATTTAAGGCTTGATTGACCCTATGTCACATTTCTTCCCCTCCCATATTATAACTTTGGTCAAATAATAAAAATGAGTCACATTTCTATATGTGTTAATGTTTACAAAGTTTCATTCACAACAACCCTGTGACTTATGTAGACAAAATACAAACAAAATTGAATGTGATATCCCAGAATAGAGGCAGCTAGGTGGTTTGGTGGTTAGAGTACTGCATCTGGGGGAGTTCGAGGGGCCAGGACCACCTAAGTTCCAATGCATCCACCATCGGACAATCAAGCAGTTATTAAGCATCCACAGTGAATCAGCCACTGCTAAACCTTGGGCATACAAACATGAAAATGACAGTCCTTGCCCCCAACTATTCTAAAAAGGGAAACAGCGCGTGTGTGTGTGTGTGTGTGTGTGTGTGTGTGTGTGTGTGTGTGTGTGTGTGTGTGTGTGTGTGTCTTCCCACCCTGGGAAGACTTCCTGAGATCAGATCTGGCCTCAGACACTTACTAGTTGTGTGACCCTGGGCAAGTCACTTAACCGCTTAGCCTCAGTTTCCTCTTCTGTAAAATGAACTTAATAATAGCACCTATGTTCCAGGATTGTTGTGATGCTGCACTGTATAGGATGTTGTGTCAAATGCTTAACTGTATAAATACTAGCTACTATTATTATAAAGTTTTTTTGGATGAATAAATGAATTAGTGAATGATCAAAAGTTTCCCATGTTATCTACCCCACATTTCCTCTGCCAACGTCCTCTCCCCTTTTCAACCCCAGGCTCTGGTTTTCCCCTATTCTATTTTTACTGATTTTGCAACACCCTCTCCCTACCCCACACTCCACTTCTGCTCCAAACCTGTGGCTTTGTGACTTCCTCCAGCATGCCTCAGCAACTCCCAAGTAGGATTCAGAGAAGGCAGATGGTGGAGGTTACCAAGAGTTGAGGCCTGTTGGTTTGAGAATTGTGAAGAACCATTGGACAAGAAAGTGAACTACGAAAAAGTAGAGTGCATCTCTAAAATTGATAACCATGGATTCAAGACTGTATTAATTACAAACTTGGAGGGGGGAAGAGGGAAGGGGGAGGAGGAAAGGGGGAGGAGGGTGTAGTATGGCAAAGTCAATAAAACTTTGGTTTCAATCTCCCCTCAGTTACACACTGGTCAGGTTTCCCTGGGGAAGTTACCCAACCTCAGTATCCCCTGGCAAGTCTCTAAGACTGTAGAGTGAAGACCTGCATGGCTATAGGGAGTTTCTTTATCCAGAAGTTCCTTATTTAATAATAAGGAATAGCTATTATGTAGCACTTTAATCTATGCAATATACTTGCAATCTCAGCCCTTGGCTTTCCCCCTTTCTTTATGGTACTAAAATGGACATTATTCCTCCCTGGGCCCTAGGTTGAGAGATACCTGTTAGGTTACTGGGCAGGGTTGGATAACTTGCCTAGTAACAGTTTTTCTGTTGTTGGTCCCCCGTCAAAATGTTATTCCCCTTTGGTTTAATATCTGATGAATTGTTAACAGTCATTTTTTGTTTAGTCCATTTGCATGGTAACTACCTGTACCCCCTAATGTTAGATACCCATTGCCAGGTAACTACCTTCTGCGGAGCCCCCCCCCCTTCCTGATTGGCTACCTCTCCTGGCACCTGTTTTCTGTTGGGGTCCTTTGCCTAGTAACACCCTGACAACCACCTTCCGTTTGGGGGTTCTTGCCTAGCAGCAAGCCCCACTCTTTTTCTGTCAGAATTCCGTTTATTGTGGAAACCGCAAGGCTGTACCAAGTAGTGCCAAAATGCTTAAAATGCACTCACCTACCTCAGTTCAGGGCTGTCTCCTCTGGATCTCTACATGAGGCAGCCACCAGCCTGGCTAATAAATGACGCTTTCGAAATTCCCAATTAATTTTGCTTGTGATTTATTAACTCCGTCCATTTCAGTACAAAACCCTTAACATACATTATCTCACTTGATCTTCATCGATCCTGTAAGGAATGGGGGTTTAGTACAAAGAGTAGCCCCAATTTTGAGAAAGAGGAAGCAAGCACAGGGAGGTTAAAGCCCTTTCCTAGAGTCAATGTCTAGTGAATGTCCAGTCACAATGTGAACCAGTCTGACTCAGACCAATGTTGGTCTACGCCAACACCTAGCCAACACCTAGCACCATGCTTGGCACATAATAGTAACTGATAGTCAGTAGTATTTATTAAAACATGGCTCAGTGGCTAGAGAGCTGGGTCTGGAGTCAGAAAGACATAAACTCAAATCCAGCCTCAGAAGCTTATTAGCTGGGTGACCATGAGCAATTCACTTCACCTCTGTTTGCCTAATCCACTAGAGAAGGAAATGGCAAACCATCTGAGTATCTTTTCCAAGAAAACCCCAAAAGGAGTCACAAGGAACCCAATATAACTGAATGACTGAACAGCAAATGTACCAATGATGCCAGCTTCCTGGCTTCCTTTAAGTCTCAACTAAAATCTTACCATCTAAAGGAAGCCTTCCCCATCACCTCTTAACTCTACTGCCTTCTAGAATGATTATTTCCTCTTTGTCCCATATACAGCTTGCTTTGTATATATTTGTTTACACTTTGTCTCCCATATTAGATTGTAAGCTCTCTGAGGACAATGACTATATTTTTTTTGGCCTCGTTTTGTATCCCCATGCTTAATAAATGTTGATTGGTGTTCAAGATACTTTGCTAAGCACCAAGGATAGAGAAAAAACCCCAATGACCAAGAAAAGCAAAAGACAGTCCTTGTTCTTCTAGGAGGGCGTGAAAACTTATATAGACTATGAAATCTGAAGCGGGAACTGACATTTATACAACTAATAATACATGGTATTTATATATAGTATATGTCTATGTATATGTTTCTATACTCATATATAATATATAAAGTGTTATATTTACATATGACACTTTAAGGTTTATAAAGCTCTTTACAAATATCTCATTTTTTCCTTCACAACAGCCCTGGGAAGTAAGCACTATTTTTATCTTCATTTTATAGCTGAGAAACTGAGACAGTCAGAGATTAAATGACTTGTCCAGGATTATACAGTTTCTGAGGCTCCACTTGAACTCAGGTCTTCCTAATGTATCCCCTGTACCACCTAACTACCTCTAATAACAGGCAATAAATAAAATTTGAATGAATATAATTGATGCCTCTCCCAGAAAGGAAGTAAAATCAATTTAGGAGTTGACAGACTAAGAGAGTAGGGAGGCATTGAGTTAAAGGTTAAAAGTCTTAGAGATGGAAGTAACCTTAGAGGCCCTCATTTTACAGGTGAGGAAACTGAAACTTGGGAAACTTGTGACAAATTACAGATAATGAAAATCGCACCCAGTATTTGAACCAGGCCCTCTGCCTTTAGAACTAGTTTTCTTTCTGCCGAACCATACTATTTTCCAAGAAAAAAAGAGATTGTGCAGAATATGAGAGACTGAGAGAAAGAGAAAAAGAGAGAGAAAAGAGAAAGGGACACAGAGACAGACACACACATACAGAGACAGAAGAGAAGGCACTGTGGTTAGAGATGATACTGTGAGAGTTCAGAACCTTGGAGCTGGGGGTAGTTCTGCTCAGAGGCAGGTGAACAAGGAAATTGTAAGGGTTAAAGTTTAAAGAGACAAGGGCATTAGCAATCACCAGTGGACAACATATAATGGGTGGAGAGGAAGACTGTAAACCAGGTACTAAAGTCATTGATGATAGTGGAAGACTGTCTCATAGGTCACACCGTGACAGAGCAGATCAAAAGGGGACCGTGCAATCAGATGGAATGTTTGGGGCACTAAATGGCCTAGGAAGTCTTGTCCAACTCTGAATTACCGAAGAGAGGAGGTCTTTGAAAGATGGGGACAGAGCAAAGGTCCACAAGTGGCAATAGGGAATGAGGGTTTGGCTGACTGTTTTTCTTGGTCTTTTCTCTTCAAGGTGTGAGAAGGAATAATCAAGTATCCCAGGGTAGATGAAAGCAGATGAAGTCCTCAAGAGAAAAGGCAGGTTTCACCCAGGGCTGGGGAAGGGGGGAGGGGGGATGTATAAAGGAAAGATTTAGAGAAGGAAAGATTTGCTAATAATGGGGGAAGAAAGGGGAGGATCCAGGAAAAAGGGGCTCTAACTGGGCTCAGTGGAGGAATTTAGGAACTAGGAGGGTGTGTGTTCGTCCTTCGTTGCCAAAGAAGACCATGCCATCAAAGAAATAATGACATGACTTGCACTTGACTTTGTTTCGAGTGAGGGAGGGCTGTGCAGGTCACCAGCCTCACTTCTCCTCCAGAGTCATTTGAATCCAGTGACCAGATATTCATCAGGATGACTGGAGATGACCCAGGCTGAGGCAGTTGGGGTTAAGTGACTTGCCCAAGGTCACATAGCTAGTGAGTGTCAAGTGTCTGAGGTGAGATTTGAACTCAGGTCCTCCCGACTCCTAACCCACTGCACCACACTAGGAGGGGTAGGAATTGGAGGAATAAGAATGGGAGAGATTCTGACTTTGAAAATCAAAGGATCTGGTTTTAAATCTTGGCTCTGCCACTTCTTGTAAGACTGGGCAAATCACAACCCTCTTTTGTAACAAAGAAAAATAATTAAGCAAAACCAACTGACTGCATGCAAAATTTCTCATCTGGGCCCATACTCCCTCCCAATTTCTCCCCAGAGGAGAGAGGGATAACTCCTTTCCAGGAAGAAGATTGATCATTAGAATTAAATCAGTGTTTGAGTTGGCTGACTTTTAATGCTGTTCTGATTTATTTTTTCTAGTCTATACTGTTCTACTGGTTTTTCTTGCTTCAGACTATATGGGTTCATAGGAGTCTTCCCTTGTTTCTCTGAAATTCTCCTATTTGCCCCCTTTCTGTTGTTCAGTTTTATTCCATTACATCGATATAGCACAGTTTGTTCAACTGTTCCTTAATCTAGGGGCACCCACTTTGTTGCCACAAAAAAAGTATTATTATGGATATTTTGGACTCCATTTTCAATCTTGCAGGAACAATGATCAATCTCCATAGGTTTAGAGCTAAAAGAAATCCTAGACACCATCGAATACAACCTCCTCAATGTATAGTTGAAGAAATAAGAGACCCAGGGAGATGAATGGATTTGCACCACAGCTAGTCAAAGGGTCTGAATGGTTTGGTGACATTTATCTCTTATATCTAAATTGCTTTCCAGAATGGTTGGACATGTGGTGTATATACTACAGAATATTAATATACCTGTCTTCTTGTAACCCCCTCCAAACAGACTATTTTCTACAGTTCCTCCAAACTTGGCTAACTATCTAATATTATCACTGTCAATTTCCTGGGGAGGAGGGAAAAACCTTAAAATTGTTTTGATATGCATCTCTCTTAAGATGAATGATTTGGAGCATTCCCAATTTTTGTAAATGACAATAGGAAGGGGGAGTGGTTGGGACAAGATAGACTGTAATCCCTTTCCTAGCAAGATGACAAATGAGCCTAATTGAATTAACCTAGTGAGTCAGTTTATCTCCCAGAAACTCATTCTTTTGATAGTTTTGTACTTCGACTTCCTCTTATCCCCCTTCTCTATGAAAATAAAGAGGGGAAGAGGAACTTATGAGATTAGTGGAGATACATGTGTCAGTTCAGACGTTTTTAGCTGTATTTGACTCTTCATGACACCAATTTGGGTTTTTCTTGGCCGAGATACTGGAGTAGCTTGCCATTTCCTTTTCCAACTCATTTTATATATGAGGAAAGTAAGGCAAACAGGGTTAAGTGTCTCGCCCAGGTTCATGCAGCCAGAAAGGTCAGATTTGAACTGAGGAAGATGAGTCTCCCTGACTCCAGGCTTGAAGTTCTATTTACTATGACATTAGCTGCCTATACTTGCATCACTCAGGGCTAATTAAACTACTCACTTAACTGATTGTTAGAAAACAGGTTACCACTCTCCCATCATACTTCCTATAGAGTCTCCCTACCCTATAACTCATAGAATAACATTCATTTAGCCTGTCTTCTAGGGATTCTAGTCCAATGGTAGACCATCCAGTGCTAAGAAATACTTAACATTTCATAAGAAAGATATTTCCCTAAAGCTTAGGTCTGACCATGTCACTCCTCTGTTCAGTAGATTCCAGTGGCTACCTATTACCATATACTAAACAGTTTGGTGAAATCTATTGACCCCTTCTCAGGATCATGTCTTTTAGATACACAAAATACATAAGATTACAAAGGAAACCAATTCTATGGAAAAGTTGTCAACCTATTAAAAAAAAAATCAAGGATTCCAGATTAAGAACCCCTGCTCCAGAGTCCTCAAGATGGTATTTATAGCCTTTTGTAACCTGACTCCAATCGACCTTTCTAGGGTCATTGCATATGATTCCTCTTTATGGATTCCTATGGTCTAGCCAAATTGGCTTTCTTGTTCCCCAAGTATTCTGTTTGCCTATGTCTCTGTACCTGTGTGCAGGCTGCTCCCCACACCAGGAATGCACTCCCCTCTTAGAGCCCCCTGGCTTCCTACAAAGTTCAGCTGAAGCATAACTTCCTACATGAGACCTCTCCTGACAGAGCTCAGCTGTGCCAGGTTATCCTGGATTTGTCTTGTTTGTATTTTACATCTACTTATACAGGCACACGGTATGTCTCAGGATGGAATGTGAACACCCAGAGGGCAGGAACTACATGACTTTTGTGTCTTTGGGGCTTGATGGCCTAGCCCAGTGTCTGAAACACCACTGTGACCTCTTAACAAGTACTTCTTGATTGAATGATACTTCCCCATTGCATACAGTCCACTCAGGAGCTGGTTGGCTACTTCCACAATGTGGCCAATGTTTCTTCAGTGACTTGACCTCTTTCAGTAGGTGTCATGAGTAGGCCCTGGACAACTGGAGTTCAAATCCAGCTCCAGATACTTAGTAGCTGTGTGACCCTGGACAAATCACTTAACCCTGCTTGCCTCGGATTCCTCAGTCAGTCAAATGATCCAGAGAAGGAAATGACAAACCATTCCAGCATCTCTGCTAAGAAAACCCCAAATGGAGTAATGAAGTGTCAGACACAGCAACTTCCAGCAACTCTCATTTTCTCATACCAAAAGATGGGAATAGAATAGAAATAGAATGTGTAGGGCTAGGCCAGGAGTACTTTAATAAGCTTTGATCAGGCCTCCCAAAATTATTTTTGCATCCTGAACCCCTTTGGCCATCTAGTGAAGCCCATGTATCCCTGCTCAGAATCATGTTTTCAAATGCATAAGATAAAATGCACAGGATTACAAAAGAAATAAATTAATTTGAAATAAAAATGTAACTCTTTTCCCAATCCAAATTCATCATGCCCTCTGAAATCCATCCACATAAGGCTTAGGGATCCCACATTGAAAACTGACTTAGAGGGTTAATTGAATTCATTGAATTTGGATATCCTAGAGAGAGTTAAGGGTGCCCCTGAAACATCAAAACTCCATGCAGTAGAAGCTTGTTACTTAGTTGGCCTTTGAGGCAGGCTTATCCTGTTGTTCAATTCCAGCATCGTAAAGGGTTTAAACTATTTATTGGATAAATTTACATGTATAGTAGGTATTTAATAAATAGTGACTTTGAAGAGAGTAGAATGGAGAATTTGCCAGGATAAGTGTAGTTCTCATTGGGAGCCCCGAGATTACAGTTTTATAGAGAAATTAACAAAGAGGGCACAAGCTTACCAGCCATCTGGTTTTGATGTTGGTGATCAAGAAATTGATCTTTTTCTTCAATATCATGAAAAGTTTTGTTCAATGTTTGGGAAGGCAAGGGCAGCTGCCTGAATTGTAGGAACTGATAAATTGTCCAGGAGTTAAATGCTCATATATGACTGAGTCCTCTTACACTTACCCTTCAACCAAGGTCTACCAAGAAAGAGAATTTTTACAGTCTACCTCTATATCCTCCCATTTGGGGCTTTGCTGAAGGGAATCCTGAAGTTCTGCAAAGGGTTATACAGTGCCAGAGGTGAACTATTCTCATCATGAGGTCTAATTCTAATTGAGAAGGTAGACAACATGTGTAGGTGAGCTAAGCTCCAGGCATAGGAAGACTGAATTCTAATCTGGCCTCAGACACTTACTATTGTGTGAGCTGGGCAAGTCACTTCATCCTGTTTGCCTCAGTTTCCTAATCTGTAAAGTTAACTGCAGAAGGAAAGAGCCAACCTCTCCTGTGTCTTTGCCAAGGAAGCCCTAGGTGGGGTCATGAAGAGTTAGACAGGACTGAAATGACTGAACAACAGGAGTCCTTAGGGTTCAGTGGCAGGAACAGAAATTTCTGCTGGGACTCGGTTAGGGGAGGGTATTGGGGGAAAGGGTTTCAAACTTATCCAGGCTTTGCTTATTTAACACTTTGTAGTGATCCCTGGGTTAGAAACTGGGGGCATTTAGGGATGAAAGGTTTAGAGGATCTCTGGTCTACTATTATCCTTGTTTTTCAAATGAACAAACTGAGGCTGAGAGTGCTTACATGAATTTCTCAGGGTCATGGATTTACTGTCTAAGAGGAATTTGACTCCAGATTCTCCTGACCCCAAGTCTAATGTACTATCCCCTAGACCAGAGATGTCAAACATCCCAGTGCCCCAAACCCTATTAACATGTAACTGGGAACTATTTAACAAAATACATACCTAAGACTATAGTACATCACAAATAATATTAATCTGTGCTTTTCTAAGTCAAGATACAGCCTGCAGGGATCCTCATGTACTGTATAGTGGCTCCCGTTCCTGGAGACAAGCACCATCCCAGTGCAAGCACTACAAGACCTCCACACTGGATTGAGTTCTGAGAAATCTAAGGTACATAGCTGATAAGGATCAGAGACAGGACTTAAACTCTTTTTGATTTCATACATACTATAATTTATTCGGTCATATCCCAATCAGGGGATCCCTGCTTTGTTTCTAGTGTTCTGAATAGCTTAAGTTAAAATCATATTGTCCAAAATGTCAATACTGTCCATGAGATTTTCTTGGCAAAGATATTGGAGTGGTTTGCCACTTCCTTCTCCAGCAGAGTATGGTAAGCAAAGGTTTGCCCAGGATCACATAGCTATAAGTATCTGTTGCTGTATTTGGACTCCAATCCTCCTGATTCCAGGGCCGGCACTCTATCTACTATTCACCACCTAGATGCCCTAAAGTATTGTGCGGTGGAAGAAATGCTAAATTTGGAGTTTGGGACATGAGTTCAAATCCTGATCCAGCCACTTACTATGTGTGTGACCTTGGAATTTCCTCATCTGTAAAATGAGGGTGGATATGTGGATTAGATAGCCTTTAAAGACTCCTTCCAACTCTATGTCCAAGTTTCTATGATCAGGGATCATCAGGGGTAGGGGTGGGGTGGGGATGGATGAGGAATCTTCTTTCCATCTAATGAGCTCCTTAGCTGCCTTTAATAGCATATCCTTAGATAGGACAAGACAAAGGAGTTCTAGTTAATGAATTTCATGATGAAAGGGACCTAGATTAGGGAGAAGTAATTTGCTGGCTCATGGTAAACCTAATGCTCAAATGCAGACTTCGGGCAGGGCGGGAAAGGAAGTGAGAAATGACACTTCTTTCTAGAGGCTCTTTGAATGAAACCTTCCCCCTACTTGTGTAAAAGAAGCCTATCTCTCGATAAACATCCTACTTCCTTAATTCTCTAATCTCTCTGCCTCCCCTCCCACTGCACACAAACTCACTTCCTATGTCTCAGATTACCACGGCCTCGAAATGATACACAAATCAACCTACTTCCTCTTCCCCAACCCATCTCTTCTTCTAGAGCTAGTTTAGGCATTTGGCCTTTCAGAGACTCAATCAATCAATCAACAAGCATTAATTAATACATTACTAGCTTCCCCCTACCCCACCTGCACCACTTTTTCTCTGAAAGGAGGATACCACAAACTTATCTTAATTCTGCAGGGAAATTTTGAAAAGGTTATATAATGAATACAGAGGCAGCCTGGTCTGAGGAACACAGTTTCAGGTTTCTAGTCAGGAAGACCTGAATTCAAATCCTTCCTCTAATCAACATAGTAGATGTTTAATAAATTCTTTTTGGAGTGTTTATTATTGTGACCCTGGACAGTTCACTTAAAGTGAACAGCTTTTTAAGACTTAGCTTTATACCTGCATTGTGATTTCTCTAGATTGAAATTACTGATAATGACACCATCACCACCACCACTGCCACCACTCCTGCTACTTTCATTGTTGCTCAGTGTTGTCTGAGACCCCACAGACCGCAGTATGCCAATCCTGGGCATGGGATTTTCTTTTCAAAGATACTAGAGTGGTTCGTCATTTCCTTCTACAGTGGATTAATGCAAAGAGAGGTCAAATGACTTGCCCAGGGTCACACAGCTAGTAAGTACTGAGGCTGGATCTGAATTTAGCTCTTCCTGACTCCCAGACTGAGCCACCTAACTCTACTACTGTTACTAGTTATATGGTAACTAAGGTTGACCAAGTTTTATAGGAGCTAAGCACTTATAAAGCACTTAACATCTATTATCTATCTTATTTTGAGCCTCAACAACCCTGAGAGATAAGCTATTATTGTTCCTATCTAACAGATGAGGAAACTGAGCCAGTGAATGGTTAAGTGACTTGACCAGACTCAAAGATCTAGTAAGTTTCCAAGGCAGGATTTAAAGTCGTCTTCCTGATCCCAGGTTCAACATTCACTCTGCCACTTACTAGTTAAGCCTCTAAGAAAAGAGAAAAAAGGGGAAACCATGAAGTATTACTCATTTTATAGTTTCTTCATTGCAGAGTCGAATTCATAACCACTGAGAGGCAGTGTATAATTGAAAAACTGCTGGACTGAAAGTCTTTCCACTTCCTGATTTCCCTGATTTTCTTCAAGTTCCAGCTAAAATACTTTCTGCAACAAAGCTTTTCTTGATATCCAGTACCAGATACAACTGAAATGACAAAAAAAAAAAAATGCTAGTATCCCTTAATGAACAGCTAGGTAGTGCAGTGGTTAGAGTGCTAGGCCTGAAACTCACCTTCCTGAGTTCAAATCCAGCCTCAGACACTGCCTAGCTTTATGACCTGGGAAAGTCACTTAACCCTTTGTGCCTTGGTTTCCCCATATGTCAAAAGAGCTGGAGAAGGAAATGTCAAACCACTGCAGTATCTTTGCCAAGAAAACCCCAAAATCAAGTCATTAAGAATAGGACAGGACTGAAATGACTCAACAACAACATTTTTGTGGTTTGCAAACTGCTTTGCATATGTTATCTCATATTTTTAGTAAAATGAGATATCAAAGGAACATGTATCTAGCAGAGAAGCTATTTTTAAATTTATTTGTTTATTTGTCCATAAAAATCTTCATTATTTTTCCCACATTCTAACATTTATTTTTAGAAAGCTTTATTGATAGCTTTTTTTACTTTTATATCATTTTTATTTCTAATTACAACCTTCCCCACTCTGCTTCCCAGAAAGACATGCCTTGTAACAAAATTTTTTAAGGAAAAAAACCCCCCAAAAACAGGTTAGCCAAACTAACCAGCATACACCAGCTGAGTCTGTAAGTGATCCATATTCATATTCCTCCACCTCAAAAGCAGCCATTTTAACCAATGATACAACCACATCACATTTAAAGATTATTGATCTGAAGTACAGTATTACCATACACATTTGGCAAAATATTGTACTACTACTGATAGCACTCAAAGAAAGTATGGTGTACAATACTGGGTACGGCCTTTGGGAAGAGCTCTTAGCTTCCCATCTCAAAAGACCTCTTAGCTTCCCATCTCATACCGACTAGCCATGTGGATCAATTTACTGAACTTCAAACAATTCTTTGGGTCTTAATCTATTGTGTTTTGTGGGGACTGAAGGAGGTTCCAGCACTGACAAAAACATGGTCTAAACCTACTTTAGTCAACAGGCATTTACTGAGCACCTACTGTGTACCAGGAGTTGTGCTAAAGAAAGGCAAGAGAGCATCTCTCAAGGAACTCACGGTCTAAGGAGAGAGACAGGATAAACTGGGGGTAGTCTCAGAGAAAAGACACTACCGTTGTTGTTGTTGTTTAGGTGTGTCCAATTCTTCATGATTCCTTTTGGGGGTTTTCTTGGCAGAGATACTGGAATGATTTGCCATTTCCTTTTCCAGTTCATTTTACAGATGAGATACTGAAGCAAACAGTGTTAAGTGATTTGCTCAGAGTCACAAAACTAATAAATGTCTGAGGTAGGATATAAAGCCAAGAATATAAATTTTCCTATTTCCAAGCCCAATATTCTATCCACTGCACCACCTAGCTGACAATATAAGTGTTGCCTGTTAATATTATTGTTTCCCAGATTTCAAAGGGACTGATGAGATCATCTAATCCAATCTACCACAGTAAGAACTCTTTTATACCATCGAAAAGAAATATTTAGTGCCATGATATTGATATGCAAAAGTTGTTTCTGCTATAGAAATTGATCTGTGCCTAGTTGATGGGTGAGAATGTCAACAGAATTAATCAAAGAAATGTTCCAAGTTTCTAGATGGAAGGCAAACCAGTCAGTTGCAGACTGGTAAAAGCAAGATAAATGCTTTCTCTACTCATTGGGCAAAAGCTCTTTCCATTCACTTTACACCAAATGTTTGACTCAAATTGGGGATTACTAAGAGAGTTAACAATGGGGTTGCTTTTTCATATTTTATATTTAGAAAGGCGAGTTGAATTTTTTTTTCCAGTAACAGTTGGGTGAGGGGATGAAGGCACTGGTGGCTGGTGAATAATCCAGTTTGAGGAAATTAGACCTCCCATGAGGGTTGAGGTCTTCTTAGGGAGAGGAAGTACTTTACTTCCATGTATCTGTACCTGAAGATAGAGCTCCAGTTGTGCTATCCTGGCTACAGCTCTGTAAACTCTATCTGCCTTATAATAAGATTGATTTCTTAAAATCACATTGGAAATGAATTTTTCCATTCCCAGCTGTTCCTGGTGGGTTTCCCATGATTATAATCCACTTACAGGAAAATGTTAAAAGTAAGTATGACTATTATTAAGATGATTTTGCTCTAACTGACATCCACGGATGGTGATTAAGACAAATTTATTGATCCGTTCCAGTGGAGAGAGGATTGGGTTGGATTTGGAGTCAGGAAGACTTGAATTCCAAACCTGCCTTAGATCCTTATTAGCTGTATACTCCTGGGCCTGCCACTAAACCTCTTTCAACCTCCATGTCTTCATCTATAAAATGAAGGGTTTGCACTTAAAAGCCTTTCAGGTCCTTTCCAGCTCTCAATCTATGATCTTAATAAAGATGAAGGGATGAGTTGGTCTTGTGGACAGAGCAATATTAGAGTCAAGAAACCTAGGTGGTAATATTGCCTTAGATACTTATTTGTGGCATATGATCATGGGCAAGTTACTTAAACTAGCCTCAGTTTCTACATCTGTAATCTAGGAATAAAAATACTAGCCTCACTTACTAGCTGTGAGACCCTGGGCAAATCACTTCATCCTGTTTGCTCAGTTTCCTCATCTGTAAAGTGAGCTGGAAAAAGAAATGGCAAAACACTCCAGTATCATGAAGAGCCAAACACAACTGAAACAACTCAGCAACATCACAGAGCTGTTGTAAGAAAAGTGTTTTTTTAAACCTTAAAGCACTGTAGATGTGAGTTGTTATTCCTCTGAGGAGGATGGAGCAGGTGATTGATGAGGTCCCTTCCAGGGCTGCAATCCCACTGATCAAGGCTTATTTATTCATTTTTAGGAAGAAGGAAATTTCTCTCTCTCTTCCTCTCTCTCTCTGTTTGTCTGTCTCCCCCTCTCTCTGTCAGTTTCTGTCTCTGTCTCTGTCTCTCTGTCTCTCTCTTTCTCTCTTTTTCTTAATGTCCCTATCCTTCTCTCTGTCTCTGTCTCTCTCCCCCCCAACTCTCTCTGTCTCTATCTCTATCTCCTTTTCTCTCTCCATTTCTCTGTCTCTCTGCCTTTCTCTTTCTGTCTGTCTGTCTCTCTCTCATTGCCTTCCCCCACCCCCCATTCTGCCGCCAAACAAAAAGCACTCTGACATGGGCTTTTTACACCCATCTCATAGAGCTCCTGAGGGTTGGAACACTCCTTCATCTTACTGTGATTTCACTTTTCTCTAAGTGAGAGTGGCAGTAAGTGCTCTTTGGAGGGAAGCCTCCATGGAAATGCTGAGCACTCTCAGTTCAGAAATGTCATTTCTATTACAGTTTTCCAAGTAAAAGTATTTTAGCAATGTTGGATGCAAAGCAACTTTCTTTACAGAATTTTTAAATTTTTAAAGAAAATGAACCCTGACTTTCCATTGTCCCTCATTGTAAAAATGGAGCCAGAAGAACAGTGCTTGGTGTTGGGGATACAAAGAATTGAAATGACACCTTTCCTGTGCTCAGGGTGTTTCCATTCTATAAGGGGAGATAATTGGTACACACATAAGCATGTACAAATTATATACAGGATTATTTTGTGAGGGAGACGCTGACAAAAATGGACTTGTTCTATATGGCGCCAGAAGGCAGAACCAGGTGGAAGTCGTAAATGAATAAATTTGGACTTGATGTCAAGGTAAAAAAAGCCCAAATGGAACAAAAAAACCCCAAACTTCCTGACAACTCAAGCCATCCAGTACCAGGAGAAAGTGCTCCATGGTCCTCAGACAAAATCCAGAGGACCATTTAACAAGGATGTTTGGACTAGGTGGTCCCTTCTAAATCTACAATTCTGTGAATCCACACAGGAAGACAAAACAAAACAAGTGAATAAGGAAAACCAGTTGCTCAGATGACACATAGCCATTGGGTAGGCAATCTATTGAATTAGTCCAACAGCACATTGATCTTAGGTGGGGCTTAGGTGGCGATTGCATAGAGGAAAAGGTACAAAGCCTTGAAATGGAGACGTTTGACAATAGACATTGAATAGCATTTTTAAAATTGTATGGTTATTTCAATGATCCTTATCTATTCACAGCTACAAATGCCCAGCCTTTAAAGAAACAAAACCAAATAATTGTTTAGTCTCATTTTGTTTTGTTTTTTTAACTGCAAATCATATGATGTTCTCAGAAGAATCAAGATTACAGGCGACTCCAAAGTCAATGGAAAGATGTAAGATAAATATTGGTATGACATAGTATATTAACACACATGGTCAGGAAGGCAGGTAGGCTTGCCATCTAGCCAGAGGGAGGAATAAAAGATGCTCACTTTTATTGCTACATCTAGGGACTATATAATATAGATGGAAAGAACATTAGAGTTAAAAGGCAAAGGTTCAAATCTTGTGTCTTATGTTTACTAGGGAAACTTTTTTTGTTCCTTAGGGCCTCATTTTTCACATCTGTAAAGTGATATGGTTGGGCTAGATTGCTTCTGAGGTCTCTCCCAGATCTGGTTCTGGGATTCAGGGTATTCACAAAAATATAAAAAGTACCAGCTGAAAGCTTCCTGTATATTGGGTAAGTCTTCTTTGGAGGTTCTCTATGGAAAGATATAGGCAAGAATCCTTCATGATTAAAAAAAATAATAAGATGCTTTCTAAGAAGACAGCCCAATTGAAACATCCAAGAAAAGAAAATGCTTTAAACAAAGTGCCTTGGACCACCTTCCTCCTCCATTTTACAGGACAGGTCCCCCAAGGGCAGTAGAGTCAAAGAAACTTCTTCATGGGTTACATATTGATTTAGTAAATTTCTGTAACAAATATTTGTAATTAAGCAAAGCAAATTCATATATTTTGTGTCTAAAGATGTGTCTTATTCTGCATGCGAGTCCATCCTCTCCCAGTCAAGAGATAGGTAGCATGTACCATCATCCTCAGTCCTTTTGACTCATAACTGGTCATTTCATAAGTCAGAGTTCTCAAGTCTTTCAAGGCTGTTTTTCTTTACGGTGTTGTTATTGTTTCAATTGTCCTCCTGGTTCTTCTCTTTCACTCTTCATGAGTTCATGTAGGTCTTCCAAGATTTCTCTGAGACCATCCATTTCATTATTTCTCATACATATATATGGGCAGACAAGTGGATTAAGTGCCTGGCCTGGAGTCAAGAAGATTCATCTTTATGAATTCAAATCTGGTCTCAGACACTTACTAGATGTGTGACTCTGGGCAAGTCACTTAACCCTCTTTGACTCATTTCCTCATCTGTAAAATAAACTGGAGAAGGAAATAGCAAACCACACCAGTATCTTTGCCAAGAAAATCTTATATGGGATTGCAAAGAATCAAAAACAACTGAAGATAGGTAGATAGATAGATAGATAATACATGATACTATAATATACCACATTATAATATTTCCTTGCATTCATATACTATAATTTATGTAGCCTTTTCTCAACAGAGAAATAGTTTTAAAATTCCCTAAATTTCTAGGCCTTAGGAACTACAAAAATATCTGTTGTAAATATTGTTGTACAAATAGATATTTTTGTCCACGTGTTATGGATCTAAGTGTGATGTAGATGGGTCAAAGTGTTTTGTGACCCTAGGAAAGTCACTGGCTAAGGACTTCGGGGGCATCCTTCTAAATTGCTTTCCAGAATGACTGGCACAATTCAGGGCTTCATCTGATGCATTTTGTTTGCTTGCATATTAGAGTGGAAAGGAGAGAATTTGGAACTCAAAGTTTTGAAAAATAAAAGTTAAAAATTTTGCTTGGTTGCATATGTATAGTCTACATCAAATTGTGGACATTAGAGTGGAAGGGAGAGGATTTGGAACTCAAAGTTTTAAAAAATGAAAGTTAAAAATTGTCTTTGCTTATAATTGAGAAATGAAATATTATTTTTAAAAAAAGTTTCCAAAACCCTTCCAAGAGCTTTCATTTTCTTTTCTTTTTTTGTCTAATGGATATGAATCAGGGTCAGAGCCACTGACTTGTAACTCTAAGCAAACTACTTAATTTCTCAGTCCATTAGTTTGCATTTCTCTAATTGTTAGAGATTTGGAGCATCTTTTCATATGTTTGATAGTTTGAATTTCTTCCTTTGAAAACTGTCTGTTAGAGTTTTTGACCATTATTTATGGTGGAATGACTCCTTTTAGCAAGACTTGGCCTGGCTGCCTTGTCAGAGGTACTAAGGGACTTGCTTCCTCCCTCAGAAGAGATGAAGCCATGATAGCAGCAGAACTGGAGAGGGGAGTTTTTTTCTTTGCAGCAGTAGTTTTAAATCTCTTTGGAGGAAGACTCAGGGAGAGAGTGAGTGGTGGCAGAAACAGATGGAGGATTATTTCCAGTAGACTTAAGTCTTTAGAGGCAGCTGTTGGTACAATGGATAGCATGCTGGGATAGAATCAGGAAGATCTGAGTTCAAATGAGACCTCGGGCTGTCTGATGTTGGACAAGTCAATGAACTCTGTTTGTCTCAGTTTCCTTAACTATAAAGTGAGCAGGAAAAGAAAATGACAAACCATGCCAATGACTCTGCCAAGAAAACCCAAAATGGGGTCATAGACTGAGAAACATGACTGGAAAAGGACTGAATAACAACAGCTGTGTGAGTCCTGGTTAGTTACTAAATGGTTCTCTGCTATTTTAAATTTTGCTTACTGAGGATTCATATTTTTAATGATGGTTTTTCTAGATAAAGATAAGACCATTTTAATTGCATTCTGAGTTGGCATTTTTGTTGATAATGTTGGTAAAGGAGTGGGGGAAACCAATGACCAATTCATTAAACTAAATTTAATTGGCCAAGGAAATCTTTTTAGCCTGGTGATCAAAAGAATTGCCTGGGGGTTCAGAGCTTTACGAATTTTATTAATAACCTGCATTTTGAAGT
The DNA here is from genome assembly GCA_028658325.1 of Potorous gilbertii. Lineage (NCBI taxonomy): Eukaryota > Metazoa > Chordata > Mammalia > Diprotodontia > Potoroidae > Potorous > Potorous gilbertii. Next base: position 217,733,678 of record CM053770.1, read on the forward strand.
TTTATCATTTTGTGGTGCCTGACCCCTTTCCCTGGGCCAAAAAAACACGAAATCTTATAAGCTAATCGATCTCCCAACTCTCAGATCACTTTGCACCAGGAGTCTTTGGATCTTTCTTTCCTCCCCATTGCCCACATAAAAAAGGGGCAGGAGAATAGAGGCTGGGACCCCCCCAAAAGGCAACACTGTGACTTGACTCTTGTAACTGAGATGGAAGAGGATGGAGAGAATCAATTCTACTCACTCCCTAAAGGTTGGATGGGGAAAAATACTTCTTCACCACAGGGTTAGCTACCATATCATCCAGTGCCCAACATCACCGGAGCCAATTCATACAAAAAATCAGAAAGGCTCATCTCATCGAGTGACTAGACCTCACTGACCTGCTGATCCATGTTAGGAAAGAGTCAGAGATCATATTTTTTTTTTTAACTAAAAGGCAATTTACGAAAGTAACATTGGTTGGCATTAATGGGCATTATATATCCCCTGTTCATCATTAGTTATCAAAAGGAAGATAGACTGTGGGCAAGAAGCTGAATTGAAGAAGAAATCCTCTAAATTAGCTGGTTGCTATATTATAGGGTATGCCAAAAAGTTTTAGGGCAGAAAGCTTTAGTAGCTTTGGGATACCTTGTATTGTTATCATAGTATCATAGATGCAGAACTGAAAAGGAACTCAGAGATATAGATCTTATTCATCAATGTGATTCTTATTCAGATTATATTATTATGTAATATATAATATTAACAATATTTCTGCTACTAATAAGAATATTTACATAGCACTTTAAGGTTTGTAAAGCACTTAACCAATATTGTCTCCTATCCTTACAACTCTGGGAGATAGGTGCTGTTACTATCCCTATTTTAGAGATAAGGAAACTGAGTCAAATAGCATTTGACTCATGTGACTTGCCCATGATCACACAGCTAGAAAGTGTCTGAGTTCAGAATTGAACTCAAATTTTCCTGACAGCAGACCTCATGTTCTCTGTACTGTAGAACTTTGGTACCAAGGGATTAAAGGATGATGTGGACAGGAGGAAAAGTATGCAAAATCTTTTTAAGGTCAGTTGGAGATAGACTCTGAAGAGCTTTAAAAAACGGGTTTAGGCATTTATCTTTTATACTAGAGACAATAAGGAAACACTGAACATTTATGAATGGCATGGTCAAATCTGTACTTTAAGAAAATTATTTTGGAAACTGTCTGGATTGGCAGTGAAGTACAGAGACCCTCAGGCAACTTTTGTAGCAATCTAAGCAGGAAGTGATGGACTTGAAGTAGGGTGGTGCCTGAGTCTTAGAGAAGGAACTGAGAGATGCTGTGGAAATCTAAGCACCGGATGATACAGTAGCTAACCCTGCCTACATCTTGGCCACTGATTTAACATAGCAAGAGAGGGAAAGGAAAAACAGGAATGGCTCTGAGGTTGGAAACCTGGGTGACTGATGGTAAGCATGATAGTGCCCTCAATAGAAATAGGGAAATTTGTAGGAATGTCTGGTTTAGGGGAGGAAATAAAGAGTTTTGTTTTAAACACGTTGAGTTTATGATGGCTTATAGGCAGGGGTATGCTAGTAAATGTTTAACATCTATTGTTGTCGTTGAGTTGTTTTTATCTTGTCTTACTCTTCATGACCCCATTTGGGGTTTTCTTAGGAGAAATACTGGAATAGCTTGCTATTTCCTTCTCCATCTTATTTTACATACGAAGAAATTGAGGCAAACAGACATTAAAGGAAGCTAGGCAGCCTTGTAAATAGAGTACCAGGCCAGAAGTCAGGAAAACTCTATTTACAAGGCTGCTTAGCTTCCCTTAACCCCTTAACATCTAGGTCTCCAAAAAATTAAAAGTTTTAATCTACATTATTAACATATTCACTACTACTTTCCTTAAGTCTGTGCAATCAACAAAACAGTACACCAAGCCTTGATTTTCTGATTTCTGAACTTTTAATACTCAGGAGGTAGAAAGAGCTAGGTCCAAAACACAAGGATATTCAGGTTCCTTCCAACAGGGTAAGAGATATAGCACCACAATATAAGAGAGAGATGAAGGCTAGATATGTAGATTCGAGAATTATCTGCCTAGAGGTGATAATTAAATCCATGAATGCTAATGATTTCACCAAGAGTGAGGATAGAGAGAAAATCTAAGTGGGCCTAGGACATGAACTTGGGGATATCCCCAGTTGGGAGCGGGTAAATGATCTAGAAAAAAAGAAAAATCTGAGGAGTAGTCAGACAGGTAGGAAGAGAACCAGAAAAGGATATTGTGATTTTTGAAAAATATGAACCAGGACAGCTAGGTGTGCCATGAATAGAGCATTGACCCTGGAATAAGGAGGACTTGAATTCAGATCTGGTCTCAGACTCTAGATGTGTGACCCTGGGCAAGTCACTTAGCCCCAATCTACCCTCTCTCTCTTCTATGAATCAATAAATTTAAAAATAAAATTATATACACACACACACACACACACACACACACACACACACATATATAGTTCTCCCTATGCTCCAGGCACTGTGTTAAGTGTTGGTCTTAGAGTCAGGAAGACTGGAGCTTAAATCCTGCCTCTGACTCATGGCAGCCATATAACCCTGGGCAAGATATTTGATTTCTCTGGGTCTCAGTTTCCCCCTTCTGTAAAATGAGGTTAATAATAGCATCAACTTCCCAGGGTTGGGATGTACATCCAATTAGATAGTAATACATCCACCCCTTAAGTGGATATAGAAGTGCTGGCTATTTTGGTGGTTATTGAAGAGTCCACAGGTTTCACCAGCCTGCCACAAGGATCTGCAGCACAAAAAAAGGTTAAAATCCCCCCTATTCTTAACCTCCTAAGAACTTTATCACTGGTAGGTCAGTTACAGAGAAGTTTAGATAGAGGGCATGAATATGAGTCATGTTGGAGCAATCTCCCAAAAAATGAAGGGGTGAGAAAGAAAGATGAGCTGGGAGGAGGAAGGGAGAGGTAGAATTGGGACGATTTCCTCACATAAAAAGAGGAGCACAGGGAAGTGCTTTTTCAGTGGAGGGGAAAATGGGAGAGGTGGCAGGCAATGCTTGACCCTCACTCTTACCGAAATTGGTTCAAAGAGGGAAGACTACATATATACTCAGTTGCATATAGAAATATAACGTGCCTAATAGGAAAATAGGAGGGGACAGGGATAAGAAAAAGGCAGGGAAATGATAAAAGGGAGAACAGATGAAAGGAGGCAGTGGTTAGAAGCAAAATAAACTTAGTGGAAGGACAGGATCAAAAAGGAGAAAAGAAGAAACAGAAGAAAATGAGATGGAGGAAAATACCCAGTCATCATACTGTTGTAGATTTTTTTTTATTTTCAAAGAGGACAAGTGACATTGGTTGATGACATCTTGACTAGCCAGTGATAAATTTAAGAGTGTTGTAATGATGATGGACTGTGAAAGACTTGGCTAATCTGATGAATATGGTGATGCTAGACAATTCTGAAAGGACTGTGATGAAAAATTGCCATCCACCTCCACAGAGAGAACTGATAAACTCTGAGGGCAAATTGAAGTATATAATCTTCTCACTTTCTTTATTTTTCTTGCTTCTTTAAAAGTTATGGCTAATGAGGAAATATTTTGCATGATTTCATATACATAATTGATGATGTATTGCTTGCTTTCTAAGTGGGTGGGGGAGGGGTGGAAGGGAGGGAGAGAATTTAGAACTCAAAATTTAAAAAAAGAGAAGAATGTTTTAAAATAAATAAGATGAATAATAAATTTTTTAAAAAAAAAATTAAGAATCCACAGAATGCCTCCAATAAAACAATAATTTAAAAAATCAAACAAAATTGAAAACCTGTTCTAAAAGTTTGCCAGTCCCCGAGGAGTAGCAGGGGAGTGAAGAAAGCTTTCCCTTTCACAGGCAGAGAGTGAAAACAACTTACACTTAAATGTCTCCAGATTCCCCAACCTGAACAATAGAGCAGGAGGGGAAAAAAAATCCAAGCATCCACAAAGCCACAGCTGGATTTGCTAATCTTTTATGACTACATAATAAGATTGGTTAATGTCAGGAAAGTGAGTAGGATCATTCAAATGAGACTTGAGGGGAGAGAGGAGGGTATCTACCTTTCTAGTGGGGTGCAGATCTGGTGGGGTGAGGGCAGGGAGGGAAGGCAGAAGAGAGAACAGGGACCAAGTAGAGTTACCTGATGTTACCTGAAAGGCAGACACACAGCTCCCCACTGCCGAATGGATGCACAATTAGAAAGAAATGGATCCCACCCAGTCAGGGAGGTGTTTACTGTTCCAAGGAAACAGCCCTTTCCCCTCTTTTTCCCAACACACATATTTCCTGCATATGATTCATCCCTGCTCGTTTCCCACCCCCATCCCCCTTCAAGTAAAGGCATTAGGGCAAAATGTCATTAAGCAAAGTGGAGACCAAGACTATGGGAATGTGGGTGGAATAAGCAGTCTGGAATTTCTTAAAGCAAACACAGAGATTTCAGTCGTAGGACCAGGTCATAGAATCAGGTGTTTAGAGCTGGAAGGGGCCTTACATGTCATGCAGTCCAACCTCATTTTACAAATAAGGAAACTGAGACCTATGGGCAGCCAGTAGATAGAGTGCCATGCCTGGAACTAGGAAGAATTAGGAATTATCTTTGTAAATTCAAATCCAGTCTCAGATACTAGCTGTGTGACCCAGAATAAGTCAATTAACCTGCTTGCCTCAGTTTCCTCATCTGTAAAATGAGCTGGAGAAGGAAATGGCAAAGCCTTCCAGTATCTTTGCCAAGAAAACCTCAAATGGGGTTGAGAAGAATCAGACTTGACTCAACAATAGTAAGGACAGCAAACCCTGAGATCCAGAGAAATTGAGTTGGCTTGTCACAGGTCATGGAGGCAGGAAGTATAAGAGAGATAATTCAAACCTAAGGCCTCCTACTCTAAATTTAATGCTCTTAGGTATATCAAAATTAGTAGAGAGTTGGCCTCAAGGCAAGGAACATTTGGGTACAAGCCCTACTCCTGACTCATACTGGTTTTGTAATTCAGAGCAAGCTCAAGCACTCAAGGCAATGCTCTTCAGCTATAAATTGCAGAGAAGGTGCTGACCTGCCTTGGTGAAGGGATTTTCTTCACCTGGGAGTTCCCTATATCAGTAAATCACAGGCATACTCTTTCTATCACTGCTACCATGCCCTTGCATAAAAAACATTGGATTTGGAACCGGAAAATCCAAGTTGGGACTCTGACTCTGTTTTCTCTTGTGTCTTATGTATTCATGTGTAAATGTATTTCCTTAGTACTAGACTAAGGTCTGTGAGGGCAAGATCTATGGCACATCCATTGCCGTCTCCTATCCCTACAACACTTAACATCATGTCCTGCTCTGTGTAGTTTTTTTAATAAATGTTTATTATTGAAATGATCTTTCATTTCAATGGGAAGTCATAAACACCATGGGATCATAGAGTTGGAAATGGTTATCCATTCCAACACTCTCATTTTAAAGAAAGATTAAAGTGGCCTGTCCCAAGTCATACACATAGTAAGTACATGCAAGCTCAGATTCTGTGGCTCTTCCGACCCCCACTTTGATTTTAAGAGTTAGCAAAAATTTTTTTAAAAGTTTAAAAACCCTGAAGAAATTGAGGTATAACTCCTGCTTCATGACTAGCCCAAGCAAATCTAGGGGAAATGTCAATCCTTCCCAAACCAATTGAAAGTCATTTTCTTGAATGTTTTCCTCATCTGCCATTTTAGCAGGACTCATTTACCCAGTGATCCATCAAGGCCTGGAGATGACCCTGGCTCAACCAACAAATTTCAAGCTCTGGTAGGCCGTTTCAAGATGTACTTCATGAACAGAACAGGCCTATTAATAGACTCTGCATCTGTTTTCTGAGAATCAGCCTGTCTAATTTGGAGAGAAGGTTTTTCATCAGGCAATGAATTTTTTGGGTCCAAGTAACTTCCCAATTTGTCAGAATTATTATTTGGAGTGTGGTTTCATTGGTATAGGTATTCTATCCACTGGTGTAGATAGAAACTTCTTTATGATAAGATGAAGGAGTTTTGAAAGTTGCTGTGACCAAAAATATTTACCTCTCGTTAGCAAACCTGGTCACCTCTGGGCCCACCATACTCAAAGTCTTTCTAGGATCTGTTAAAGTTTATGTTCCACTAAGAAAAGCTTTCATTCCGTCACTCAACAAGCATTTATTAAGAGAACTCAGGATAACAAAGAAAGGCAAAAATAACAAAAAACAGTCTTCTTTCTGGAGAAGCTCACAGTCTAATCAAGGAGATTTGGAGAAGCCAGAGTGAGTCATCTCCAAAGCATAATGAGGTATTGGAAAAGGAGGTTAGTGAAATTTCAAGTATTATCATATTCAGTTTGACAGATGAATGTCAGTAATAACAGCCATAACAACTAGAGCTGAGCTTTCATATGGGGAATTCTCGAATGAGGAAACTCTCTACAGCTGGAGGTTGGCAGCATCTCTTCTACTTATGGCCATTAAGAGGTCCCAGGATCACACAGTCAGTATGGACTTAAACCCAGGTCTTCCTGGATGTAAGGCTGGTTCTCTACCCACTTTTCTATGCTGCTTCCAACCACATGCTGGAAGACATGGAACACAGAATTTCTTCCTCCAGAAGTGGGTCCTTGGAATCTCCCATATATGGGTGCATCCAATCTTAGGTGATCTGAGCTATCACCAAAACCCCATTCATTATACTTAGGATGGAAGAAATTGTGATCTCCAAGAGTATGCTTCGTGGTAGTGGCTAGCAAAATACAGGGCAGAGGGTTATAGTGACTGAGGTGGATTAATGAATTCTAGGAACCTCCCAGACCACTGAGGCATTTTCTGACTGTCTATAGAATGTAAGTTTGCTGGGGGCAAAAGCTGTTATTGTTATTTTATGGTTAACACCCTGCCCAGCAAATAACAGATGCCTAGCTGCTGAATTGAATTGCAGTAATCTTAGTTCATGTCCACAGCTACTATCTATCAAAGATAAATAAATAATTTATGAAGTTTTCAAGAAATGAAACAAATTAACTCCCTTTGTAAATGTTCTAATAAATTTTGTCTGCTGGGGAATACTCTAAGAAGGGACTCCATCCTTAAGCATATATTAAACTCCTTCTAAATACTAGGCACAGAAAAGGAGATATAAAATGCCACCCCCCAAAAAAAGAAAGGAAGATAGAAAAAGTCTGTGTTCTCAAAGAGCTTACTTCTATTAAGGAACGTATGTAAATGAAAATCATATACAGAGTAAATATATGATAATGGTGTCGGGCGAAGGCACTAGCCACTGAGGGTTCAAGCAGACCTCCTAGAAAAGGTGACATTTGGGCAGAGCATTGAAGGATTCTAGGGATTCCGAGGGATGGTGATGAGAAGAGAGTGGATTCCATAAATGAGGAGACAGACTGTGCAAAGGAATGATATCAGGAGATGAAATATCACGTATAAGGATCAGCAAGAAGGCTGTTTTGGCTGGAGGATGGCATATGTGATGGGGAGTAACATATAATGAGCCTGGAATGGTAAGTCTGGAGCCAGACTATACTTGCTAAACAGAGGGGTTTGTATTTGATCCTAGAGGAAAAAGGCACTGGTGGAACTTAATGAGTAGGAGAGTTGGATCTTTGTTTTGGAAGCAGTACTCTTCCTAAATAGATTGGCTAGATGGCAGAAAGGTGGGACCCACAGGATGTGGCTATGGTGTGTGTGTGTATTTCATGGTCAATTCTAGTATAAGCTATGATTACACATTAGGATATGGTTGCAAAGAAAGATCCTCCCAGAAACAAATGTCACTGAGAGCCCCCTGGCCTGGGAGTCACAGCAGGGAGGGTATGTGTACAAAGCCAAACATATCTCTCCAAATCCTTATAGGGCTTGTTGAGGCCTGGGAATGGAACAGAGGAAGTGAGAGCTCTTGCCTTGTGCTATAGCACTGATGCTTAGAGGTGAGAGAGGCTCTGAGATCAAGAAGGCCAGTTTCCTTATGGTATGGATAAGGAAACTCCAGGCTAGAGAGGTCACATGACTAGTCTAAAGCCTCACAGTGGGGTTGTTCAAGTTGCTAACAGTTCCAGGAGAGTAGCTCATCAAGGTTCAGGATGAGGCACCAACCATTTCCTGACAAATCATGGAAGATATTGCTCTTAACTCACCTTGGTCCACTGATAGTGGCCATAAAATTTGAGAGTTGGATGGGACCTCATTGTCCATCTAGTCTAACTTGTATGCTAAAGGAATCCTCCCTGTAATGTTGTTGTTTACACTTAGTTCTCCAAGAGGACCATGACATTAGGAAGATGATGTCATAACTTGCAATTGAATTGGATTTAAGTGAAGGAGGCTGTGCAAGTCACCAGCCTCATTCTCTCCTCTGGAGTCAATTGGGTCCAGTGGCAAGATATGGATCAGAATAACTGGGGATGGTCCTGATGCAGTGGGAAACCTTGGCCTTTTTAAGTCAAGGTCTTTCCAGGGTCTCAGTCTGACTGAGGCAATGCCCATTCAATGGTCAAGGCTAGGTAAGAAATGAGGCAAAGAATGGTCTCTTTTACCTAGCTGTAAAAAAAAATGGATCTTGAAGGGGAAGACCTTCAGAGTTTCTGACCAAAAGAGAAACAGTTACTATTTACTTGGGCTGAAACCTGTTTTTGGCCAATCAATGAGAGCCAGAGTGATTCCTTAAGAAAGAAATCTAGCCAGTAAACCCCAAGTTATCTTGTGAGAGTTCAGGGATCAAAATTTACATTCCTTTGGGCGCAGCACCCACAGGTGAAGGTATGATACCTTATGTCTCTGTAACATGTCTCTACTTAAAGACATGCAAGGAGGGGAAAACCACCATCACTTGAGGCATCACATTCAGCTTTTGGTACTGTCGTTCAGTCATTCAGTTGTGTCAGACTCTTCATGATCCCATGGACCAACTGTCTAAGGGATTTTCTTGGCAAAGATACCTGAGTGGTTTGCCATTTTTTAATCTAGTTCCTTTTACAGATGAGGAAACTGAGGCAAACAGCATTAAGTGACTTGCCCAGGGTCACATGGCTACTATGTATCTGAGATCAGATTTGAACTCTGGTTTTCCTGACTCCAGGCCTAGTGCTCTATCTACCATATTACCTACTAAAATTCTGTTTTTGGAAAGCTCTAATGGTAAGGAAATTTTTCTGACATTGAGTCTAAATTGGACTCTTAAGTAAACTTGTATCACTCACATTCAACACAATAACTCATTTCCTCAAACAAGCAGAAAAGGGGGCAGTAGGTCACCATTTACTTGGTTGCTCCCCAGTCTACAACAGGACTTTCCCTGCCAACTCTAAGGGAATTATAATTTCTTCCTGAAAATATGGTTTAATAATAGTTTTGTGCTGTTAGGCATTTTCCATAATTGTAAATGAAGAATTCTATGCATACCAGCCCTTTTCAGTCTTTTTCATTGATTCGCTTTCCTCTTCCTGACTCCTAAGTGTGGGCAGATTCATTCATGAGCCCTATTCTCTTTCTCCGCCTCCCTTCTCTCTGTCCCTTTCTTTCCTCTTTGTCTTTCTCTTTCTCTGTGTGGGTTTCTGTCTCTGTTTCTCTTTCTGCCTTGATAACTTCATCCTTTTCCATGGATTCAGTCACCACGGCTATACATATGAGTCCTAAATCTATAAATCTAGGCTCAGTCTCTCTCTGGAGCTCTAGTCCCACATTTGGTGGGTTGGTGGTGGTAGGAGGAGTGGGGCTTCATATCTTAGGTGTTATGAGGCAGTTAGGTGGCACAGTAGGAAAAATCAGGAGTCAGAGAGACCAGAATTCAAATCTGGCCTTAGACACTTACTAAATGTGTGACTCTGAGCAAGTCATTTAACTACGATTTGCCTCAGTTTCCTCAACTGTAAAATGGGGATAATAGCACTTATTTTGCAGACTTGTTGTAAGGATCAAATGAGATAATATTTACAAAGCACTTGGCACATAGTAGATGCTACATAAATTTATATTCCTTTCCTTTCATGGAGCTCCTAGTGTAAAAAAATCCCCCTTCATGCAAACACCATTTCAAATAAGTCTACCATTTCCTTCATCATGCACTTGCTTCTTTACATTTCAAGGCTTCTCCCTGCCTGTCCTCCCCCCTCCAAATAATAAATCCTTCAAAGCATTCCTTATAGAATATAGTAGAAGATGTGGTTTCTCAGAGTCAACTCCACCCCTACTTACCTCCACACACATACTCCAGTCATCTTCTAGTCAGTTTCTCCTCAGTAAGGACCAGTCAGGAGTTGCTCTGAAAGCTGGGCAAGATGTAAGTCCTTCATCAAGAAGCCAGAGTCTATTGTGTGGAAAGTACCTCTGTCCAACTATAAATCAGCTGTTCCCTGTTCCTCTTAGACACACCTAGAACACTTCTTCATTTCTGCTTTGAGATGCTACTCTGTTTCTGAGACTCAGTTCAGGTATCACCTACATTCTTCCATGAGCTCCACCTCTCCCTCTCTCCTGCAAACCTCAGCTGAAAATTGTAGATAATGTCATCTGTGCCTCTCCTTTGCCCATATCTATTTCCACCTTGTGTCTTAATGATTTGTGTGCATACCACCCCTAAACTAGATTATAAACTCTTTGCGGAGATTATACTTTTAATAGGGACTGACATGCATAGGATGGCATCTCCCAAGAGGGAAGAAGCTGGGGAGCCTATTTCTGGGAGAGCTATGATGACATATAATAGATAAGACTTGGAGAGACATAGGAGCAACATTCCCTAGTTCCAGTCAACTTACTACATGGTGAACTGGAGACTCTTTGAATGGCAGTAGAGGTATAAAAGGAAAGGATTATCTAACAGAGGCTCAAGAATTTTCTCTTTGGCTGTGAGTTTGGTGAATCTCTTGGATTTCACTTATGGCAACTGATGAGAGACAATGCTGAAATTGTAGTAGGTGCAACACCGCTAGTGTTGCTCAAGTAGATGTCCTGAAAGAAGAAACACATGAAAAGCCTTAGAATATCCCTAAGACCCTGAGAGGCAGAGACAGCCAGGCTTTCCCAAAAGAATATACTTGCTTTCTGCTACATTTCTCTCTTGCTTTGAGTAAATTTTAGATTTCCTTCCTCTCTTCATCTTGAAAGTGAATGGAATCACATTTATAATACGTTGTCAGTCTGTCAACACACATTTATTAAGTGCCTACTGTGTACCAGTAATACTATGCTAAACTCTGGAGATGCAAAAAGAGACAAAAGACAATCTCTGCCTTCCAGGAACATACAATCTAATGTTTATTGACTAACCCCCATTTCACCATCTTCAAGGTGAGTAGAAACATGTAATATTTTCTTCATCAAGTAGCTAGAAGCCTGAGAGATGAGTGAGGGTCAAGAAAAGCCAGCAGTTCTCATCTTTTATATTCCCAACCATCAGCACAGTGCTGCACATAGAGTGATCACCTAAGAAATGTTTGTTGAATTGGATGGAATAGTTAAGCAAATGACTTCAAGGGTACAGATCATATCTTAAATTTCCTTATCCTACCCAGCATTCACACAAGATTAAACACATAGTAGATGTTTGCTTATTGATAGCTTTGGTCTAGATTTGAATCTGTATTCACCCAGAATGACTCTACCCTAAGTGAAATATTTCATGTCTTTTGATGTATTTCCTTTTTATTAACATTTTCTAAAGAGACTGATTTATCATTCATTTACTTACAGCCTGTGAGGTGCCATAAATGATAATGGTGGAGAGAGAAATTTAAAAAATAAACCCTTTAAAAGAAGACCTAAGAGGATGAGAATCCATTTGGAAATTGAAGAGCTCTCAAGTTCGTTTTGAGATATTCTTTCCGGGAATATTTCAGTTTCAACCTGTTCTCACCCATCTGGCTGCTTTATTAACAAAAGAGGGTAGCAATTGAAAAGACTTTCACTTGAGGCGACAGACTTTCCAAAAAATAACAGAAAGAACTTTTGAGCTGCTCTTTATCATATTTTTTTCTCTTTCTTTTTTTTATTATTTGGAAAAAATAAATCCCAACCAGAGGGAGAACATTTTATGGAGAGTGTGTGCATAGAAACTTGGAGTGACTCACACATGGTGTTGTAGGTCTATTCCGGTGCGTGGGTGTTTACAGAACAATTATGTAAGTGGTAGCCTAGCAAAGGACTTTTGACATTTGTGGCAACTTAATGGAGTTCTTTTCATCGCCGAAAATGTCCTAATGGTTGTTTCCTCAAATCTAAAATGCATAAAACCAGTGAAGCATCTTAAATTACTTCTTGGATATTTCTACCAAGTATTTGCTTTGTTAGCAAAGGAGCTGAAGAAATTTATTTTTGAGAAAATACACAAGATTAAGTTGGAAGAAATGTCAACGATTTGATCATTCAACTTAAATTGTCTGGAAGAACAGACTATCTTTGAAAAAAAGAAAATGCAACAGCTTACACCCCATGCAGTTCATTCAATTCTTCTGGTTAAGGGGTGGTTAGCATTTCCTTTTGCAGCCTACACACCCTTGGCCTTCACCCAGAAGCAAGGTTACCTGGCCTAGTTTACATAGATCTGTGTCGGAATTTTCCAACCACATATCTTGGTAAGCACTAGGATTCTAGATTCCACTCCCTTCATAAACAGCAAAAGTCTTGGCACTTTTATTGGCAAAAATAACATTCAGAGAGGAGCTGGGTCATTTCTTGGAGCACTGATAAGAATGTAGTGTAGTATAGTAGAAATGATGCTGTATTTGGATTGAAAGATCTAGTTTCAAATCCTGGCACCTCCATTTAATACTTATTGGACCGCAAGTGAATTGCTTTAGTGTCTTCATCTGTAAATGATGGATCTGGAGTAGATGACCTCTAATATTTTTAAATCCATGGTTCTATGAAGCATTGCTTTTGATAACAGATAACAAAAAATACTATGAGGCTATGAGAAGTAATGAAAGGGACAGCTTCAGAGAAACTTTAGACATCTTATATGGACTCGTTCAAAATGAAGTATGCAGAACCAAGAGAATGATTTCTATAACAACATGACCAAGAAAAACCTTAGAAAGATTTAATTTTGGTGGATGTAATGACCAACCATGATTCTGGAGGACTAACGATGAAATGAGCTACACACTACCCGAAAGGAGTCTTGATGGACTCGGGATGTAAAATAAGAAATATTCTTTCAACATGGCTAATGTAGTAATTTGGTTTGTTTGACTGTACATATTTGTCATTAGGGTTTTGGTTATTTCTTTTCTTTTTCAATGAAGAGGGAGATGGGAGATTTTTGTTAATTGAAAAAAACTTAATGTAATTTAAAAAATAGACTGAGTAAATCTCCAAGCTATTCTCCAATTTGAGGAAAGAAGGAGACAGCTGAGCAAAGGTCTCTGACACTTATTTTTCTTTTTTTTTTTATATGCGGCTCAAAGATCTTGGGGTTTATAACATTATAGATGGTAATAGAATTTATTGAATATAGTACTAGAAAGAATTTTAGAACTTATCTAGTCTAGTACTTCCATTTTACAGATGAGGAAACTGAGGGCCATAATTGTTAAGATTATAAAGCCCAGCGGGTCCTTGGATGTTATCTAAGTAGAGGCTGACAAACTATATGGTCTGCAGGCCAAATCTGACTTGTAATCCGTCTTTATATGCCCTATAAACTAAGAGTGATTTTTACATTTTAAAGTAAGTGTTATTGTATCTAAATTTCTGAATTCTAGGAGAAGCCTTTTATTTTATAGATGAGAGGTCTAGAGAGGTTAGGCTCATAAGATAATAAATTTAGAAATGGAAGGGAGCTTAGGAGTCATAAAGTCCAGCTACCTTATTTTACATACAGTGAAGAATTGAGATTATAAGTCCTTATAAGCATTTCCTGCTTAATGCAATTGCCACATGGAGTACATACAGATATTGTTTTGGTCTACTTACCATCTGACAATAATTGAAATGCTCTGAAGAGTGACCTGTGGCACCCAACCCTGCAGTGAAGACCAGGCAGCCACCTCATCCATCAGCAGTTCCATATTGGGAAGTGAATTTTCAGGGACAAAGGCTTGTAACAAGTGCATTAACTCTGAGACCACCTTCTCCAGGGACTGAGGTGGTGGAGGAGGGAATATGCCCTGATTCAAGGCAGTGGTTCCTATGTCGATTCTTGCTATATGTCCTTAGTGAATATCTCTTTGTAAAAACTAATCAGTGTTAGTTGTTTAAATGATAGTACAGTACTAATCACAAGAAAGTATCCATTATGTAAAGGAGATGCCAACTCTAACTGAAGATTGATATTGGGAAAAACATCAGAATGGGAGTCCCAAGCTGATAGTATTAGAGACAAACCACAAGGAACTTTTGTGAGCCTGGGGGAAAGATATAACCTTCCTCAGATGAAAAGTGGGATAAGGAGTTTATAAAATGAAGTCCCAGAAAATTGAAATGACTTACCTAAGGTCACCCAGGCAGCAAGTGGGAGGACTGGCATTTGAACCTATGCCTTCTGACTCCGAATCCAGCATTGTTAGGACTTTGAATCTATTGATGTTTGTTTGGCAATCTTGAGTGATTTCTTGGCAGGGCTCTGGGTAAAGATGGGAAATCGAAATTTTGAGGGTGGTGCTATTTACGGATTAAAAAGAAACAGAACAAAGGTCAAGGCAATAATCAGATGGGCTTTGACTCATAGAGGTCAGTTACTGCCCTGCTAACCCCCTTTTAAAGGAGATGGCACAGCCAGAGCACACCCAAGTACAGCTGCAAATACCCAAGTGCCCCTGGATTCTTTCCACACAACTAGAGCTCTTGAGCAAGTTTCTTATGTACTGGAAATGAAGCAGTGATGCCCCAGGGCTCTCTGCCATTATTGCCAGGGCTCTCTGAACTTTGTTGGCCTTGGGCAAGGAGATGGTGATGTAATGTTTCTTATCAATGAGTTATTGAATCAAATACTTGGAGTCTCTGACTCTGCTAGAGTCATATTCATCCAAGGAGCTCCTCCTCTACATTAAAAAAACATCAGCTCAGGCTTCCTGATTTTCCATGCAGAAGGTATTTATAAATATTATTCTCCTGACTGAGGGTGGAGAAACTGAGAACCTAAGCCATGGTCAAAGGGCAGCTATATGGCACAGTGGATAGAGTGCTGGAGTCAAGAAGACTCATCTTCCTGAGTTCAAATCTGACCTTAGCCACTTACTGACAGTGTGACCCTGACCAAGTCACTTTAACTCAGTTCCTCATCTGTAAAATGAGCTGGGGAAGGAAATAGCAAATCACTCCAGTATCTTTGCCAAGAAAATCCTATATGAAGTCATGAAGAGTCAGACATGGTTGAAATGAATGAAACAAGAGTTGGTCAAAACTATAGAGAAGCACAGTGATTAAATAACTCTGTAAATAAATATGTAATCCTATAAAATAATCATCCTATGTACTATGTAGTTATATATGTGTACATATATATTACATAAACCTATATATTACTATATAACAATATAGTAAATTTGGAAGTATCTTAGAGACCATCTGGTCCAACTCCTTCATTTTACACATGAGAAAACTGAGACCCAGAGAAAGGAAGTGATTTGCCCAAATTCATAGAAGTACAAGATTATTGGATCTAGAGTTGTAAGGGACCTTAAAGACCATGTGGTGCAATCTTCTCGTTTTATTGATAAGGAAACTGAAGCCTAGTGGATGTTATTTGAATTGTCCAAATCACCGCAGGTAGTGTCAGCGATGGGATTTAAACCCTGGTCCAGTGACTCCCAACCCAGCTCCTTTTAGAGGCAGCTTAGTGTCATGATGGAATACTAGACCTGGAGTCAAGAAGACCTAAGTTCAAATTTGACCTCAGATACTTATTAGCTCTGTGACCCTGGGCAATACACTTAATATGTCTGCCTCAATTTCCTTATCTGTAAAAGGAAGCAGGGATACAGTAGCACCTATCTTCCAGGATTGTTGTAAGGACAAAATGAGATAATATTTGTAAAATATTTTGCAAACCTTAACAAGCTATTATAAATGCTAGCTGTTGTGATCATTAATATTAATTTTTCACTGTGTCTTTTGGATGAAAATGAAATTCCCCTGGGTACAATGTGTGAAAATGTTTTATAAACCCAAAGCGTAATACTAGTAGGGTTCTTGGTTATTTATTTTAAAATATTTTATTAATGAATTTTGATTTTCAAACCAGATTCATTTTCCAAAAACATCGTAACATGGTTCCCTTCATAACTGAAAAATAGAAGTTAATTAAAACTGACTGATGCAGCAAGTGTGACTGCATGAATATATAACATTCTGTAATAGTAGTTTCCCACCTTTTTTACTAGTGTGTGCCAACAGTTCCAGCATTAGTTATCTGGCTGCATTATGTAAATTGGTGTCAATATACATTATATTTTCTTTAGTTTTTGTCTTTATAGGATTAGTGGGTTGTTGTGTATGCTGCTCTCCTGGTTCTACTTTTGGGTTGTTTATTAGTGAATCTCATCTTGTCTGACACCTCTGAGCCACCAAAAGTCTATCAGGTAATGACCAGTCCATTGCCATAAGCTTTGGTGAGTGTGCTGTGATGGGTTAAATTGAAGTTTAGCCTGTAAGATCCTTAAGCCATTATAAATTACCCCATTCTTCCCCACTCCCCAACAATTATTCCTTCCCAGAGATATAGACTCAGTCACACTCAGGAAGCCAGTGGAACTCTGGTCATGCATCGTTTTCTTCTCTGTTGGCCCTTCCTCCAGCTGCATAGAACCTGAAGGCTTTCCCAGTGATAAACACACACCTAAGGTGAGTCTATTGCTAGATTCTTAGTTGTGGTGATACTGAGTGAGATGAGTATTGTCTAATGAGTTCCCACGTATGGAGCAGGGGCTGAAATGGAAGAGTTAAAAAAAATCGCTGGAATAGACTGAGCTTGTTGATTCCTGAAACCAAATCTTAATATTATTTTTACTCAGTTACATACAAAATAATCCTTTATACACAGTTTTGTTTTTGTCTTTTTTATATCCTTACTCCCTGATGTGGTGACCTGTAGCCAGTAGATGCTGAAAAAGTGTTTATTGAATTAGACTGAATGCTATCCAATCAATGCCTTTGTTTCCTACTGGGTGAAGAAACCTGATTTATTTATTTGGAAATATTTGTTCTCTTATAGATGTTATTTTTCCAATTAATCATTCTTGGTCCTATCAGAATTCTTATGTGACAGACTGGTGGTGGTGTAAACCAGGCTTACTATAAGTAGTGAAGTGGAGAAGAAAATGGAAAGCATGGTATATTGAGTAGAAGGAGCATTGGACACTAGGAATCAGGAGATCCACGGGCAAGTATCAGAGAATCCTCAAATCTGAGAGCTGGAACCTCAGTAGTCATTTTTATTGTTGGGTTATTTCAGTCGTGTCTGACTCTTTGTGAACCTATTTTGGGATTTTCTTGGCAAAGGTCCTGGAGTGGTTTGCCATTTCTTTCTCCAGTTCGTTTGACAGATGAGATAACTGAGACAAACAGGGTTAAGTGACTTACCCAGGGTCATACAGTTATTAAGTGTCAGAGGCCAGATTTGAACTCCGAAAGATGTCTTCCTGATGCCAAGCCCAGTGTGCTATCCACTGCCCAGTGGTTCTCTAGTTCAACCCACACATAAAAGATATCCTCACTATAATATGCTTGATAATTGGTATTTGTTTTCCTGCAGGTGGTCCACCAAACCTTTCTAGGAGACCTCCTCTCTGTTAATATATTAAGGGTATCAGTAGAACACAGGGACTGCTCATTTTGCTCTCTCTTTCTCCTCACATAACTAGGGCATCTTTCTCTGCCATATACTTCTTTGATGACACACAGTTGGTGCTTTAAAGGTATGTGTTGAATGGAACTGAATTAGGCAGCCAAACTACCCTAAGTAGGCAGGATGTAATAAGCATTTATTAAGAACCCCGGGCTCTAGAATTGGAGAACTTGGGTTCAGACTCTAACTCTACTTCTTACTATCTGTGTCCTCGCATAAGTCACTGAAACTTCATTGGGTTTAAGTTTCCTCATCTATAAAATGTAATTATTGTATCAGATAGCTTCTGATGTCACTGCCAGCTCTAAATTTATGAAACGGACAGGTGGTTCAGTAGATAGAAGGCTGGACCTGGAGTCCAATCTGGCCTCAGTCACTTCCCATATGTGTGACTCTGGGCAAGTCACTTAATCCTCAATTAAAACCCTAAGTTTGCCTCAGTTTCCTCATCTGTAAAATGAGTTGGAGAAGGAAATAGCAAATCACTCCAGTATCTTTGCAAGAAAACCACAAATGGGGCCAGGAAGAGTCAGATATGACTGAAACAAGCAACATTGTTATCCTACTGTGTGCCATTAACTGTGCTAGGCAGTAGGGATACAAAAACACTAAAATGAAATAATCCCTCCTCTGAAAGAGCTTGCATCCTACCGGCAAAAATAACACTTACATATGTAAGTACATGTAGAATGACATATGTAAAAATGATACAAAGTAGTTAAGAAGGAAAGACACTAACACTAGCAGTTCGTCATGGTGGAAAAAACCAGCAAAGGTTTCTATGATCCCCACAGTTCCTTCCAGGTTGAAAATTCAATGCCTCTTGGTACGTACTTATAGTGTTCTCTGAACTCGTGGTCCCTGATCATTACCACATGGTTAAACTGGGTCAGAACCATATTGCTTTGTGGGCCAACTGATGCTGCTGTAGCAACCTGTGGAGGCGAACCTCGTTATGCAAGCCTGTCCTCTCAGGGGCAGAGACCCTTAACCACCAAGCGGTCTGTCCTTATCAACATGGTAATTACCTAGCAGATGCTGCAGAAGGGGCCCCTTTACTCAAGCTGATGGGTATTTTCTTAATCACTACATAGGTATTTGTTCAAACCACAGCCCCTTATTAAGGAGATTGCCTTTCACAGATGAGTCTCCTTTGTTCCATTTGAGATTTAAAGATAGAATTGTTGTTTATCTATTGCAATTCTCTGAGAAGCTGAAGATTGTTTCTTTTAATTTGCTATCTAGGGTGTCTCCTGGCATCTGAGTACTTTGCGTTTGTACATTGGAGCTGAAGCTGTCCATGCTCATGCAGCCTTTCTCTGAAAAGTAGTCATTTCTGTTTGAAATATACCATGAAGCAGTGATGCCTTATTGTTTGATTTTTTAATCTAGTGATACTTTTTGCTTTTATGTCACCTTTACTTCTAAATATATCATCTCTTCTCAGAAAACCATTTCTTTTAATAAAGAATAAAAAAGAAATAGAGAAAAAAAAGCAGTTAGCAAAACTAACAAATATAACATCGGTTCTACTGGGATCAGTCTTTGCGATGCTCCACTTCCATATTCTTTCATCTTTGAAAAGAAGGGAAGGAGATGAATTTTCTTCTCTTTTATTTCAGGCCATGTTTATAATTTTATATTATAATATGTATGATTTATATATTATATTTATATTATCTATATAACATTTATATATTGTAATTTTATATCATTTAGGTTGTTAATTTTACCATTGGCATAGAGGTAGCCACTGGGGATACTGCTTTTCTGGTTCTGCTTCCTTCATGTGGTATCGGTTCCTACAAGTCTGTCCATGTTTCTCTGTATTCTCCATACTTGCCATTTTGTAGGGTATTGATCTATTTCATTAAATTTTTGTTAGTTCTACAGTTAACCAACTAACTCTTTTCTTTTCAATATAAATTTATTTATTTAACTTTTTACATTCATTTTCACAAAATTTTGGGTTCCAAATTTTCTCCCCATTTGT
>CM053770.1:217754019-217851647 GCA_028658325.1 Potorous gilbertii
CTTCTCTTTTGTCCTGTAGGGCCAGATAACTTTCTATTCCCCATTACCTGTATTTCTTATTTCCTAGTAGCAAGAACAATACTCAACAGTTGTTCCTAAAACTTTGAGTTCCAACTTCTCCCCATCCCTCCCTCCCCACCCATTCCCTCAACTAACTCTTTTCAAAGGGGGCTTAGGGAGAATTGGGAGAGTGGAGAAGGATCATTTTCTGTTAAACCACCAATCAACGATAATGATATAAAAACAGTGTTTATATAGCACTTTAAGGTTTTGCAAAATACTTTAGAAATATAATTTCATTTGATCCTCACATACAACAACCTAGTGAAGTGAGTGGTACTATTAATAATAATATCAGCTAGCATTTATATAATGCATACTATATGCCAGGCCCTGTGCTACAAGCTTTACTATAATTTTCTCATTTAACCTTCAAAACAACTCTGTGAAATGTGTGCTATTTTTATTATTAAATAAATAAACTTGTGAAGTGTGTGTTACTATTACTTCCATTTTTCCAGATGAACAAGTCAAGGAAGAGAGGTAAAATAACTTGCCTAAGGTCACACAGGTAGTAAGTGTTTGAGTCAGGATTCGAATTTAAGTCTTCTTGCCTATAAACCCAATACTTTCCACTCTTCCACCAAGCTATGTTTCCATCAGCAGTTACTTATTGAAAATTTCAACCTGGATGTCCCAGACACATCTCAAAGTCAACAGTCTCAAACAGAACCCATTCTCTTTCCCTCGAAATCTACCCCTTCTCCAAATAGCTCTATTTCTGTCAAAGGTATCAACCTCCTTCTTGTCTCCCAGATTCACAACCATGGAGTTATCTGAACTTCTCTTACTCCATGTATTCGAATAGTCACCTTCACAACATCTTTTACCTCTGACCCCTTTTCTCTAGTCACACAGGTACCACCTTAGTTCAGGCAGCCGTTAGCCTTTATTTAGATTATTGCAATGACATCCTGACTTATTCTCTTGCCTCTGGTCTAGCCTTCAGATTATCTTTTACCAAACTTCCAAAATGATTTTTCCTCAAGCTCAGATTTGACCTTGTAACTCCCCTACTTAATCTCCACTGGCTTCCTGTTTCTTCTGGAATACAGTATTCTCTGTGAAGGTTTTTAAAGCCCTACACAAGTGGGCCCTGACTTTTTTTCTAGCCTCCTTGGATGTTATTAGAGTTGAGGTGAGCTAGGTGCCTCAGTGGATAGAGCATTGGGCCAGAAGTCAGGAAGACCTGAGTTCAAATGTGACCTCAGATGATCAGGGCAAATCAGTTACCCTCTGTCTGCCTCGTTTTCCCAACTGTAATATGGGGATCATAATAGGACCTACTCCCTGGGGTTGTTGTGGGGATCAGATTTGTGAAGTGCTTAGCATAGAAAAAACATTTTAATAATTTGTACTTTCCTCCCTCCCTTCCTTCCATCCTCTCCCCTACTCTGTGATCCAGCCAAATGTCCTTCTCTCTCCATGTCTGTGCCTTGTGTTGGCTGTTGCCCATGTCTAGAATCCACTCCCTCCTCACCTCTGATTCACTGGATCCTTTTTTTCCTTTAAAATACAGCTTAAGTGTAACCCTAGATCTTTCCTGATCCTTGTTAGTATTTCTTCTTTCAAATTCCTTTGTACACAGTTGTTTTTATTCTTTTATTTTTATTCTTCATCTTCATATATGTAGATGTGCATATGTATGTATATGTGTGTACATGCATGTATGTGTGTATACATGCATGCATACATGTTTGTATACATCCTTGTCTCTCCCATTTGAATGTAAGAACCTTATAAGTAGGTATTTTTTTCATTCATTGTAGTTCTTTCCACGGCACCTCGTACAGTGCAGGGCATATAGTAAGTGCCTAATAAATGCTTGTTGAGTGGCTGAGACTAGGTTTCTAATGCCTCTCTTTGATACTACTTGTGACAGTAACTGGCTTTGAGGTAGGGCTTCAAAAGTGCTTTACATGCATTATCTCATTTGTTCCTTACAGTAACTCTGTGAAATAGACTCTATAAATATCATTCCCCCTCATTTTACAGATAGGAAAAGTGAGGCACACAGAAGCTAATTGGCTTGCTCATGATCAAAAAACTGTTAAGCATCAAAGGTAGGATTAAACCTACATCTTTTTTGGCTTCAAGTCTGGCACATTTTCCACCAGTGTCTTCTATACTTCTTAAATGCTTGTTGACCCATATCTAATGTAGAAATATATTTAACGTAATTTTGCACAATAATTATACATTGTACAGCCTATATAAGATTGCTTGCCATTTTGGGGAGGGAGGGAGAAAAAAATTGGAACTCAAAATCTTATAAAAGTGAATGTTGAAAACTATCTTTACATGTAAAATACTATTAATTGGGGAAAAAACAAATGCTTGTTGATCTGTCGATAGTGATGTTGAAACATCTTCCCATAGTCAAAGGACTTGGGGCTGGGTCCTGGCTCTGTGATTTAAAATTGGCATCATTTTGGGTAAGGCATTTTAACTTCCCTGGGTCTCAGTTTCTTCCTCTATATGACAGGAGTTCTTAACCTTGGGTCTACTGATCTGTCAGGGGTCCATCGACGGATTTCAAGAGGTCCATGAACTTGGATAGAAAAAAAAGTAACATCTTTATTTCAGTACAACTGACTTCCTTTGTGTCCGATAATTTTATTCATTTAAAACCCCGATTTTCAGAAGTTTCCTAGGTTTCAGCAGGCTGCCCAAGGGATCTGTGACATACACAAAGAGGCTAAGGACCCCTGATGTATAAAATGGAGCCACTGGATTAGATGATCTCTAAGGCATTTCCAGTTCTAATTCCAATGACCTTGAGAAAAAGGGCAGCAGAAGTGCCCTTGCAGCTGAGATATTAAACAAAACAAATGAATAGAATGTGCAATGGGGATTCTAAATGGCAGAGAAATCTCTTGCCAAGATTGTGAGCAAAGAACAGGAAACAAAACTAAAAACTCCAGGCAGGGAGGAATCAAATTGGTTTCCTTGTCTGTGGGTGGATGAGGAGGATGGAAGGCTTAAAATGACAAGATGACAGGAAAGAACACTTTTTATAGTGGGAGAAGTGGATCAGCCGCCTGGGAGGGGAGTGAGTTCCTCCTTGCTTGGGGTTTTCTAGCAGAACCCAGACACTCACTTGTCAGGCATTGAATGGACAGGATTCTTGTACAGACCTGGGTTGAATTAGATGTCCTCTGAGGTTCCTTCAAACTCTCAAGTTCTGTGTACTTTTCATATATTCTTGGATGCTAGATGTCTTTTGGGGAGGGCTTTACTTACGCCAGCCCTGAATTCTTCAGGGAAGCAATTACCACTACTTGCATCTAGCCACTGGATATCCTAACAAGTGCACCATATTCTCTGACTCTCTCTTTTAAAGTCAAGCTAACTACATCTTCCCTTTAGGGTACGAGGATGGCTTGGGGTCAAAGTGTCTTTTCTCTACTACCATTGACTTGAGTCCCCACTGACTGATACTATTTGTAAAGTGCTTAGCTCAGTTTCTGGCACATAGCAAGCACTGAATAAATGTTTGTTGTTATTAGTATAGTTGCTGTTAGGGGCTAGAAACTAGCACCCCAACTGCATTTAACCACTTGAGGTTGGTTAGCTTTTTTCAAAGGAAGATTTATTTCAAAGATATAGCCAGAATAGATGCCCAAGTATTTTCCTCAATACCTCCAGGGCATACTCTCCTCTATATCCCCTTAGTCTCTTAGGGAATAAGGTCAAAACTTAGCTCAGTTTCTGCATGGCAGGTTAATATCCAGATGTAATGCATCTGTAGGATGAACCCATTACAGCCACAGAAAGGAGAGAAGGAAGGGGAGGAAAGAGGAAAGAAAGATGGAGAAAGAGAAAGGAAAGAAGGGAAGGAGGTAAGAAAGAAAGACAGGGAGCAAAGAGAGGGAAGAAAGAGAAAAAAAGTAAATTAACTCATTGGTTGAAGATGGAATTTTTTTTTCTTGTTGCTTCAGTCCCATTTTAAAACATGTTTCATCGATGATTTTTTTAAAAAAGTATTAAGCACCTACTATGGGCCATTCCTTGTGCTAGGTGCTAAAGACACAAAGAATTAAATACTTTCTACTAGAAGTGAACTTACATTCTGATGGTGGAGGTCATAATCATGAAAGCATCACCACCATGAAGATGAACATGGCCTTAATACATATGTAAATACCATTCTCCTTTGGACTTCATGGATAAACCTGAGAAAGCAAACATGGGTCAGATGACTTCCAGTGTATGTCTATTGTCTCCAAGTAGTTGGAGAGAGAGCTCCAGGGGGAGAGGTTATGAAGGAAGGGAGGGGATCATGGGACAAGATGCTAGAGCTGGAAGGGACCTCAGAATTTACCTCTTCTCACCTTTTCTCTTACAGATGAGAAAATTCAGGTTGTGTGATTTGCCCCAAGTGTTTTCTGTTATTCCACTGTGCTTCCAGGAGTTGAAAGGGAGGAGAGAGGACAAGAAATGATCCTCCCCTGCTGCCCCACCCTGGAGATCCTACGAGGGCCTGGCAAGTTCACAGCTGTATTCATTGGTTTAAAAGTGTTGTGAAACCCTCTCTAGATGGGTTAGATAACACAACCTCAAAATCGGAAGTGGAATGTGAACCTAGCACAGGGCTGCAAACACTTTTCAAAAAGTTATTCAACTATAAACATTCTCCTTGCAACTCAAAATTTGCTATCTCTGCTTCCTCCTTCTTGCATCTATCCTCAACTTGTGTCAGGGGACTGAGCCTCAGAGAACAAATATATAGATTCCAGTGTGAACACCAACCACAACAGGGATACAGATTCCTATGTGAACACCAAATCATAACAGGAATGAAAGGGAGAGTAAAAAAAACAATCACTATTCTTTAATCTCCATCAGTCAGAAGTACCAGAGCCAAAACCATCAGGGTTGACTGGGGATGGATCCCCGGCTCCATTTTTCACCCTAGTCTTCAAAATCTGGAGTTCTAGGGAGGGAAATGTAGGATTCCTGGCCCTCCCCCCTCTCCCGGCTCTAGACACCCTACAGTCTGTTTTTGGTCAGTCCTTGCCTGACCAAAGTTAGGACTCACTTCCACCCCTTACTCTGACTCCTGAGGTCCTGTGCGTGTCACATTCTCCTAACTTTATGCCATTGTAGGTAAATTGCCGCAGCTAGGATCACCAGAATCAAAACTAAAAATCAGCCATGATATGAAATATCATGGTGGAGTGGAAAAAAAAGAATGACTTAGACTTTAAAAGATGGAGACACAAATTTTGGCTGTACCATTGTCTGTGAGACGTTGGGCAAGTTGCTCCAACTCTGAAACAAAGAATAAAAAGGGACGTTAGTGGCAGCTGGGTCTGGAGTCAGGAAGACCTGAGTTCTAATCTGACCTCAGCATTTACTAGCTGTGTAATCTTGGGAAAGTCATGTAACTGCTGCCTGCCTCAGTTTCCTCACCTATAGCATAGGAATAATAGTAGCATCTACCTCCAGGGTTATGAGGATAAAGTGAGATGATAACAGTCATTGGAGATGAGATGAGATTTGTAATAATAAATGTAAAGCACTTAGCACAGTGCCTGGCACATGGTCCGTGCTATGTAAATGTCTGTTATTATTGTAGCTATTTTGTAGAGGCTAAGAGGAGGTTCCAAGAAGGGAAAGGAACTTCATTTGGGGGTAAATAGGGCAGCGATAAGAGAGAAAGAAAAGCTATTTAATTCGTGTTCGTTTTTGTTTGTTTTGTTTTTGAAAATGAGAAAGACCTTTACACTGAAAATGATAACCTGAAAATGATTAATTGGTAACCGATACTCAATATAAGTACAGACAGAGTAAGTGAACATCTAGTTGCCCTAGAGGGATTTTAGTGACCTGGCTCATTTTCTGAAAGAACTGGCCAATATAATTCCAGAACCATGATCAGTGATTTGAAAGATCATGAAAAAATGGAAGAGGCAAGACTGGAGAAGGGCAAATATGCTGACTTTCAAAAGAGAAGGGAATAAAGCCTATAAGATACAGGCTGGTGAGCTTGACTTTGATTCCTCATTTTGGAGTGCTGTCTATACTTCGCTTTCAAAGAGGATCAATGACATCACGGGGTGATGTCGACTCCTATGTGAGTTGGATTAAAGTGATGCAAAGTGACAGAAGTACAATATGAGAATGATTTAGATGTATAGCAGTTCTGAAAAAAAATCTTTTTGTTTCAGTAGACCACAAGGTGAATATAAATAAAGCAGTGTGACATGGCAACCTGATGAGACTAGATTATCCCTGTGGAATTTTATCTGAAAATTAGCCCAATACTCTAGGCTAGGAGCTGGCAAACATGGCCTAGGGGCCAAATCTTGTCACTGCCTGTTTTGGTGGCAACCTAAGAGCCATGGATGGATTTTATATTTTTAATTAAGGTTTTACTTTATTTTAAAATATTTAAGAAATTTTTTTTTAAGTTTGCATCTGTAGGAAAACAGGCAACTTACTAGATTTGGCCTTGGAGTCTTAGTTTGTTGTCTTCTGTAGACTATCAGTATTCCTTTATGCTACCGTGGCTAAATCTCTCAGTTTTCTGTAATATGAAAATGTGATGATGTGCCATTTTTAATTAGCCTAAAAGCCAATGAGATCTTGGGATACACTGAGTGTCATATCCTCCAGGACTTGCCAAGAGAGTTCACATAATAGAATCATAGATTAAAAATTTTTTCCTTTATTTTTTCTTTTAAATAGTATTTTTTCCAATGACATATAAATACAATTTTTAACATTCCTTTCTTAAATAAAATTTTCAGTTCCAAATTTTCTCCCTTCTTCCTGAAAAGGGTGAGCAATTTAACATAGGTTATATATGTGCAATCATGGAAAACATATTTCCATATCAGTCACATTGTATAAGAAGAAAAAGAACAAACGAAAAAAATCTACAAAAAATAAAGTGAAAATAGCATGCTTTGATCTGCATTCAGATTCCGTGGTTCTTTCTCTGGATGTGGATAGCATTTTTCATCATGTGTCTTTTGGAATTGTTTTGGATCACTGTACTGCTGAAAAAAGCTGTCAATCATAGTTGATGATTATATAATGTTGTTATAGCATACAGTGTTCTCTTGGTTTGTGTACTTTACTTTGCTTCAGTTCATGTAAGTCTTTCCAGGTTTTTCTGAAAGGATCACAGCTTGAAAGTTAGAAGGGACCTTAGACGACATTGAGTCCAATCCCCTCATTTTACAGATAAGGAAGTTGAGGCTAAGGAAGGATGAGACTCAATCAAAGTCACACAGCCAATAAGTGTCGGAGGTAGTGCTTGAATACAGATCTTTTCAGCTTAAACCCAGAACTCTTATCTGCTTTGCTACCTAGCTGCCAAAGTGGGGTAGGGGAGCTTTCCCTACTGGAGGTTTTTTATGCAGGGATTATATGACCACATGTGATTTCGTTGTGTACAAGGTAGACTCGATGGCCCCTGACATCAATTCTAACTCAAATTCTGTGATTCTTTGAACCTAGAATTTGATCTCATTATTTTTTTAAAATCAATTTCATTTTCTATTCATTTTCAGATTCTCTCCCTCCCACACTCTTTGAGAAAGCAAGAAATACAAACCCCATTATAAATATGAAGTTAATCCTCTATTTGAAAATGAGATATGTATCACAAGCCTCCAGGGGAGTCAGCTTTTAATAATTTGAAGACTGGAGATCAACAGCTATAATGAATGAATATGAAGAATTTAGCATCATTTTTATTCTTATGAAGAACACAGCATCTCCCTGCATGTTAATGAATTGCTGTTAGCTCTGAGGGAGACACATTTTTTAGCTCCCAGAAACCGCAGCAGTTTCTCCACATCTGAATGAGAGCACTGGGAAACACCGAAGCTCTTTGTTTCATGACAGGATGCTGGTCTGGCTTTCATAGTTTCCGGGAGATTAACCCCATTGATCTGAAGCACCTGTGCTTCTGGAAAAATTCGGACATTATCAATTTTTACCATTTGCCTAGGAAGTAGGGCCTGAACTCAGTGTTATTTGTACAGCTGAACACACTGACTCTCTGACTGTGGAGATCAAAGCAGCCAAGTCAGGAATTTCATAATGTCTTAGATGTGTCCTGGATGATTTCCGGAGGCCTAGAACCTGATCGATGAATATTGGAGCCAGATTACAAAATAGCACATCGTACTCATGATTTATTAAAAGGATAAAGATAAAGGAGGAAACAATCATGGGGCCTGACATATTTTCAGGGTTCTTAGTTCTCCAATGTAGGCAGATTCTGGAGGTTTCCTTAAAATTCAATACAGTGCACAGGGAAGTAGTTTGTAACATCTTGAAGCTACAATTTACGGTTATGTCCTTGAGAGAGTTAAAGGAAGGACAAATAAGTAATTCTATGAGAAGAACCTCTTAGATATGTCTCCTCCATTCACTCCTCCTCTGAATCTTCTCCTTTTCTTCTGCAATGTTCACCTAGGTAGTGAAAATGGGCATTAAAGGCAGCATGGGGTGAGAAACAGATTATCTAGGACCACAGAGACTTTTCAAATTTTAGGGACAGAAGGGGGTCATCTGATCCAACCTATGATCAAACCTGAATTTTCTCTACCATATGCCAAGGTATCATTTAATCCCTGTTTGAAGATGTCCACTAAGAGGGCAGCCATAATCCTTCCCAGGTAGCCTGATCCCCTGTTGGATAGTTCTATGGGGATAGTGACTGGACCAAAGTGATATAGAAACACAGATCCCAAGATCAAAAGTCTAGAAGACAGTCCAATTTAGATGTGGAAACTGAGGCATAATAAATGACTTGCCTTAGAATTGGAAGGGACTTCAGAGGTCATCTGGACCAAACCCCTGGTTTTACAGATATGGAGACCAAAATCCCAAAGGCTGAAGTCATTTGCCCAGGATCACATTGGTATTAAATGGCAGATGTTCAGTTTTTCAGCTTTGTCCAAGCCTTTGTTATCCCATTTGGGGTTTTCTTGGCAAAGATACTCGAATGATTTGCCATTTCCTTCTCCAGATCATTTTAAAGATGAGGAAACTGAGGCAAACAGGGTTAAGTGACTTGCCCAGGGTCACACAGTTCATAGTTGTCTGAGGCCAGTACTGTATCCACTGGGCCACCTAGCTGCTCTAAATGGCAGAGCCAAGTGTCAAACCCAGGTCCATTGACTCCACATACACTGCAATTGCCACTATGACAGACTAGTGTTAATTTTCAATATAGTCATGTATCAAATATCAAATTTCCTTTTGTGCTTGATGCAACTCAGTTGATGTAGCAACCAAGATATAATCAGAAATGTTAAGGTATAAATGTGGTAGCAAGTTATTAATACCCAGTGGTCACTTTACAAAATATGAACAACATTCCTTATTTTTTAAAAATTTATTTAACTTTTAACATTCATTTTTACAAAATTTTGGGTTCCAAAATTTCCCCCCTTTCTCCCTTCCCCCCACCCCAAAATGCTGAGCATTCTAACTGCCCCTATCACTGATCTGCCCTCTCTTCTAACATTCCTCCCTTCCCTTACCCCATGTTCTCTTTTGTCCTGTAGGGCCAGATAACTTTCTATGCCCCATTACCTGAATTTCTTATTTCCTAGTAGCAAGAACAATACTCAGACAGTTGTTCCTACAACTTTGAGTTCCAACTTCTCTTCATCCCTCCCTCCCCACCCATTCCCTTTGGGAAGCAAGCAATTCAATAGAGGCCATATCTGTGTAGTTTTGCAAATAACTTCCATAATGGTCTGCACGCCATTCTTTGATGGAATTAAAGTAATCCTGGCCATTGGATAAATAAGAATAACAACAAAATAGTAAAAAAGTCAAGTTAGGGAATTTAAATAGAGACAATATAATCCCCAAAGTTCAAAGCTGGAGAGCTCAGTGAGGCAGTGCTGGGGGAGGATTTTCTCTCCTTACGTCTTTGTAGATTGTAACATTTAGCAAAAGAGCTACTCTGCCAAAAGGGGACACTCCATTCAGCAGTTGGAGAGTGAGTTTGAGAGAGGGACCAGAAAATGTACTATAGAGAGACACAGATACAAAGAGGTAGTCACTCAAAGCAGCTTCAAGGAGATTGACCTTGTCAGCAAAGAAAAGATTGGTTAAGGACTCAAAAAGAACACTGTCCCTTATAATAATGAGTTAAGTTATAGAGGAATAGACTGTTGGGAACCCAGCTGAGATTTTCACCCGCCCAGCAGAAATGCTTTGTGAGGACTTTATAGGAGAGAAAGTATTTCAAGGCCCAGCAATGCTATAGGGATGAGTAGCTTTGGGTACATGTAGCCCTTTCATATGTGCCTCTAAGTTTGTGTCCACTATTCCCATACATGCTATACATATTTATGAAGAGTCTGTTCTAGGTTTTTCAAGGGAATATTTTGTCACTTTTTCTAAGAATTAATTGTATCTTCTGCCTGACTGCTAATGGGAAGCACACTGGTGGGAGCCCATGAGTTATTAGTAGAAGTTGGTACCCACAGATTACCCTCCACCAGAAATCCAACTAGCATGTATAAATGCATGTATGGAGAGTACACAGGAGAGAGGTTACACAGGGTTTGTGCCAAGGAATAGGAAAGGGAAAAAGGAAAAAAAAAACAGACATGGGACAGGAAGAAAAGATAGATTTAAGGACCCTTCAAACCCAAACAGGATTAACTTGGGAAGTGAAAGGCTAAAAGAAGCTTTTAGGTATGGGAAATACATGCAGAAACTCCTTCTCCATTTCCCATCTGAATTGAGGAGGCAGGCAGATTTCTCAAACATCAGATCATGAAACCAGGCAGCCTCCAAGGCTGGAAAATGATTATTACCAGACTGATGCCGGGCTCCATGAATCACTTTGAAAATTAGTTTAACAAAGGTAGGAGGGAAAAGTGTTTTTCCTGCTCTTTACTTAATTGTAATGCTGCAGAGCTCTTGAAAAGTTAACTGCTAAAATTAATCAAGATTCAGTGACAAAAATGAAGGTGAACTTATGCAAAACACACACACACACACACACACACTGCCTCCTGTGCTCCGTGAACATCAACATCCTTACAAGGCAGCATCCCAAGGGCTCTTAACTTGAGTCCTCTGAAAATCAATACTGTGACCTGAAAAGGGAAAGAATAAGAAAGTCTGATTTTGCTTGAATAGTTGCCTTCTTTAGATTTTCTCTTTTCTTTCTTTTTAAAGTTAATTTTGTTTTACTTAAAAAAAAAGATTTATAGCTTCTTTAAAAAAAAAAAAGTCACTCATTCATTTCCCTTTGAATTCCACCCCTTTGCCACTGGACTGTTCCTTGTAACAAAAAGAATTTAAGAAAAGCCAGTTGAAATAGCAACCACATCCAACCCAACCGTGTACTAGCAGTGGGGATCCTGCAGCCTTGAGATCACATGTGGCCCTCTAGGTCCTCAAGTGTCACCCTTTGACTGAATCCAAACTTCACAGAACAAAAGGTTGGCTCTACTTGAGGACCTAGAGGAACCTGCAGTCAGGAAGACGTGGGTTTAAAGCCACCCTCTGATCCATACCAGCTGTCTGAACCTCAACAATTCACAACTTTTGACTGCTTCAATTTTCTCACCCATAAAATAGAGGCAATAATATCACATACTTTCAGGGGTTGTTGTAGGGACAAAATGAGATAAAATTTGTAAATCAGTATGTTAGTGTTAACTATTATTATTGGTTGGGCAGGTAGGTGACACAGTGATAAGAGTGCTAAGCCTAGAGTCAGTAAGATCTGAGTTCAAATCTGTCTTCAGACACTTACTAGCTGTGTGACCCTTGGCAAGTCAGTGAACCCTGTTTACCTCAGTTTCCTCATTTGTAAAATGACCTGCAAAAAGAAATGGCAAATCACTCTAATATCTTTGCCAAGAAAACTTCAAATAGGGTCATGAAGAACTGGACATGACAAATGATTGGAAAACCAACATCAAGTATCTGGTTCTGATTGTTCCCTCTAATTGCACAATTCTTGGTGGCTTTTCTTTTTTAGTGTTGTTATCCCTTACATCAATGAATGGTTCTCTTGATTCTACTTTCTCTGCTATGCATCTCATGTCTGTCCTCCATATTCCTTCGGATTCCTCATAGTCAATTCTACTTTACAATAATATGCCATTACATTCACACACCACAATTTGTTCAACCATTCTTTAAATGATTGGTGCCCACTTTTTCTTTTTTTTCCCCTGCCACAAAGAGTAATGCTATAAATATTTTGTTATAAATGAAGTCTTTCCTTTTTTTGTCATTGACAACTTTTGGCATATATACCTAGTTTTGGGATCACTGAGCCCAAAGAAAGGAGCAGTTTGATCATTTTTCTTCCATAATTACAAACTGATTTCTGGAAGAGTCGGTCCTATCCAGTTCCCTCAGCTATGTATTAGAATACCGCTCTTCCAACAATCCCTTGATCACTCTTTCCATTTTGTTTTCTCTCTGTGTCTCTGTCTCTCTGTCTCTATCTCTCCCTCCCTCTTCTCTCTCTCTCTCTCTCTCTCTCTCTCTCTCTCTCTCTCACACACACACACACACGCACACACACACACACACACACACACACACACACACCTATTTGGTAGATGACAGGCAAAACCTCCCTCCTGGCATTAGTCATGTTACAATAACTGAGGCTTGAGATATTTTCACTGCATGCCATACTTTCCCCCTTCCCACTCCCACTCTTTCTAAGCTTCATATTAATTTTGGTCTTTGCTCTAACAAGTTAGTGGTCTGACTACGCAGACAGCTGATTCAGAAATGACTCCCACATTGGCAACAAGTCATTTCCTGTCTGTTAAAACATAATTAATTTCATTTTTGTAATTTTTTGATGCTGTGTCCAACAGCTCCTGATTCTTTTCTCAAAGACAGTATTTATGATGTTTAAGTGAGAAGCTTCTGTGTTACCAAGTCTTCAGCTTCTGTCTTTCCTTTCTGCTGATCAATATGTTCCAGTGTCTTTTTCACAAAAAAACTTAATTTCCAAAAGAGTGTTTTACCAACATATTTTGCAGAGTGTCCTGGGTAAGATCCATAGCCACTCAAAAAAGTTTGTTCTGACAAACAAACTTCTTTTAGTAGAAGCCAAGTGGATGGAGAATAGTTATTGTCCAAATTATGATATGTAGTTCTATAAACAAACCATCGAGCTCACTCATCAATATACATGTCTTGGACAGACATAGCAAATGGACCATAAGTTGGGCCCAGAACCAAACAGGAGGTGAGTGGGCTGAATTGCCTTTGGGAAACTGCTAAGTTCTTGTAATGATCTCAAACTTCCTTCTGAACCAAAATCCTGTCTTTTTATCACCAAGAGGCAATGTGGTGTCATGTATAGACAACTGACTTCAAAGCCAGGGAAATGTGAAGTCAAGTTCTGTCCCTGTTCTATCTGGCTGTGTGACCTGAGGCAAATCACATAACATCTCAGTTTTGTAGGCAATCCTCTAAGACTTAAAATAAAAGTGCCCATCTCTGTAATTTCCTTACCAAGGGCTTCTCTATCCAGTTCCAGTCCCTATTCTACTGTGCTGCTGTGAGCTAAAATACATGGAAAACTACAATACACAAGAAATTACAAATGAGTATCACTCATAGGATAATGGAGAGGTGAAAGATAGAGGGAGGTGTATAAAGAGTTACAACATATTGGAAACAAAGAATTAAGGAGGAGAAGTAAAGGAATATCATCAAAGAAATAGAGACTTGAAAAAGATGAGCTGAGCATGTGGAAAACACAAAGGGAAAACAGATCTATGGCTTACATAATCCAGGGTCTACCACCCAGTTATAGAGGGTTTACTGTGTCCTATTCTCAAATGGCCTAATTCTCAGCTAGCTGTCAATTTCTTTCTTAGATTCTACTCCAAGTTGTTAAATGATAAACATATATATTATTAATTGGGAAAGGGCTGGCCAGATAAGTTATATTTCAGTAGCTCTGAAACTTCTGGATGTAGGTTTTGATTCCACAAATCTCATACCATCCACATTTCATCCCCTTCAATTCTTCTCCTTTGTGGTTGTTATTTGGTCATTTTCAGTTGTATTTGACTCTTTGTGGCCCCATTTGAGGTTCTCTTGGCAAAGATACTAGAGTATCACCACCTTATTTTACAGATGGGGAAACTGAGGCAAACAGGATGAAGTGTCATGCCGAGTCACACAGGTAGTAAGTTTCTGAGGCCAGATTTGAATTCATAAAGAGTTTTCCGGTCTCCAGGCCAAGTGCTTTATTCATTGTGCTACCAAGCTGCCCTCGATTCTTGCCCTAGCCTTGCCATAAATCTTGCAAGGAGAGATGCTTATGAAGCCTTCCTGAGTGACTGAGGTAGCATTTAGACAATCTGGTGTAGTGGACACTCTAAGCATGACATGGGTCAAAATCAGGTGTGTATTGGAGCCAGTTTGTATGCTTGCAAGAGCTAATGATTAAATTTTCAGTGTGAAAATTTATACCTTAGAAATTGGCAAAAACTACAAATAAACTTGATTTATTTTTTTGTTTCTGATTATTAAACATTTCTTGGCACACCAAAGGTTCTAATTATACCTTAACAGCTTGTGTAATGCTGAGTAGCCCTGCCTTTCTAGGTCTCACCATCTTCATCTGTAAAATGGGAAAGCGGATTGGACTCAATGTCCTTTAAATCCTTCTAAAGCTATGGTTCTATGATCCCTTAATGTTCTCTTGTGAGCAGCCCATTTTCCCTTCTGATCATGAATTTTTAATTGACTTAATCATGTGCTTTATATTGTTCTTATTCATATAGTCTGTTAAATTTAAGTCTTTTTAATTTTTTTTAAAACTATACTTTCAATGTCCCATCTTATGTGCCATGATCATTGATTGTACAATGACTTGACTTAAGTAGATTGTACTTAAAGGCTACTCACAATTTTGATTCTTCCAGGATCTTAGAGTTTCTGGATCTTTCATTCTCAAAGAGGACTATTGGTAATGTCTTGACTTGCTTGAGAATTGGGTTTAAGTGAGGCAGAGTGGCACATTCTCTCTCCTTCAGAGTTATCGAAGTTCATATAAAATCACTGAGAGAATACTGGTTTCAAAATAATGAATTTCAGTGTCAGAGAGCTGAATGGGCTCATGAAGAGGAGCAGTTTGAGACAGTGAAAAGAGAACTGACCTTACAATCCAGGGATCTGGCTCCAAATCCCATGTCTAACATTAATAACCCCTGTGCCCTTAGTCCAGTCAAGTCTCTTCATTTAAAATTCTTATTTTAGCTAATATATTCTTTTAAGCAGTAGAGGTTAAGTGAATTGCCTAGGGTCACATAGCTACTAAGTAGCTACTAAGTATCAGAGGTCACATTTGAACCCAGTCCTCCCGACTCTAAGGCTGGTGATCTATCTACTATGCCATCTAGTGGCCCCCAAATCACTTCATTTCCATGGACCTCAATATCCCTGTCTATAAATGACAGGTAGGATTTTTACATTGGAAATTGGAAGGCACCTAGACTACCCCACTCATTTTACAGACTGAAGCTGGAGGGCAGCCAGGTGATGCAGTGGATAGAGCACCAGTGCAGGAATCAGGAGGAAAACTCAATAACTGTGTGACCTTGGGCAAGTCATTTAACCCCAATTGCCTCATCCTGGGTCATCTCCAATCATCCTGATGAATATCTGGTTACTGGATTCAGCCCACCCTCCCTCAAAACAAAGTCAAGTGCAAGTTGTGTCATCATTTCTTTGATGGCATGGTCTTCAGCAACGAAAGATGAGCACACACACACATACACACAGACTGAAGCCCAGGGAAATTGTGACTTACTCGAGATCACATAGGATGTAGATAGTCAAATTGCAGTTTGAATTCAGGCGAAATTTTATCTTGGTTAGTCTTTTGACTAAAATGTTTGAGATTAATATAATCTATGTATTTGTAATTAATTGTTTTTATTATTTTATTTATTATTTGATAGTTATTTTCTCTAATCAATCTAAATCCTAGGAGGGAAAAACATGCCTTTCACCCCATCCCTGCTCTTCTCCCGGACCATCATTGGTTGATCATTCTCTATTCTTCCCTATTCAATAAACTCCAGTTGTTCTTGAGTCTCATGGATAGGCTAAGCTAATATAATAGAAATGACAATTCTACCCTGAAAAACAATGCCAGGGTTGGCCCTTGAGGCATGTTCCAGTTTTAGATCCTGTGAATAGTTTACTAAATGCTATCCAAACTCTTTTCCCCTCTTAGTCATCAGTTCAATTCCAAAGATCTGGTAAAACAATTTGGCAGCAATATAGAACTCAGGAAGGGCAGTTAAGGTATGATAAGCTTGTAAAAGTAGGACTTTGATGAAGAAAGCCTTTAAATACCGGAGAAGTTTGTGGCAAGATGGAGCCTCTGGAGCTTTTTGAGCAAGAGTGACCTGATCACAGCTGTGTTTTAGGAATATCAATTTGGCAGCTCTGTGGCGGACAGTCTGGAGAAGGAAGATATTGGAGACAGGAAAGTCAATTGAGAGCCTATTGAACTGGTCCAGATGAGAAGTAATAGAAAGCCTAGCCTAGGAAGTCTGTAAAAATGGTGGTGATTGAGCTAAAATTGAAAAAAAAAACCCAAAAAAACAAAACCTAGAGATTTTAAGAGGTAGAGGTGAGAAGGGAGTGCATTGTAGGCATGAAGATGGCCAGTGCAAAGTCTTGAAAAAACTTGGAAAGGTCCTCCTGACCAGTAAGAAGAGACTTTGGCTGGGCAATGGAGTGCAGGTGGGGGAACAATGTATCATGAGCCTGGAAAGGAAGGTAGGGATCAGATTGTAAAAGGTTTTAAAAGCCAAATAAGAACTTCATATTTTATTGTCAAGGCAATTAGAGCCATTGGAGTTTATTGAGTAGGGAAGAAATGATCAATCAACCATGGTCCTGGAGATGAAAAGGGATGGGGTGAAAGGGTATTTTTCCCCTTCAAGGATTTAGATTGATTGGAGGAAAGAACTGTTAAAAATATTCAAAATATATTGAAAATTATTCTTGGTAGCACTTTAAAAAAATATTGATGTCTTTTGTCTTTATACCACCTTTCGGCAGCTAGGTGGTACAGTGTATCCAATAGAGTGCTAGGCTTGGAGTCAGGAAGACCGTAGGTCAAACCTGACCTCAGACACTAGCTATGTTATCCTGATCAAGTCATTTAACCTTGTTTGCCTCAGTTTCCTCATCTGTAAAATGAGCTGGAGAAGGAAATGGCAAACCACATCTTTGTTGAGAAAATCCCAAATGGGGATCAGGAAGAGTCAGACATGACTGAAATGACTGAACAACAAAAATTTCTGAATATGTTCCTCCCCTCCCACAGCTGTCAAGCCATTCCCTATAACATTAAAGAAAAAAAATAGCTCAAGAAAAAAGCTAAGAAGCACATCAATTAAATCTGATAACCTATGGAACATACCACCCACCTCAGTAAAGAAGGTTCCCCTCCCTGCCAGGGATGTAATGTGTTAATGCAAGATGTTAACACCTTGTTATCCTTCAACAAAGAATGACTGAGGGGACAATGTCATTGGAGGAGAAGTGATTGGTCATGCTCCCAGGTGACCCTTTAAAGTCATAATCAGGCAGTTGGAGAGGCAATCTATTTCAGGAAGCTGCAGGAGTTACTCCTGAGAGGGACTCATTGTGTGGGGGAGAAGGGGGAAAGGGAAAGAGATTTCTCCCCTATCCCCCCCCTTCCATCCACCATGGCATCCGGTGGCAGAGCTACTCACCCAGTAGGAGACATTCCACTAGCAGCTGAAGTGTCAGTTATAGAAAGTGCAAAGCACGGTTGAGCGAGCCGAGACACACGCTATTTAATCTTTTGTTTATACACCGTCTTCACTTTCCAATATATCCCTTACCTCCTCTACCCAGAGAGTCCCTTTTCAACAAAGAATAAAAAAGAAAGAGAAAAAAAATCTTCAGCAAAAAGTAATCAACCCAATGACTGAGTCTGAGACTGAGTCTGCATTGTTCTGTATCCATATGTGCTACCTGAGCAAAGAAGGGAACTGGATGCTTGTCTTTTTTGACAGAAATGAAAATATTATTTTTTTTAAAAACCTATCAAATGAATGGGTGACCAAGTACTACAAGAGGGTTAGGATGGTAGTCTGAACCCAAAGAAAAATGACCTCAGTTTCCTCATCAGTAAAATGAGGGCATCGGATTACATTATCTTTAAGATCCTTTGCAGCTTTAAATCTTATGAAATATCTGGAGTAGCCTTGACTGAAGTAATTTCTGTCTTACTACTTGACTAAATTGCATGACTGAAGGATTTTTCCAGAATGCTGTCGGTGAGGGCTGGGGATGGGCTGTACCAGGTGACCAAAGAGATCCCTTCCAGCTCTGGGATATGATTAACATGCCAGGCAGGGCCACGGTGACCTGGTACAACCATGGCACCTCAGTCCAGACCCACAGGTTGCTCTGCCTGTTCCCATGAGATTAACACTCCTGATGGGATCAGGAACACTACTAATCTGTAGATTACTAATCCTATTGTTTGCAAAGATTACTTCTGATTTGTTTAGCAGAGTTTAGCATTATTGTGATTTTTTTCTTCTTTCCCTCTGTGCATTTGTCCTTTCTCCCTCTTTCCTTCCTTCCTTCCTTCCTTCCTCCCTCCTCCTCCTCCTCCTTCTTCTTCTTCCTCTTCTTCTTCTTCTTCTTCTTCTTCTTCTTCTTCTTCTTCTTCTTCTTCTTCTTCTTCTTCTCTCTCTCTCCCTCTCTCCGTCTCTCTCCGTCTCTCCGTCTCTCTCTCTGTCTCTGTCTCTGTCTGTCTCTCTGTCATCTCTCTCTCTCTCTGTCTCTGTCTGTCTCTCTGTCCGTCTCTCTCTCTCTCTCCCTCTCTCCGTCTCTCTGTCTCTGTCTGTCTCTCTGTCCGTCTCTCTCTCTCTCTCTCTCTCTCTCTCTCTCTCTCTCTCTCTCTCTCTCTCTCATTCTTAACCAATTCAATTCTCTCCTGAAAATGTCAGTGGGTAGCTCATGAGTTTAAGAAATAAGTACAATTGAACCAACAGCTATTCCAAGGACACTAAAGCTCTAAAGTCGTCAGGAACAAGGCAGTGATTCTTGTCTGCAAACAGGATAACCAGCTCTAAAAGATGCCTGTATAACCCGGTAGAATTTTGGAAACAAACATGTAAGGCGCCTGAGAAGGCTAAAGGAAGAAAGAAACAAAAAAAAAAAAGAACCCCACTCAGCAGTAAAAGGCCATGTCGGGTAAACAGGAAAGAAAGGCTCGTAGCTGCTCGAGGCCCGGAGGTGGAAGGGCTGGGGAGAGTTCCGATCTGAAATCCTGATAGGGGAAATAGAATGGACAGATTTCCTAACACTCTGGCTGCCCAGATCAGTGATATTTCTGAAGGGCTGCTGCCACCGGAGCCAAATGTGCCGCTGCCCAGGTCCTACTGCTGACCTGACTGTAACACTGCCCGACTCACTGGATCTATTCTGGTTTTCTCCCTGACAGAGAGCCCTCCCACGTATCTGCCACCTTCAGAACAGCCCTCCAATTCAGGTAACCACATCCTTTTCACTAGTACTAGGTCTCCCAGTCTATATTATGCTTCAGGGACAGAAGGAAACACATGGCGAACACACAAGCTGATATCAGAGACAAATATCCTCAACATTTTCCCCACCCTGTCATGGGGCAGTATGGATTCCATCCGATCTCAGTAAATTGCGTGCAGTAGTCACTGACTTTCACATCGATGACCTTGAGATACTCTGATCCAGTCCAATCTAAGCCAACAAATACTGATTAAGCACCTGCTATGTGCCGACCATGTCATAGTGCACAGAAAGGGGTCTTCGGAGTCAGAAGGATACGGGTTCAAGTTCCGACCCTGAAATTTAATGACTGTGTGACACTGGGCAAATCACTTAACCTCTCAAGGGCCCAGACAGGTCTTTACAAGAGCAGCTGGTAAAGAACTGCTTTGGTGAACAGTTTCCTCATTGGGAATTCTTTTTGCTAAAGTGAAATCATAAATCTAGGTGTTGAAAATGGATAGAGTACCAGCCATGAAGTCAGGAGGAAGACCTAAATTCAAATGCGGCCTTAGACACCTATTAGCTGCATGACCCTGGGCAAGTCACTTGACACATACACACACGTCTAGTTCCCCTCTACCTCTCCCCTTTCCTCCCTTCCCTTAAATGTACTAAGTGATGGAGATAAAATTCAATTAATTTATTAAGTACCTACTATGTGCCAGATAGAAGACAAAAAGGAAAGATAGTCCCTGACCACAAGGAGCTCACGGTCTACTGGAAAGAAGGGGATACAACGCATCAGAGAAAAGTTTGTAGACAGTAATTTGAGGAGAGTTTGAGCACTCCCAAACAAGGGAACCAGGAAAGGCTTCCTAGGAAGTGAAGCCTTAGAGGAAGCCAGGCATTCTAAGAGGCAGACAAGAGGAAGGAAGGAATTCATGGACAAGGGACAGACTGCACAGATACAGAAGGAGCAGATGGTCTGGAAAATACAGTTTGGCTGGATCATAGAGCATGCGAAGGAGGGTAACATGCAGTAAACCTGGAAGAATAGACTGGAGCCAGACTGTAAAGGACTTTAAATGCCAAATCCTAGCGGCAAGAGGGGAACCACATGGTCAGTCCTACTGCTTTTGGAAGATCATTTTGGCAGCTGCAGGGAAGGCAGATCCTATATGAGATCCTACCATACCTTCTGAACTATGGTCAAAAGATCAGATTATGTTCAGGATGGTTTTAATGGTGTTGGTTCTTCCCCCCATTCTTTTGAAGTTAGCGATGCATTATATTGTCTATTTTTATTCTCTATCTGCAACTTTCAGGCAATCAGAATGTTCAACTGATAAACACATCCAGATAAATGACATTATCTGATCTTGAGGGCCTCAGTTTCCTTATCTGTAAAACAAAAGGGTTGGACTAGATGACCTTTGAGAAGCCTTCCAGCTGTGGATCTAAGAACCTATGATGTTCTGAAATATTCATTATAACTAATGCTTGGCAAATTAGGATTATAAAATGTTAGGGAAGATGAAAAATAGCCCACACTTTTTATAACACTTTTCCAACAACAACCCCTTGAGGGAGGGAATTACTTTTAAGAACTATTGCCCCCATTTTGTAACTGAAGAAGCTGAGACTCAGACCCATTAAATGACTTGTCCAAAGTCCACAGCTATTAAATGTTAGTCTGGCACATAATAGTGCTTAATAGATGCTTGTTGATTAACTGATGGATTGAAATTGAGGTCTCCTCTGATTTTAAGAACAGCGTTCTCATCATCATCTCACGTTGGCTTTCTTTGGCGTCAAGACATCATTGACCTGAAAAACACAGAATGAGAAAGATGAGAGAAATCAATGGCAAATCATAGATTTTCCCACAGTCATTACCAAGGAGGATGACAGACTAGGAAAGTGTGATTAATGATGTGAAAAAGCTAAAAATTTTCCTTGGAGCAGGTTAGCTAGCTCTCATATCTTCCAGGAATTTAGCCTCTGGAACCGATCTCGAGCAAATCATTTAATCTCACTGGGTCTCATATGTAAAGAGAAAAGAGGCCTTGGACTAGATGGTGCCTGAAGTCCCTTCCAGCTTAATTAATGCTTGTAAATTGACTGACTCTTTGAAACTCAGGTCTCCCTGAGCAGAGTTCTCTCCACCTATGTGAGAACTGACAGATACACCAGGAGTTGGTGCTAGGCAAATGCAACCACTAAATTGGAAGCAGTGTCATAATAAAACTGTTTTTTTTTTTATGTGTTTGGTTTTACAAAAAGGATATTCTAGAAGCAGGTTGTGATTTTGATATTCTCTATTTATCTATCTATTTCTAATGTCTTAGGCTCTTTGGTAGGATCAGGCAATTTTCAGTTTTCACATTTCACATTTGCAATAAGAAGAAGAAATTTAAAAGGCCAAAACCCAAACAGTAACCAGAGCTAAGTGAGTTCCCCAAATGCAAACACAGATCCCTCCAACAGATACCCTTTCTAACAGAGGGGAAGCAGAAACTGGGCTTTTTTTTTTTTTTAATTCAGTTGCCTCTCCACTCCTCCAGTCATTTTGCAAAGAGGATGTGCCACACATGGCACTGTGCCAACTCTCCCTTAGACAAATGATGCAGGAGGCCTTTACTGTTTTCTTAGCACACTAGATCAACAGGTAATTTGCAAAAGAGAGATAGAAGTGTGACAATTGGAGCTAGAAAAAAGAGAGAGAGGTGAGATTTTTTTTTTAACTCTGTAAGTAGATTGAAAGAAATTAAAGCACTTTGTGGTAGAATCTGGCTATCTGCAGGTAATGCCTGATTCCAGCTGTTGATTTTTGCGGCCAGGACATCTGCACACTGCGGTCTCTTAACAATGGTTAATGTTTAGAAAGGTACAGTGTGTTCTGGTTAAGGACGCTGCTCATTTCCTCTTCCCCCACAGAGTTCTTGTTATTGCAGACCTGCGAAGGAAAGGAAGGGCTTTTTCACCTCATGAAAGCACAAGACTCGGCGCCAAAGTCCCGCTAAATAGAAGGTCACTTGAAAATAAAGACAATTGCAGACTCCAGGAAACCCTCGAGTTTACCTGGGCTCCTGTGGGATATCTTTGTCGAGGGACCTGGGGAGGGACACCCGGTAATCACTTAAATGTACTTTATTTAGGAAATGACAGGAAAGGCTGAATTAAATAGAAATCAAGGGGGAGGGAGGTTAGGATTTAAACGAGCAAAAGAGAATAGTTCTTGCACGTATGTAATTTTTTAAAGCAGGATTAAGTCCACAGTCTATCGATAAATTTGTTATAATAGTAGGTACCATCAATAAGGGGCTCTGAGAGTTACAAAGTGTTTTGTGCCTTATCTCTTTATGGTCTTTAAAAATGCTGTGCAGAGAGTAGAGCACCAGTGCTGGAGTTAGGAGGATCTGAATTCAAATGCAACCTTAGACACGGACTGTATGACTCTGGACAAGTCACTTAACCTGGATTGCCTTCCCCCACCTCCCCAAAAAAACTGTGTAAAGCAGGTTGTACAGGCGTTCTTACATTCATTTTGTAGTAGAGGAAACTTGAGACCATGAGAAATTAAGAAATTTGTCCAGAGAGGCTAAAGCACTTGACGAGGGTCACATAGTAAGTATCAGAGGCAAAATTTGAAATCTGAGTTTCCTGATGATCTAAGTTCTGCCAGCATTCTTTTGCCAAACTGCCTTTATAGTAAGTAGCCCTCTCTCCTCCTCCCTGCTTTCTAAGGCTACTAAATCACATATACAATAATAGACAAAGAGGGAGAGAATAAAACATTTATTTATAGCCTACTGTGTGCCAAGTGCTTTATAAATATTATCCCATTTGATTATTCACTATTATTTATTACTCATCTCATTTGAGATTCACAACGACTCTGTGAGGTAGATGTTATTATCTCTATTTAACAGTTAAGGAAACTGAGGCAGAGGTTAGGTAATTTGCCTGGGATCACACAGCTAATAAGTATCTAAGTCAGGATTTGAATTCCTGCCTTTCTGACTACAGATCCAAGACTTTCTCAGTTGCACTACCTAGCAAGTTTTAGAGCTCTTCATCACCTAGGTCTAGTAAGTCATTTGAGAGATGACAGAACTAAGATTCAGAAGAGAATGGTGATATCACACTGGCAATTGGTACTAGGATCAATATTTGAACTCAGTGGACACAGTGTATGCCCCAGAGTCAGGAAGACCTGAGTTCCAATGCTGCTTCCAATACATACATACCATCTGTGTGTATTTGAGCAATTTACTTAACTTCTCAGTGTCCCAGGCACCTAAGACTAAGACTATCCAATAGATTATCTTTTTTAAAAAATTATTTTTAATTTATGGAATGCAACAAGCATAATATATTCTATAACAGAGTACAATAAAAAAGGTGATTGCACATGAAGCTCAGAAATATACAACCAAGTTATTATGTAAATGTATTTTTTCTTCTCTTCCCCCTCCCCTGCCCTAGGGGGGGGGTCTACCATTAGACCCAAATAGGTATATGTATAAGTATGTGTGTATATACATATATTTTAATTTTATTAATAAAAATTTTATTTTATTAAAATTTAATTTTATTAATAAAAATTTAATTTAACATATACATAATTTTAATTTAATTTTACATATATGTAAAATTATTCTATACATATTTCTATTTATCAGTTCTTTCTCTGGATGCAGTAGCATCTTTCTTCATATGTCCTTTGTAGGTAATTTGGGTATTTATAATATTCAAAATAACTTCTTTGCTCAAAGTCATTCTTAAAACAATATTGCTGTTAATGTATACAATATTCTCTTGATACTGCTCATTTGACCCTTTATTAG
The DNA here is from genome assembly GCA_028658325.1 of Potorous gilbertii. NCBI lineage: Eukaryota > Metazoa > Chordata > Mammalia > Diprotodontia > Potoroidae > Potorous > Potorous gilbertii. The sequence continues at coordinate 217,778,445 of CM053770.1, forward strand.
TTCATGTAAGTCTTTTTTTAAAAATACCAGCATTTATTATCTCTCCTTTTCACTGTCTCTCACCTCACTGTACCATTAAAAAAGAAAAAAAACCAGAAATACATATCCAGAAAAACAAATTAGCATTATGGCCATATTCAAATAAGTACATCTCTCTTTGCATCACCATGGCACGAATTGGAGAGCAAGTTTTCTCTTTGGTCCTCTGGACTTATAATTTATCATTGTATCGATCAGAGTTCTAAAGTCTTTCAAAGTAGTTTTTCTTTATAATGTCCTAGAAATAGTTCTAATTCTGCTCATTTCCCCCTGATCAGTTGATAAAGGTCTTTCCAATTTCCTCTGAAACAGGGTATTTCGTCATTTCTTGTGGCACAAAAATATTCCGTGACATTCATATGCCATAATTTGTTTAGTTATTCCCCAATAGGAGGAAAACCTTTTAGTTTACCATTTTGGAGCTACAATGAAACCTTATTATAAATATTTTTGTCCATGTGGACCTTTTGCCTCTTTGATCTCTTTCAGGGTAGAGGTCTGTCATTTATACCAATGAAACTGCAGGCCTGCTTCCCCTGTCTCCCATCTTCCGAAAAGCACAGGACAGCAGAGTGAAACTGAGTTGGGTTTTCATCTTTATTTCACAAAAAGATGCTATGTCAAGTATCAATAAAAAGTCAAAGAAGGCACATGCCTTTCTATCACTGAATTAAGATAAAACGACTTTTGAATAAAACTCAGTCCTACAAATCACTGCATCATATAACTATTGATACTCAAAAGGAGTCAGAAACTATTAAGAAAAAGAAGGCTAATGTATCATCTTAATAGCAGCCTCCGCCGCAATATGTACATACTACCTTCCCAGATGTGCCCAGGTGAGCCCATCACATGGTCCTGATTTCCAAATACTTCCCTTTAGGAATACTCAGTCAGCCCAGCATTATTTCTCAATTGAAGACGAGGTTATGGTTTCCACTCCCTTCCTGCCCTCCCCTCCGCTGTGCTATAAGGTTCTCTAGAGGCTTTTTTTTTTAATGTCTTTTGTATTCTAATAACAACAACCACTAACATGTTACAAAATACTATCAAGTTTATTATTGTAGCTGGCTAGCACAGACACTATTTATGTGGTCCAAATACTTCAGTGGATCTTGGGACCATAGTTCTAGAGCCAGAAGAGACCTTTAGGGTCAACCCCCTGGTACAGCCCCCTTCCTTGTTCAAGGTCACACAACTGTTTAGAGTCAGAAGGGAATTCCTACCCATACCTCCCAACTCCCAAGACGGTACTGAACCTGAAGCATTGCTGGACTTAGACTCAGGAAGCCTGTGATTAACACCTCTGTGGATGTTTACTAGCACTCAACTTCTCCGAAGTCAGTTTCCATGTCTGTAAAGTGGGCTGAAAAAAGCACCAGCTGTTTATGAGAATCATATGGATGAGTTAAGGTGTGCAAATCACTTTGAGTACCATAAAGCATTTTAAATTTTTATTATAGTTGATATAGTATTATAGCAATCATTAACATGGGGGAGGGGGGGAAGAATATTGATTAAGTAATTATTATGTGGCAGGCACTTTACAAATATTATCTTATTTGATACTCACAACAACCCTGGGGGTAGGAACTATTACTATTTCCATTTTACAGTTGAAGAAACTGAGGCAGAAAGGGGTTAAGTGACTTACCCACACAGCTAGGAAGGGTCTGAGGCCAGATTTGAGCCCAGCCCTTAACCGTCTTCAGGTTCAGCACTCTATCCATTGAGCTACCTAGCTGCATCTATGATTGTCTCATTGATGTGGGTTCTGCATCTGTGAATGTGGAAACATTTATTTAGTGCCTAGCAGTGTGCTAGGGCAGTTAAGTGGTATAGTGGATTGAGTGCTGGCCTGGAGTCAGGAATATTCATCTTTCTGAGTTCAAATTTGGCCTGAGATGCTTTCTTAACCCTGTTAGCCTGTTTCTTCACGCTTCTATTGGTCTTTATCTTGTTGCATAGACATGCACTGGCCCTCTTTCTAACTCATTGAGTGACTCTTTCCCTCCTTCCCCTCCCCAATATTCCATTTCTCATTTGTAATTGCTGTAGCCCACTCAAGCCCACCATGATTGTCTCCGTTAGATACAATAAGCTGGCTGGCCTACTCCTGATTACTATGCCCAGTATTTAATTACCAACATGACTTTCAGCAAAGCCACTCAATTCATGCCAGCCCATCCTGTAAAATAGGGTAGCAGAAATTGGCAGTGGATTCCCACCAGCTATAGATCAACTACATTTTACTCAGCAATTTCAAAAGGCCCAGTTCAAATCTTGTCTGGCTACTTTATAAACTGTAAAATGGGAGGACTGGACTGTCATGTGATGCCTTCAATCCCTTCTGAGATTTGTGATTGAGAATGAAATTTTAAACATTTGAGTTTTATATTTAAGATTATTATCAAATTCTTGAAAGGGAAACTACACTTGGAATCAGGGAGACCAGGGTTCAAATCCTACCTCAGATGCTTAACAGCTATGTGACTTTAGGCAAGTCTCTTAACTCTTTTGGGCCCCAGTTTCCTCATCTATAAAATGTAGAGGGTGGACCAGACGACCTCCTAGTTCCCTCATAGCTTCAAAATCTATGATTCCATGACATTCCAGTGAGCCTATCTCATTTTCTCACCTTTGTATGTGAATTTATCAAGAAGCTGAGACAACTATTTGGTTATTGTGAGGAGGAGGAATACTTGGATCACCAACAATAGCAACCATTTAGATGATATTTTATTTTATTTTAAGGTTTTCAAAGTACTTTGAATACGTTGTGATCTCATTTGGTCCTTAGAACAACCCAGGGAGAAAGGTACGGTTATTTTTATATTATATATTATATATAATTTTATTATATTATATTATATATTATAATATATTATTATAAATGAGATTATTATATTTGATATAATTGATATATTATATATGAGAAATTATATTATATATTATAATATATTATTATAAATGAGAATATGATTTTACTACTAGAATTTCCCTTGGTAACTCTCTCTATGTTATACACACACACACACACACACACACACACACACATATATGTATATAGTATATATGTTATATGTATATATATTATATGTATCATAAATATTTGTTAATACTATTATTATTGCTGTTTTCAGTAATAACCCACATTTATACAGTACCCACTGTGCCAGGAACTGTGCTTACAAATCATTATCCCATCTGGCCCCTCCACAACAATCCTGGGAAATAGGTGCTAATATTATTCAAGTTTTACAGATCAGAAGATTGACAAGAATGCTGGGAATTGGATGCTACCATTATTCCCATTTTACATATGGGGAAATGGAAGGAGGGAGGAGTTAAATGATTTGTTCAGGGAAACACAGGTAGGAAGTGTCTGAAGCTGGGTTTGGACTTAGCTCTTCCTGACTGCAGGTAGGGACTCTATGCCTTGCAATATCTACTTGTCTCTTTCAAACAAGATTTTTAAAAGGTCTTCTGGTTACTTATGTAGGAAACATACTAGACTCAGAACTAGAAGACCAGTTATCCCCACAAGTGCCCTTGGGGAGGTTCCTTTGCCTCTCAAAGCTTCAACATCCTCATCAGTTTTTTAAAATCTTATTTTTTTCCAGAACTTAGCAAACACCAAATAAAATTAGCATTTCCAGCCACATAGAACTGCAGGAAGACAACTGTGCATGAAATCTGCAGGTCTCTAATATATGTAGCTTGTTTTTCTTTTTCAATATATAATACATTCAACTTATAGCTTTCAAAACTACCCTGCTTGGTAAATTTCAGAAAAACCTGGGAAGACTTCCACAAACTGATACAAAGTGAAATGAGCAGAACCAGGAATACATTGAACACAGTAACATTGTATAATGAAGAGCTATGAATGACTTAGGTGTTCTCAAAAATACAGTGATCCAAAGGACTCATGATGAAAAAATGCTACCCACCTCCCCAGAAAGAATTGATGTAATCTGAAGGCACATCAAAGCATTCTATTTTTCACTTTCTGTATTTTTTCGTGGTTTTTTTTCCACTTTAGATTTATGTCTTCTTTCACAGCATGACTAATATAGTAATAGGTTTTATATGACTGAACATATATAACCAAAAACCCCAAAACTATCCTACTTGTCTTCTTTGCTTCTTTTTTGACTTTCCTTCTGTTCTCTGCATCTAAAAAAGGGGGCCTCTCTGATCCTCTTTCTTTATTGGGTCCTCATCTGTTAAATGGAGATAGTAAAATGTACATTTCCTACCCTACAGGGTTGTGGTGAGGAAAGCACTGTGAGAATTTTGGTTATGGGGAATGGAACTTGTGATTTTATTGATACAAGGTTCACCCAAATAATGGGGGTTCCCTCAACCAATGTAGGTTGGCACCTTTGTCTCACGGTCTTAAGAACACCAAGATCTGAGGATTACTTAGAGAGTATCAAAAGTAATACTTGAACTTGGGTTTTTCTGGTTCTTTGACTAGCTTTCCATAAATTGGAACTATTTGGCCTTGCAAATGACAACTGTTGAGTAATTAGTTGTATTTGCATGATTGTGTCTGATTTAATTTTGGAGGTAGAGGTATTCGGTGACAGATTCTGATAAGCCCCTTCCTCTGCCTGCAGGTCCCCCTGGGGGCCCCCACATCTACACAAGTTGAAGGTTAGATGACTCACATTAGGGCTGAAGTGGGAACATTTTTATTGTTTCAGGCCACACATTTGGTCCTTGGATAAACAATCCTCGTAATACAAGGCGAGTGGCTTCACTTTTGGCTAAATTCCTGAGGCTGTGATGAGGCCAGGCAAAGAGTGAAGGGGGTGGGGATGGAGTGGAGTGGGAAACAACATCGACAAAAAATACCACCAAATAATGAAAGGCGAACCCAATGAGTTTGGCTGGAACCTGTTAGAGCAAAGCTATTTTTTTTTTCAAGGTTATGGCTTTTTTGGTAACTGTGTACATTTGTTTCAAGGGTTTTAAATTGAGGAGGTGGGGGGAGGAAATAAATTCTTACTAGTTAAAAATGAAATTTGTAATTAAAATGATATCTAGTATATTTTTCTCTGAATCCAAGCCCTCCTTCAGATAAAGAGCAAGTTTCTACCATTTCTTGGAATGAGAAATCAGTCAGTAAATATTTATTAAACACCTACTATGTGCTGTGAGAAGGGAAAATTTAAAAAAGAGAAAGATTGGGCCATTGGATCCTTGATTTGGAGTTTTAAGAGCTATCAAACCATATGGAGCATCTTCTGTTGTCTCCAGTTCAGTTACACACCAGCAACAAATTTAAATGGGAAAACAAAAATGAATACACAATTGTGAGTGGATCACATAAACTCCATCCTGGATGAAATTCAAGTCACCAAGATAGTGAGTGGAAGGGTTGGGATTCAAACTCTGGGCTGGTGACTCAGTTTCTGTTTTCCCAAGGCACTAGTCTCTTTTGTGTAAAGTAAAGTTTGTAAATTGAAATCCTTTTGAATACTTCTGGAAGAAGCCTAGATGCGAGGGGAGGGAAATCCCTTTGTAAAGCAAATAGGGATAGGAGAAAGGCTGGGCCAGAGTTTTCACTGAAGAGGGAAATTTCTAAATGAGAAAGTTCATCTTCTACTTGACCTTTTATAACCTTAAAGGTAAAGGAGGTGAAGAGATGTGTTCTGGGTCACAAAGACCCAGGTTCTTTGTTAATTAGAGGTCATGGGAAAGACTAGAATACAGGTCTTCCTGACTCCAAATTCTATTTATGTCATGCTGGCTTTCAAAAATTGAGTCATCACTCATAACTTAGCAGTCTTAAAAAAAAATCTTCTTTGATTGTTTAGAGACAGTGGATTTCTCACTTAACTAGGCAAGGGATTTTGACCATCCTCTTTACTCTTGTCTAAATTTCATTTTTAAATACTTTAAAAAAATCTTGTTCTGAATGATGCAAGACTTCTATATTTTAGTTATTAAATTTGTTGTTGTTGTACCAATGGCCATGAAGGCTGATGAAGCAGGCATTGTGGAAGGCTTAGAGCTTGGTCAGACATCAGAGGTTCCAAGGTCATCCGTTGCATCCCTGGTCATCATTCTGACTTCTGTCTTGTCACTGGACTTCAGGGACTCTGGAAGAGAGAGGGAGACTGACAACTTTGTGCAAGTCTGACTCACTTAAATCCAGCTCACAGGCGAGTCAAGACATGACCCATGATGTCACTAGTCCTCTTCAAAAACACAAAGGATGAATAACCAAACAAATTGGTAGTTAGGAAAATTCGATTTCAAAACCCTCCCCGGGCACTAGCTGAGTTATCAGAGTTTACTCATTCAACTTTGTCACAGCCTCAGGAAACTCTCTAAGCTTCCTAAACAGGGGAGGTTGAACTCTGCACTGGAGGAAAGGTGTTTGTGTACTGGGAGTTTTTCCTGAGTAAGGAGTCATAGGGCTGTGGACCTACAGCTGGAAGGGATCTTATAAATGATGTAGCCCAATTCCTTGTTTTTGCTTGCACATTATCTTCTTCACGAGTTTCTTGGAAAAGAAAAGTTGCCTTTCTTTATTTCCCCAGGGCTTAGCACAATGCTTAGCATATGGTAGGTACTTAATAAATGCTTTTTGACTGAGTGATCATCTAGCCAGGATGAGATTTCAAGTCTCTGGACTTCCAATCAGGCTTTCCACTATCCCAAGCATCCTCGACATATTTTACAACAAATGCATTTATTTAGTTGCCAACGACCAGAAATTAAATGTCCTGGATGCAAGTATCTTTAGCCTCACATACATGGAATACTTTCTTTCTGTGTAGAGCTGAATGAATAAGTAACAGCAGCCTATGATCTTGAGGACTCGGAAAGCATGCTAGTCGGTACCATATGCTGCTTTCTCCTCCTAACATGTTCAGAATTACATTTTCACTTGGTTGCCTTTCTCCCAAGCTCCATTTTACACATCAGGAAGCAAATGGATTTGATTGGGATGTGTTCTTCCCTGAACCAAATCCCCTAGCATCCAGTTCTCTTTCTACCTGATAGAGGCATTCCAAATTGGCATCAACCAAATGACATGCCCCAGCAAGAAAGAGACTGCTTACCTGAGTCACATGCAATTGAGAGAGACATAGACAGAGAGGCAGAGACAGCGAGATAGAGAAACAGACATAGAGATAAAGAAAGAGAAACAGAGACCCAGAGAGACAGAGAAAGACAGAGACGGAGACAGACACACAGAAAGAGACAGTCATAGAGACACACATAGAGACAGAGTGAGAGACAGAATGTTTGTAATAAATAGTCCCTAAAATCAGATTAAATAAAAGTTCATTTTAACCTCTCAGACTTTTTAACATTTTTTCTTCTAATATTTGTTACAGAATTTTTCCTTAGTAATTCTTTTTGAATTAGTAAGCTTTTTGAGGACAAGGGCCAATTTGTATTTTTTTTTTTTATTTTTGTATTTCTAGTCTTTGCACATAGTAGGTGCTTTATTAAGCATCTGTTGAGTAAAGTACATTGGACTCACCCAGAACTACTCCATTCTGGTTTAGTTCTCTTTTGTATGCCCAAGACCCAGTAAGCCCCTTTAACTGCAACAGGCTTGTTTTTAGAATCTATAAGGAAATGGGAAATGTTCCAGACGTCTCCATGATGAAGAGGTATTTTTAGTTTCTTTAGTTTAGAATCTTTTTCTTTCAAGACTCATCTCATGTACCATCTTCTCTGCCTAGCCTTCCCTCAGACAGCGTTATTGTCACTGAGGTTTGGGGGTGAGGATAGGAAGATGGTGAGATATGAAACTTTCATCAGAGAGAGGGGACTTCCTCCCCAAATCGGTAATATCTGCCAATCTCTCCTACTCTTAGATATTCACTCATTCACCTAGTCAATTAACATTCTTTTTTTAGGTAGCTGTTTATGGAAAAAAATCCCCTGATATCTCATAACAGTATAGAGGCAACTCTGGGTGCTTAAGCTTTATGCCAATAACACAGATACTCATCAAACCCTGTCAAGCTAGAAATGCTTTGAGAATAGTCCCAGGCACAAACTATTTATTATTGAGTTAATCTAGGGACTTGCCGGGAATTTGGAGGGAGGTAGGAGAGGGAATCAGACTCTCCTAAACACTTTACTCACCATTTAACAGCAAATAGGCAAATTTGTGGTTGCGCCATCTGCCATGCTCTGAAGAAATGAAAAAGTCTCTGCACAAAACTTAACATACTCTAGTAAGATTTATTGAAGGATGTTCTTTCCAGCAAGCCAACACTTAGCATAGTGCCTGGCACATAGTAGGTGTACAGGAAGTATTTATTCGATTGAATATCAAAGGTCAGGAGGGAAGAATTGAGATTGGATTTTTGAATCTAATCTCAATTCTTCTTTCCTTACCTTTCTTTCATAATCAATTGCCAAATTTTATAGGTTCTACCTAAACTGCATCTTTTGTATCAGTCCCCTTCTTTTGACACACAAATCTACCACCACTGGTCCAAGTCTATCACTTCTTGCCTGGACTATTATAATAGCTCTCAATTTGTCCTCTTGAATGAATGGATGATTAAAAAAACTAAATTTTTATGGGCTTATTATATGCCAACCACTGCTTAAGTACTGGGACACAAATATAAAAAAACAAGAAAGTGCCTGCCCTGACCTCAGTAGCTTACATGCTATTAGATAGGTAACAAACAAAAGAGAGTGATGTCCAAGGAAAGGCATTATGGTCTTCAAAGTTTTCCAGAAGGTCAGTGAGGTTTTAGGGGAGTATATATTGATACATGTCCTTGAGGAATAATGGGTGTGGGGAGGGAAAGGAAGAAGGGAAAGCAGAGAGAAGAAGGCAGCTGTTGAGGAGAAGACCTTTTTCTAATCTGTCCCTCAGTAGGTTCCAAAATAATCTCCCTAAGGAACAAGACTGATCATGATAGAAAAATCAGAATTTAAGAACACTATGAAGGGCCAAGTAGATTTGTACATCAGTTGACTTGCCTGGCCCTTGTAGTGCTAGAAACTCAGCACTTTTCCCCTTTTAACCATAATATAAAATACCAGTTCCTCAGTTTGACACTTAAAGGCCTTCCATAATCTGATTCCAGCCTGTCTTTCAACCCTTGCTTTATGTAACTCTCTTCTTGAAGTCTATTCTCTAGTTAAACTGGACTAGTGCTGTCGAAAGTTACTAGCCATTTCTAGATTGCAAAGGCTATCTATCCCTCCATGCCCATGATGTATGCCTTGCTCATCTTACAGTAGCTCTCGGAATCTTTTTCTTTCAAGACTCATCTCATGTACCATCTTCTCTGCCTAGCCTTCCCTCATCTCCCATTTGAATATCCTATATCTTGTACAGTTCAATTTCCAGGAAAAAAAATGCCTGTATCATTGCCTCCAATTACTTGGCTGCTGCTGCTTAGCTCCTTCTGACCTCATCACTCAAGACAATCTGCCTTCTGACCTCATCTATCAATCTAAACTACTCGCTCCCATCTGGGAGATGTCTGATCTGAAGGTCTTTTCTCAATCCTTCTCCCTGACCTTTCCCTAGGTGTTACTTCTCTCTTTAGGTTCTCTAGCCGTCTTCCTTTTTCTTTGCTGGATTATCATACATGTCCTCCTCTTGTGTGATAGTATATTCCAGGGCTCTGTCCTGGGTCCTTTTATCTTTTCTCTCTGTACTCACTGTCCTGGTGATCTTGTCACCTCCCATGAGTTCCATGTCATCTCTATGAAAATGCCTTCCAGCTCTATATATCTATATATCTAGCCTTGTCTGAGTTCTAGCTCTTAATCACCAAGAGTCTACTGGACATTTCCAACTCAAGTTCCAACTGTAGGCATCTCAAACTCAATATGTATAAAACAGGACTCATCTTTCCAGTCTCCTTAACTTCTGATCCTACCTTTCAACACGTAGTACACATTACTTTTGCAAACTTTATAGTCTAGTCAATCTATCCTCCTTACGTAAGATATCTCCTCTCTAGTCATTTGTAATAGGTGTTTCCTATGCCTGGAATGCCCTCCTTTCTTACTTCTACCTCTTAGAATTTCAATTTTCCTTTAAAATTCACCTCAAGAGTTTCCTTCTACATAAAAGTAGATTTCTTAATCCTCTCAAGTGCTAATGCTTTCCTCTCAATTTATTTTGTATACACACCTAAGGATGCTCTCTCCCTTTATTAAACAGTAAGCACAAGGATAAACATTGTTTAATTGTTGTTTTTCTATCCCTAGAACTGAGTTCAGTGCTTGGCATATAATAAATATTTCTTGAATTTAATTGAATTAGGGGAAACCTTGGTGACTCAGACATTGATGTACATTGCTTTGAGATTGCTTTTATTTCCTCAGCCTAGAGTTTACCAAATGGACTCTATCTAGATAGATGCTTCTATACTCAAGTGAAGCATTAAGATAAGGTAAAAAGGAGTCATGGCACTTGGGGTCAACTTCTGGCTCTGCTATTTATTACCTTTATGAACTTGGACAAGGCACTTAATGTTTCTGAGCCTCAGTCTCCTATGTGTAAAATGAAGGGATTGGATTAGATCATCTCTAAGATCTCTTCCAATTCTAAATCTATGATCCTATGATCTGTTTGCTTTCACAAGATCCTACTTTCCCCTGAAGTTGCTGCTATGTACATTGAATCTCATGTCCTAGGTTGGTGGCTCAAGAACATTTTTTCTCCTCATTTTTCAATACTACATATTTAGATCCATTTTGGGTGAGCTGAAACTGATTGGACAATTAGTGGTACAAAATTATCTTAAATCTGGATGCTTTAAAAATTTCTATCCATTTTTTAAAAGAATTTCAGAAAATAGAGACATTATATACTCAGTTAATCTTAACCACAGGGCTAATTGGTAACATGCAAAAAAACCATTGGTCGTAGACACTCATAGAAGACAAGCCTTCTGGTGAAGATGCTCATTCTATCTCACTGCTACCTTCTAGATCCTGGTAAGAGAAATGTCATGTCACTGTAGCTAATAAGTAACCTCTATCCCAATAATTCATAACCTCTAGATATCTGTCCCACAACTCTTAGGATCTGTGTAGTTCTATACTGAGGAAGACAAAGGCACTAAAATCCATTACAAATGGGCTCATCTAGGGTAAAGACTTCTGGTACACCAAGTCCACCAAGTATGAGGAGGTCAAATAAGGCTAAACAGAAAAGCTGGTAGAATTTCTTTGGGGTCAACATTTATTGCAGGTATTTATCAGTCAGTCTAGCTATATCCTCTCCTCTTACCTCCTTTAGGAAGGGGTCAAGGTAAACCAGGGAGTGAAGTTTATTGTTTTGTTTTGGGCAAAATAAAATTATCTCAGATCGCCTCTGTAACTCTGTGTGACCTTGGCTTGATCATTTCTCTGGGTAAATGGTTTCCTATTAGCAAACTTGGGGTAATATTAGTAATTCTCTAACTCTGTGTGACTTTGACTTGTTCACTTCTCTAGGTAATGGTTTCTTATCAGCAAACTTGGTGTAATACTAGTAATACTAACTACTTCATTTCTAGTCATGCACTTAGTTAAGGAAAGCATGTAGGAGACTTCAATTATAATCACAGGAGTTATTAACAAAGGTGCAGAAGGTTGTCATTAGTGTTGGTAGAAAGTATCCCCATGCCCAGGAATTTGTAGAACTTTTATCTACTGAAAAATCAACACTATATTGTTATTATTATAGTTTATATTATCATATAATGTCATGCAATATTATAATAATATTATAGTTTTTACATTATTAATAATCATAGTTTTCATTTAAATGGGGATTTATGTTTTACAAAGTACTTTACATCAACCCAAGGTAGGTATTACAAACAGAGACTTGGGACAGATTTTAGAGGGTCTATGACCTTGGATGTGGAAAAAATATACTTTTAATATATTTGGTTTCCTTTGTAATCCTATGGATTTTATGTATTTAAATCTATTATTCTGACAAGGAATCCACAAGCTTCATCAGATTGATAAAAGACTCCATGACATAAAAGTTTAACTATCTTAATGCTCAATCTACAGATGAGGAAACTGAGGCTCAAAGAGGCTAAATAATTTGCCCACAGCTAACCTGCTAATTAGTAGTCAGATCTGACACTTGAATTGAGGTCCTTTGTCTTCCAGTTCATTGCTTTGTCTACTGTGCCATGGTTAGCCAGGACAATCCTTTCACTTATGGGAATAAAACCCAGCTGTAACAGGGAAGTGTATAGACTGTGGTGTATAGACTAGAGCATGAGATTTAAATTCAGACCATCTGAGTTTAATTCCTGGTTCTTCTACCTTTAACTCTCTAAGATTCAGTTTCTTCATTTCTAAAATGAGTGGGTTGGATCAATGATCTGCAGAATCCCCTCTAGTTCTCAACTTACAATGCTATGATAATTTTAGCATTAGTGCCAGGTCGGTTGGGAAAGATAGTTTTGAGCAGGGTATAGGACAGTCTCCCAGGGACCCTTGAAATGACATCTCATAGGCAATCACTGACTGCTATCTATGTACCTAAACAGCTATGGCTGATCCCACCTGTCTGGAGGTCAGCTCATGGGAACCGCTGATGGGAAAAAATAGAATACAAGGTTTGTGGTTTATATTTCCTATTTTAAATAAAATCTATTAGAGCTGTTTGGAAAACCTTTTCAGGTAATTCTTTCCCCACAATATGATGGCTTTTAGAGCTGGCCTGATTTCTCTCAACCCTGACTGTGCCATTTACTTGTAAAATGTGACCCCTTTGTACAAAGTGTATTGAGCACATCTTTGTTGCTCATTTTTCCATTCATCAGGGGAAAATTCCAAAGGTTATTTTCCTGAAATCTTAATCTTACCACTTGCCCTATAATTTTGAACTAAAATCCTTCTTTAGACTGATTCACTGCAAAGCCCTAAGGACTGAACAAGGCGCCATTATTATGTAGGTAGCTATTTCCAAATAGCTGGCATTGACTAATTCAACTATTTATAAGTAACTTTGCAAATGTGACTGACCTTCTGATGTGGGGGTTACTGATTATAGGGCTTTAACTGATAAAAAAAAAACTTTCATTAGATCAGGTTAACCCTGAGGCTTCAGTTTGCGTTAGAGAAAATCATGAAGAGAAGGGAAAAATAAGAGTTTTTCTTCTTTTATTGTGAAATCACTAACAAAACTCGACGAATGTAAATATATTTCAATTCAACAAATACTTCTAACATCCTTAAGATGTGAGTTCATGAGTTGTGACTGGCTCAATTGTTAACTCTATGTAGATGACTCCCAAGTCTCTATACTCCAGATTTTAGTCGTGGTCCTGAACTCTAGCCTTGCGCGCCTTGTGGATGGGTCTTCCTGGACGTCCAACAGTCACCTTAAATGGTCTCAAACAGAAATCACTACTCTTCCATATCTTGACTTTCCACACCTCTAAACGTCCCCATCACTATAGAGGACATTACTATACTTTCAGTCACTCAAATTCACAATCTTGGAGGCATCCTTGGTCCTTCCCTTTCTCCTCTCTCCTCCTCCATTTTCTTTCTTTCTTTCCTTCTTTCTTGGCAATTGGGGTTAAGTGACTTGTCCAAGTTTGCACAGCTAGTAAGCGTCAAGCGCCTGGGGTCAGATTTTAACTCAGGTCCTCCTTCCTCTAGGGCCAATGCTGTATTCACTGCGTCACCTGGCTGCCTCCCTCATTCCTCATTTTCCAATGAGTTTGTTTTCCGGTACTTGTCAATTCTCCCTACACAAAATCTATCGTATCTGTCCCCTCGTCATTCTCACAATCACCACCTCACTTCAGGTCTTTAACATCTCTTGCTTGGATTAATTCAATAACCTAACTGGTCTCTCTGTTAACAGTTTCTCCCCTCTCCAATCCATCTTCCACAGTTTCCAAAATTACTTTTGTAAAACATTTCCTAAAGCTCTCCAATGTTTCTAGAATAAACCATGAATTTCTCAGTCAGCTTGACCTTCAAAGTCTTTGACAGTCTGGCTCCAGACTGACTTACACACATCATCTCATTTGAGACTCAGAACAGCTCTGGGAGTCTATAGATAAGGAAATGGCTACTCAGAAGTGGTTTGCCCAAAGTCACGTAGCTATTAAGTGTCAGGAATAGGATTCCAACTCAAGTGTCCTCTCACTTCAGGTCAAGTGCTCTTTTGACCACAGGCTGCCTTTTTGGGCGGAAAAGGGACTAAACTTTTTATTCTGTTTGTCTCCAGAGGGCAGAGCAAAGGTCAAGGGTGGAATTTACATGGAGGATTTTGGGTCAAACTAAGGAAGAATTAGATCTAAAGCTAGAGTGGGTTGTCTCATAATAGAGGGATCTCGTCATTGGAACACAAGTAGAAGATGAATGAACTCTTGATGGGGAGGTTGCAGAGGGTGTCATGTAAAATAGAGTTAGACCATATCAGTACTTCCAAATTCAAACTGTACTGAGGACCAGTAAAACCCCAAATTTGCTGTATGCATGAAATAGACTTAAAACATAAACATTCATACACAGTGAAAAATAAGGATTTGGAGTAGAATTTTATTATGTCCTAACCCGATCCAAAAAAGCAGGAGTGACAATCCTGATCTCAAACTCATCAAAAGTAAAAATAGATACACACACACATACACACAAACCAAGAGAAAACTACATTTTAAAGCCTTAGTAGGTAATGAAACAACATCAACATTAAACATCTACACAGCAGCATGAATGATATCTAAGTAGTCAAAGGAAGGCCATATGGCGGAGTCATAGAGAACAGGCACACATTGGCTATATGACTTTGGACAAACAACTTCACTCATTAGGGTGTGAGTTGCTTGAGAACTTTTTCTGTTTGGGTGAGCGGTTTGGTGTTTTGTGGGGCTTTCCCTCCACCCTGCATCTCTTTGTGTCACCATCACTTAGTACAATGCCCAACACATAGTAAGTACTTAACAATGCTTCTTGGCTTCCTGCCTTTAGAAACATGATAATCATGATAAGTAATATTTTAACAAGAAAATAATAGAAAAGAAAACAATAAAAATAATAAAAACAACAAAAATATTAAAATTCACTTTAATATAACAATTGATACTGAAAAAGCCATTGACAAAATAAAGCACTTGCTTATTTTAAGAATACGAAGAATAAATGTCTTTCTTTGACATGATAATTAAAAAAAAATCCTAAGCCATGAGTAGGCATTATTAATCAATCAACAAGCAACAAGCATTTATTAAGCACTCATGTGTCAGGTAGAGGGCAATTAGGTGGTTCAGTGGATAGAATGCTGAGCCTGGAGTCAGGAAGACTCATCTTTCTGTGTTCAAATGTGGCCTTAGACACTGACTAGCTGTGTGACTCTGGGCAAGTCATTTAACTCTGCTTCAACTTCCTCAATTGTAAAATAAGCTGTAGAAAGAAATGGCAAGCTATTCCAGTATCTTTGCCAACAAAACCCCAAATGGGGTCACAAAGAATCGGACATAACTGAAATGACTTTAAGAGAAATGCGTCAGGTTATGTGCTGAGCTACTTAGAGAGGAAAGCACTAGTAGCCAAGGAGACCAGGAAATACCACCTAGAATAGGTAGTGTTGGAGATGAATCTTAAAAGCAGTCGGGTATTCTAAGTGTTGGAAGTGGAGAGGAGAGAATTCCAGACACAGGGAACAGCCAGTGCACATGGATGAAGATGGGAGTGAGTGTCAAATGTGAGTAATGGTGCATAAGCCAGTATTTATGGATCATAAAGAGTATGCAGAGAAAGTAAAATTCAAGAAGATTGCAAAGGAAGGAAAAGGCAATATTGTAAAGAACTTTAAGTGACAAAGGACTTTCTATTGTAATAGTGAGCCAACAACATGGTAAGACCTCTACTTTAGGAAGATCACTTTAGCAGCTGAGTGGAAGGTGATTTGGAGTCATGAGAAGATTAAGACAGAGAGACAAAGTAGAAAGATATTGTAATAGATCAGGAAAGAAATAATAATTAGTGTAGTAGCTATGTGTGGAGAGAAGGAGACATATATGAGAAGTGTTATGAAAACACAAATGACAAGATCTGGCAACAGATTAATTATATGGGAAGATGAGAGCAAGAATTGGGGCTAGGGCTGAGACTGAGTCTGTAGGAACAGAAGAATGTTTGCTGTTCAGTCGTTTCAGTAGTTTGGCTCTTTGTGATTCCATTTGGATTTTTCTTGCCAAAGATATTAAAGTGGTTTGCCACTTCCTTCTACAGCTCATTTTACAGATGAGGAAACTGAGGCAGGCTGATGCAGCTTGTAAGTGTCTGAGGTCACATTTGAACTCAGGTCCTTCTGACTCCAGGGCTAATGCTCTAATCACTATGCCATCTAGCTGCTCAAAGATGGTGGTACTCTGGACAATAACAGGGAATTTTAGAAGACAGGAGGGCTTTGGGAAAAGACAAGGAGTCTTGCTTTGAACATGTTGATTCTGAGATGTCTATGGGACATCTGGTTCAACATGTCCAATAGGCAGTTGGAGATTATGGGACTCACAGGAGAGTCTGAGGCTAGATAAATACATCTGGCAATCACATGATAACTGAATCTATGGGAGACATTCAAGGGATTTATAGAGAAAGAAACTATAAGACTTGATAACTGATAGGATATGTGGAGTGTGCAAGAGACAGACGTCAAGGATTACACTGAGGTTGCAAACTTGGGTGACTTGGAGGATGGTGGCACCTCCTGTAGTCATAGGGATGTTCAAATAAGGCAACAGAAACAATGAAACTTTCCCAGTTAGATCAGTGATAAAGCAAGGGTGCTCCCTGTCTCTATTACTATTTGATATAGCGGTAAAAATGGCTAGCTATAGCAATAATATGGTATGGGGCAGGGAACTGAGGGGGGTGAAAGAAAAAGCATAGACCAAGGGGAACAAAAGATATTTCTATTTGCAGACAATCTGATGCTTTACCAGAGTATACATGGGAAAAAATGTATCATTTTTGTAAAGTTAGAGGATACAAAATAAATCTATGAAAAACTCCAGTGTTTCTCAAAACTTACATCAAAACCCAGGAAGAAGAGAAACTCCATTTACAATAACAGCAAAAATAATTAAATATCTTGGAATTAATTTAATGAAACACATATAGGATTTATGCAAATGAAACTACAAAATTTTTTTAATAGAAATAAGAAAATGCCTAAATAATTGGAGAAAGATTCAATGTTCATGGCTGAACTTCACCCATGTAGTAACAATATTATTAGAGTTTCAGTACTATATTAATAAAATATCAAAAGGATTATTCATAGAATTAGATGAAGTAAAAACAAATTTCATCTGGAGAAAAAAAGATTTAAAATATCAAGGTATAGGTAAAATGGGAAGGAGTGGGGGATGGTCTTGGTATTACCATATCCTAAACTATATTAATAAAATAGAAGTTCTATTACTGGATTAAAAAAAATAGAAAAGTTGATCAGTGGAATGTGATAGACTCACCAGACTTAAAAACAGATGCCATGGCAGCCTTGAGTTTCAGAGCCCAAACTACTGGACAACTGCCTATTCACTTAGAATGAATTTCTAGAGAGCACTGTGGGGAACCTTTGACTTAGATAAGTAACTCATGCCCTGTACCACTGTAAATTTCAGGCAGATAAATAATCTAAAATATTAAAAGTCAGAACATAAAAAATAGAGAACAGAAGGTTCCTACTTAATGATAGGTGGAAGATCAAAGAGATTATGAAAGGCAAAACAACAAATAATAGTCAATAAACATTTATTAGGTACCTATTAGGTACAAAGCACCATGCTAAAAGTAAGTGCTAGGGAGGCAAAGAAAGGTAAAACACAGTCCTTAGGGAGTTCACAGTTTAACAGGGAGACAATGGAATCAGCCAGGTACAAACAAGCTATAGACAGGATAAATGAGAAATGATTGACAGAGGGAAGGCACTAGACTCAAGGGAAATCAGAAAAGGTTTCCTGTAGAAAGTGGGATTTTAGTTTGATAATTGAAGGAAGCTAGGTGGTGGAGATGAGATGGGAGAGAATGCCAGATATGGGGAACAGCCAGTAAAGATGCCTGGATTTGGGAGATGGAGTATCTGGTGTAAGTAAGGAGGTCTGTGTCACTAGAGTGAAGTGCGTGTGTTGGGGCGGGGGAGAGTAATAAAGTGTAAGAAAACTGGAAAGTTGTGCAGGTTATTTAGAGATTTTAACACCAAACAATTTAAATTTTGATCTCAGAGATGATAGGGAGTCACTGGAATTTATCAGATAGGTGGGGTGACATAGTTTTAGGTGTTTTAGGAAGATCATTTTGACAGAAAAGATTGGAAGATGGACTGCAGTAAAGAGAGAGTTGTGGCAGGCAGATCTACAACAATCCAGGCATGAGGTGGTGGCAATGTTGGAAGAGTTAGAAGAGAGAAAGGGGCATATGCAAGAGATGCTACCAAGGTAAAATCGACAAGCTTTGAAAACAGATTGGATATGAGGGTGAAAGAGACTGAGGAATCAAGGTTTCAAGCTTGAGTGATTGAGAGGTAGATATAATAGGAAGCTAGGAATAGGGGAAGGTTTGGAGAGAAAGAGAATGAATTCAATTATGGATGTGCTGAATTTAATATGTCAATAGTACATTTAGTTCAAATTGTTTAATAGTTAAGCAGAAGTATGAGACTAGAGACTAGCCCAGGGGTTAGGGCTGGGTACATAGATTTGAGAATCATTAGCATAGATATGATAATTGAATACACAGGAACTGATGAGATCATTGAGGGCTACTGTTTAGAGGGAGACAAGAAAAGGGAATGAGACTTGGTTCTGTGGAACACCTATGGCTAGTAGGTATAACCCGGACTATATAAAATTAAAAACATTTTCACAAATGAAATCAATGCAGCTAGCATGAAAAAAAATCCATAGAGCAGAAAAATATCTTGGCATTAAATAATTGATTAAAGTCTGACATCCAAAACCTATAGGAAATTTGATGCAATTCTAAACAATTAAGATAATTATCTAATACACAAATTGTTAAAGAATAGGAACAATGAACAAAATAAGACATACAGATTATCCAGTATAAGTTGAAAATGTCCAAAATTGCTAATAATTAAAGACATAAAAATTAAACAACTTTGAATCTATCTCATGCTGATCAAGCTAGTAAAGATGGCAAAAGATAGACAATCACTATTGCAGGAGTTGTGGGAAGTGAAGCACACTAATTCACTGCTGGTACAACTGTGAGTTGGCTCAGTGACTGTTCTGAAAAAACAATTTGGAATGATGTGAGAAAAGTGTCCAAATTATTCACACTCTTTTACCAGAATTTCTACCACTAAGATTATATGTCATGTTGGTTACTGACAAAAGACCTGTGTACAAAAATGTAGCATTCTCTGTTGTAACAAAGAGCTGAAAGCAAACGTATTTGCCCATGAAAATATTCTGATATGTAAAAATTACTTCACAGTAATGATGAGTATGAAGATTTTATGGAACATGATATGGAGTGAAGAAAGCAGAAGCTTTCAAAACCATAAGAAGCCAATGACTAAGAAAATGTAATTAAAATCAACGACAAGTGTCCATAGAACTCTGGTCAAATACATGTTATTGCCACATTCTACCAAAGTTAAAGTCCACCCTTCCCCTTTTCTTTGTTAACAATTAATCAGATGGGGTGGATATATTTTGTATAGGTTTTACTTTATTGTTGGTAAGCATCTGTCATGTGGAAAAAAATGTATCAAAATGTTAGAAAGAAAAGAAAAGAAAGAAAGAAAGAAAGAAAGAAAGAAAGAAAGAAAGAAAGAAAATGAACTACCAGCCAGGTTCTATGCAGGAATTTGGAAGGAGTCTGTGAGGGCTACTGCCAAACAGATAGATGGCATGTGTTTTTCTATTACTGGTACCAAATGCTCCCCTTCATTGACTTAGATAATTGAGAATTGGCTTTATTTTCAAGTAACTAGACAGAAACCAGCTCTTCCCCCTCCAAAATGTTTATCTCTAATATTTCAATAGGTTGATGTATCTGTGATCTTTTCCATATGGCTACTTCATTCAATAGCACGTATCACAACCTGCTATGCCTTCTTATTCTGCATTTGCATATTGTTCTTATTTTCAGTCATGTCCAACTCTCCATGACCTCATTTGGGGTTTTATTGGCAGAGACATTGGAGTGGTTTACCATTTCCTTCTTCAGCTCATTTTTCAGATGAGGAAACTGAGGCAAACAGGGTGAAATGACTTGCTCGGGGTTACACAGTTAGTAAATGACTGAGACCAGATTTGAACTCAAGAAGATGAGCCTTCCTAACTCTAAGCCTAGCATTCTATCCACTATGGCAGTACCTACCTAAAGGAATACTGCTGTTAAGAAAAAAAAAAAAAAGGTCTGAGATTCTGAGATCTGGTTCCTATTTTCTTTCTTTCTTTTTCTTTTTGGAGGCAATCAAAGTTAAGTGACTTGCCCAAAGTCAGGCAGCTAGTAAGTATCTGAAGTAAAATTTGAATCCAGGTTCTCCTGACTCCAGGGTTGGTGGTCTATCCACTGCACCATCTAACTGCTCCAGTTGGGATAATATTTTCCATAGGATCATAGGACATTAAATCTAGGAAGCATTTAAAGGATCCTCTTCTTGACATCCTTATCTTACAGAAGAAACTGAGACCCATTTATCACATGGGATATGGCTCACACAAAATGATCTAGAGACCAGAATTTGTTTTTGTTTTTTTTTTCTTCTTCTCCTCTATAATAGACCTACAAACCAAATCTTACCAGTAGGTAACAATCCTTGAGAAAAGCTGTAGAAAGAGAGGAAAGGCAGCTTACAAGGTGTTTTGGTTCTGTGGCTCAGACTATACAATGAGCGTAATGGCACCAAATGCTTCAGTTACTTGTGAATAAACAGTTAATAGCATTTTATCATCTCCAGTTGTGTACATTTACTGGTTTTGATTGCTTCCCATTGCAGATTCCAAAATGCCTTTAGGAATACACAGAGCAATTCCCTTGAATAAACACACTTTATATTGCAAACAACAAAATCAGATACCGCCACCCCAAGTCCCCCCAAGGTCCTTCCCTTCTTTTATAGGTATATTTATTTTTATCACCTGACATCTGCTTCTAAATTACACTCTGAACCTTTTGTTCCAGAGCACCTAGTTTATGGTGAAAAAGAAAAGAAATGCTGGTTGAATGAATGAAATTTGTAAACAGTGGCAGGGTTAGAAACACATTCTTGTTGTCACAAGCAGGGATGGCCATCTCAAGTATTTTATCCTTTTCCCACCTGAGGATCAGATCTTTTAATGTTTCCTTTTCAGAGATCTGTGTGCATGAGAACAGAGCAAAAGGAATAGGAGGGGGGGAAGGAAACGGAAAGGGAGAGAGGGAAAGAGAAAGGGAGAGAGGGAAAGAGAAAGGGAGAGGAAGTGACAGTAGGGAGGGAGCCAGCAGAAGGAAGGAGGGGAGAGAATTATAGGGGGTAAAGAGAAGGAAAGAAATAGGGAGAGAGAGAGATGGGGAGGTGGAGGGAGGGTAGGAGGGAGTGAAAGAAGACAGAAAGACAGAGACAAGAGATAGAAAGAGGACAGAAAGACAAAGGGAGATAGACTGAGACAGAATAGGAAGGGAGCAAAAGGAGAGCAGGCTTGTGTGTGTTACAGGTAACAGGAAGCAGAGGGGGCAGGGAGCAGGGGGAGGATGTTCTTTCACTTAAACGATTCTACCTCTTACCTGCCTGAGCTGGAGCAGACAGAGGATTTAACAGGTCTGAATTGTCACATCATTTTCTCTCCGACCCAATTGCAGGCAAAACGCTAATAAACAATGTCCCCCTGCGAGAACCAGCAGCTTCTAAATCATTAATCTTCTTCCAGACCTTGATATTCAATACAGGTGTAGGAATAAACACTCTAAGCCCTCGGGTTCCATCATCAGGGCTTGGAAAAGCTTCAGTGAAATTCTATAACAAAGGGCCTCAGCGGTTCCTGCGACTTTCTCTTTGTTCTAACTTTTTTTTTTATCTCTCAGAAAAGCGGAGGGATTTCCTCCAGGGATTAAGTGAAGGAAACAACCTGAGGTGGAGGTAGGGTTTCATTAGAATTGAGAAACACAAAAGGACCCCAAAGCTGACTGGGTAGACTCCCCACCCTCCCCCCAACCGCCTTGACTGCTTTCCGTCTTGCACCAGTACGGGAATTCTTTCCTTGGGCTATCTCAGTTCACAAATCCCTGTAATCTCTACTCCAACCAATTTCTCCAATTATCTAGGCCAAGTTGAAGGAAATGTTTGGGCTTGAGGAGGCAAGAGAAATGAGGGATCCCTAGGGTTCATTGATCTAGAGTTGAAAGTCACCCAACTTCAGAAGTCATCCAACTCTATCATTTCACAAATGGGAAACTGAGGCCCAAGCAGGTTGAACAGGTAGTCAGCATCCAAGGTGTGACACAATCCTATGTCCTTTCTCTCCCTAGTGAGTGTCCTTTCCAATGTACAATGAAGGGCAGGAGAAGAAAACGGAGGAGACTCGATTGCTTGAGGAAAGAAAAAAGATTCCACCCAGACACAGAAGAAATATTTGCCTCACTTCTCATCTATCTTGCCACATTTTGGTGTAAGAATAGAGACCCAAAAAGACAAGATGTAGAGGCAAGAGACTGTTAGTTACTTAATTGTTGGTTTAGCACAGTGTTTGGCACATAGTAAGAGCTTAATAAATGCTTGTTGACTTGATTATTGAAGTTTAACAAACAGTGGGATTTTTAACTTGGAGTCTCTGAACTTGGATAGCACAAAAAAACAGAAAACAAAAAACAAAAAAACCACATTCTAATTTCCACTAAACTCTAACTGAAATTGAGCATTTTTTTTCATTACAAACATAGGTAACCAATCTGATTCCAAGAAGGGGTCCATAGGCTTCACCAGGCAGCCAATAGGGCCCATGACACACAAAAAGTTAAGAATCCCAGGTGTAAAGAATGAACAGAGCATTTGTTCACAGAATAGGTTTTGGTTTTGCAAGAGGCCTAAGATACTACTGTGTAAATTTCCATGGGCCAGACTTCATCTCATCCTACATGGAAAACTGCTGAAAGGATTAGGGCTGTGATAATAAATTGAAAGGATGTGTCAAAGTAACTGCAATAATGTCTACCTGCCATATCTACAAGCAGCATATGGTTAGATTAAAAAGGCGTCTGTCCTTTCTATTAAAGAGAAAGTAAAAACACATCATTTAACATATCTAGCCAGGCTTTCACTTTCTGAAACTCTCATGGAAATGGACTGGTTAGAGTGTTCTTTGATTTAATTTGGTGAGTTTTACTTCCTGACTGGTGTCTGAGATGTCCCTAGTGATCTAGATCGGCCTCCATTCTCTTGAAGTAAAAAGACAGGATCCTAATTTTTGAGGCTGAATTCATAAAAATACAGTTGAGGGACTTGGCCATTTGGTGGCAGTGGGAAGTGAGGTCCAGTTTGGGCACTTTTTCCCTCCTTCAACCTCTGCCTCTTGGCAAATCATTAGCCTACTCTTTTTTTCCTTCTGTTTGCAAAGGCTGCCATTATACTACCCAGTTTAGGCATGTATAGCTAACAGAACTTGACCACTACACCATATTCCTAAGCCAGTGTACATTCAAAAATGCTCCAGTTCATGAAATTGAGAACCTTTGAACTTGCTGAAGCCAAGGAGGTACAGACCATCCAGGGAAAATTCAGTGCTGAGAAGATATTCATTGATTTGGGATAATTCTACTTCTAAATGCACCCAAGGACCTTCCTGCTGTTTATTTATTAAATCTGTTCATGAGTTACTTGTAAATTACATGACAGTAAACTCTACTTGGGAAATTCTGATCAATATCTGAGAAGCTGGATGGATAACTAATCCTTATATGTAACCACTGCTCCTCCCTGACATGTAAGTACACACTTACAGAGTTGGGAAGTCTAACTTTACACCATACAACAAAAAGGAAATGTTAAGTTTCCCTGTGACGATCAAGATTACTTTAGATTTATGAGACACTAACACCACCACCAAAACACACATTGCCTGCTTTCTAAAATGACCAATGACCAAGGAGAATATGGGTTCCAGTCAAATAGGGTAGGGGATCAGAAGAGATGATCTCTAAGGTCCTTTCTAGATCTAAGAAATAATAACAGTATTAATAATAGCTAGCAGTTATATAGCTCTTTAAGATTTGCAAAGCACTTCACAACCATTATCTCACAACAACCCTGGGAGGTAAGTACTACTGTTGTCCCCATTTTATAGATAAGAAAACTGAGGCAGAGCTGAAGTTAAATGACTTGTCCTGAGTCACACATTACTAAGTGTCTGAGGCTGGATTTGAATTCAGGTGTTCCTGACTCCACACCCAGTACTCTATCCATTATACCTCATACACACATACACACACACACACACACACCACATACATATATGTGTAAATTTTTATGAGCACAATATACATATACATTGAGAGTATCTTTCATAAGGATATTAGAAGGCAAGTGATATTACATGGTAACTGTGGAATTCATTATGATATTCCACACTAAACCAAGGCAAAACACTTCTAACATAATATTACTTGTTTGCTGCAAAAAAAATTTGATTGGATAGAGCAAAATGTTCCTTTAAAGGCTGTCCTATGTATATGAAATTATATCAGCTTCTTCTAAACATATAACAATAGAGATAACCTTGTTTGTTGATACTGTGATTATTGAAAACAGTCAAGGCATGAAATAGAGAGAACCAACATAGAATTCAAGTCAAGGAAGAGTCTTTATAAAAGGTGAGGTCTTCCAGATATTAACTGTTTAAAAATGATATGGCATCAGCATCATGCATCAGCAACCTGGCAGATCCTCTTAAAGTAAAACCACAATGACTCAAGAGTCTGGCTTAACTATATACACAGGAAAAATGAAGCAGCAGAAGAGTCTATTGTTGTTACTATGATATGCAGCTGGATGTGCAACCCATAGATAGGGTTTGTCTATCACTATGTATGAGCATGTATAGATACACGTGTATTCTATCATCTGTCTGTCTATTCATCCATCTCTCTGCATCATTTCTGTCTATTCTTCTCTTTTGCTCAATCATCTATCCATCCATCCATCCATCTATCCACCTATCTTTGGAAGTCACTGGGTTAAGCCTATAGTTGAGCAGGAACAACCAAATTAGATTGTTTTCAGGGATTTGTGGGTTTAAGTGGGTTTGTGTATGTGTGTGTGTGTGTGTGTGTGATTCTA
Source organism: Potorous gilbertii (assembly GCA_028658325.1). NCBI lineage: Eukaryota > Metazoa > Chordata > Mammalia > Diprotodontia > Potoroidae > Potorous > Potorous gilbertii. Next base: position 217,803,757 of record CM053770.1, read on the forward strand.
AGCTTCGTCCATAACCGACCTCCTCCATTTTCAGATGGGCTGGTTTCCAGAAAGCAGTTAGTCTATTGCTGTGTCAAAATTATAAGTTCTTTCTTTTTGGTAGGATCTGCCTGAGCTTGTAACTTCATCAAGTTCTTTTTTAAGAAACTGAGGTCACTTCTATATCATCCTAAGGCAGGAGAACAGGTCTTTCATGGAGAAAGGAAGAAACTACTTTCAGTGAGTTTATGTGTCTTGACCTGGCTGAATTACCCCACAGAGACCTCAAAGAACTTGATCATTGAACTGCTTACTACAGATCATCTTTCAGGATTAATGGAGAAGGGCAGGACAGGTATTAGACCAGAGAGGGGGAATGATCCAGATTTTTCCAAAAAAGGGGAAAATATGCCACTAATTGTGACCTTTTATGTTCTAAAATTAGTTTTTGCGTAATTTGTGAGGATTTGAAAAGGTGTAGGGTGATCATTAAGAATTAGTTAAGGAAAAAAATTACATGATAATTTTGTTACATATTTGAAAGGAATTAGCAAATTGTGCATGGGTCAGTTTCATGGATAAGTTAAGTGACTTTCCTAAAGTCACACAAGTAATAAGAGTCTAAGGCAGATTGATTTATTTATTTTTTCATTAGCATTTGTTTTTGAAACTTTAAGTTCCAAATTATCTTCTTTCCTCCCTCCCTTCCCCCTCATTGAGAAGACAAGCAATTTGATATAGGTTATATATGTGTAGTCATGCAAAACATATCCGTAACAGTCATGTTGTGAAAGAAAACAGACCAAAAAAAAAAAAACCTCAAGAAAAGTAAACAAAGTAAAAAAGTATGCTTCCATCTAATCTGTACTCAGATACCATTAGGTTCTTTCTCTGGGGATGGATAGCATTTTTTACCAGTTCCTGCAGAGTTATCTTGGATCATTGCATTGCTAAGAATAACTAAGCCATTCACAGTTGATCATCTTACATCATTGCTGTTACTTTGTATACAGTCCATTTCACTTTGCATCAACTCCTGTAAGTCTTTCCAGGTTTTTCTGAGAGCATCCTGCTCATCATTTCTAACAACACAAGAATATTCCATCATAATCACATACCACAACTTGTTCAGTCATTCTCCAATTGATGGGCATCTCTTCAGTTTCTAATTCTTTATTCCCAGAGAAGAGCTGCTATAAGTATTTTGTATCATTTTCCTTTTTTTTTTTTTTAATTTCTTTTGGGATACTGACCTAGTAGTGGTATTGCTAGGTCAAACGGTATGCCTGGTTTTATAGCTGTTTGGGAATAGTTCCAAACTGTTCTACATAATAGTCGAATCGGTTAACAACCTCACTGTCAGCGCATTAACATCTCATTTTTCCCACATCCCCTCTCACATTTGTCATGTACCTTTTCTATGCTATTAGACAATCTAAATGAGTATGAGGTAGTACCTCAGAATTGTTTTAATTCGCATTTCTCCAATCAATAGTGAGTTAGAATATTTTTTTTTCATATGGCTATGGATAGTTTTTGTTACTTCATCTGAAAACTGATTGCATCTTTTGATCACTTATCAATTGGGGAATGACTATTTTTATAAATTTGACTCCATTCTCTACATGTTTGAGAAATGAAGCCTTTATCAGAGAAATTTGCTTCAAATTTTTCACCATTACTATTGCTAACTGCGTTTCCCTCCATCCTATTCCCTCCACTCATTTATTCAATAGAATAAATTTCTATTCTTTCTAAATATTCAATTCTTTCACCTTGTCTCTCCTCAAGTGTTTTGCTTCTGACAGGCCCCTCCCAATCTACCTTCCTTTCTATCATCCCCCCACCCCCTTTCTTATCTTCTTTCTCTCCTACTTTCTTTTAGGGTTAGATATATTTCTATACCCAATTGAGTGTGTATGTTATTCCCTCTTTGAGCCAATTCCGATGAGAGCTTAGAATCACACACACTCATACTCACTCCTTGTCACATCCCCCCTTTTCCCTTCTACTGCAAGGTTTTTCTTGTGAGGCAGGATCTGAACTAGGGTCTCCGGACTATATAACCACTGCTCTTTTTATGGTACCACAATGCTGCCTGTTGAAGTGAAGATGCCTGATATCTCTTAGGACATTATTGTCCCGAGATGACAATATATCCTAGTTAGGTGACTGCCAGTGTCCAAAAATTGGGGATTAATACATTAGTGTCAGCTTGGAGTAAGGTCTATAGTATGTCCCTGGGATTTTGTTCTTGGCTTGCTGCCACTCTACATTTTAATCAGTGACTTGGGTGAAGGCACAGTTGGCATGCTTCTCTAGTTTGTGAATGGCCCCTATCTGTGACGAATAACTAGTCCTGTGGATGATTGAATCAAGATGAAAAATATCTTCACAAACTATACAGGAAGTGGGCATTTAGATAGGGATAAACATAAAAGTCCTAAACCGAGGTTAAAAAATACAAGCAGCAGAGGAGGGGCAGGAGGGTGGTGTTGGGGAGATATGACTAGATAAAAATTTCCATGAAAAATACTCAGGGTTTTTAGTTGACTCCAAGCCTAGGATGAGTCAACAGTGTGATGTGGTTGTCCAAAAAAAAAAAGCAAGCTAATGCAATCTTAGGTTGCATTAAAGTTTAAAACAAGGAAAACAATGGTCCCACTGTACTCTGTGCTGGCCAGACCACACCTGGAGTATTGTGTTCTGTTCCGGGTGCCAGCTTTTCAAAGGAACTTTGGGGAGGTGGAGCATATGGAGAGGAAGGCAATCTGCATGATGAAGGGATTCAAAACCCTGACATCTGAAGGTCAGCTTAAAGAACTAAGGATCTTCAGCATGGATTTTTTTAAAAAAGGCTTAAGGAATATTCATTTAAACTACAGAGCCTTTATTTTTCATTTTTTTTATCATTAATTTCTGGAGAAAAAAATGAAAGAGCATGTGATATTCACAGGGGATCCTTAATCTACAGTTGAAAGGGACCTCAAAGTCTAATCCCCTCCATGTAGAAACCGAGATGACACAGACAGTGATTTGTCCAAGGTCACATGGGAAGTATTGGAGGAAGAATCTGAATGACAGATCTCAGACACCAGAGCTGGGGTGCTTTCTGCTGTACCAGGCTTGCTGTTCAGTATCTGAAGTGATGTCTTTGAGAAAGAGGAATTAGACATTCATCAGCAACAACTGCTGGAAAACCATTATGAGTGTAGAGGAAATAAAAGTTAAATAGGAAAAAGGGAGCTAACACCACTGACTTTGGCCCCGATGACAGCCCATCCTTGGACCAAAGAGACTTCATTTCATTCTTTCTCTTATTATCATGGATCTGGTTCTGATTTCTAAGGTCAGTGATGTATGCTGGCCCCACTCCTTGATGCCAGTCTACACAGGGAGCTGTGAGAAGCCCTAATACAGCAGCTATAGCAGCCCAGGGTTAGGTGAAGGAGACTTTATTTTCCATTCTTTATTTTTTTTGAAACTAATTCGGAAATTCTCCACCTGAGAAAACAGAAATGGCTCATCTGCATGTGGATCATTATCTCTATCCTTAGACATTTGAAAAATGATATAGGATACTAGTCTATACACCCAGAGACCAAAGAAAGAGGAACAGGATACACGTATTTATGGCAGCTCTTTTTGGAACTGGAAGAATTGGAAACTGTGAGGGTGTGCCTCAATTGAGGATGGCAGAACAAGTTATGGTATAAGAATGTGATGGAATACTATTGTGCTATAAGAAGTGATGAAGGGGATGGTTTCAGAGAAACGTGGGAAGACTTGTATGAACTGATGCAAAGCGAAGTAAGCAGAATCAGGAGAACAACTGATACAACAGTGACAATACAGTAAAGACTATGAAAGACTTAGGAACTCAGATTAATGGAATGACAAACCATAATTCAAAAGGACTCAAGAAGACTTACCTACCTCTAGACAGAACTGATGTTCTATTACAGAATGAAGTAGATGTTCTTCTCCTTTCTTCCTCCCTCTCTCCTGTCTCTCTCTCTCTCACTCTCTCTTTTTCTCTCACTCTGTCTCTCTGTCTCACTCTCTCTCTCTCTCTCTCACACACACACACACATACTGCACTTTCTTTTTCTTTCTTTCTGACATGGCCAATGTAGGAATCTGTTCCACGTGACCATACATCTTTGAAATGGATTTTGTTTTTCTTGATTTCTCAGTGGCTGGGGAGAGGGAAAGGAGAGGAAGAGAATTCAAAATTGAAAATAAAATTGAATTTACAAAAAGAAAAAGAAAATGGTGTTCAGGGTTTTTAGTTGGGAAAGAAGGATCCAAGATCAAGAGATGACCTCAGCAACCATCTAGCTCAACCCCTTTCTGTTACAGATGAGGAAACGGAGACCCATGGGAGGGAAATGACTTGTCCAAGGACACACAGGTTAACACATTTGAACTCAGGACCTTTAACTCCAGAGTCAGTGAGTGCCCTTTCCACCACACCATGTGGCCTCAGGACTTTCTGGAATTTCATCAAGACTTAGGAAAATTCATACAAGAAAAATTTTAAATGTCAATACTGAAAATTCTTCAAAACATTTTTATTTTCTATCGTTATTTTCACAGCATTTAGAAAAATCAGAATGGATGATTCTATAGATTCATATAAAGAATGTTGGCTATGGAAGTCAGGAGGTCCAGATTTTTCCAGGTCTTATATGAAAAGCATGGACAAATTGTTATAGAAATTGTCTTTATTATTTGAAGAACAGAGTAGAGAAGTAAACCGAAATTGGTTTTCTCTAGGAGGTTATTAAAAAACACCATTTAATCTTTGCAATGTTTGGAAGTGTCTAAAAAATCCAAACCATATTTGATATAAAGGTACTTGCAATCCATGAACAGATGATCAAAAACTCAGTTTTTGACTTCATAGATAAAATAAAATTAAAGTGTGGGACTATTAAATATATATGTATACATATATATATATGTATATATGTACCCATATAACAAAGGACTGCATTAAAAAAAAAGTCTAGCCCCCTTCCCTAGTCACTTGCAGATATTGTAAATATGAATTGATTTTTTTTAAATGTTTCCTTTCATCTTGATACAGGTAAACACAACCTGCAGATTACTCTTGGTCAATGCCAGTCATCAGATAACTGTGACCAAAATCACAAGGTAACATACGACTATAAAAATCCCATAGGCTTCAATAATTAGCTTGTTTTCTTCACTTTGATCTGAAAGCTTGTTTTAGGAAAAAACACAAAACACAATAAAATTCAATCTGATATCAAGATTCTTTAGAAAGGGTCAGCTTATTTTTATTGTCTTTTTCAACTATCATTTGTGACAAAATGGTTAGATGATGATGCCGTTGCAGGTTAATTTTTTTAAAAAGGGCTTTGCTACTCAGCAGCCAGAAGTCACCCTTCTTAGCCAACAATATTGCAATATACTTAATCCCTCGTGCTCCGTTTTGGATCTTGAACATCCTGAAATTACATTCACATAATCTTTAGGAACCCTTGCTTCCAGGCATCAGTGCAGTGTGTTCATCTTTCAAAGGAAAGAAGTGTATTTCCTTACCTATTCACTGTCCTTAATGACAGCTATTCCCCCTTGGAGGGAGGGGGATGACCACTAGCAAAACAGTGGAAAACAAATGAAAATAAAAACCCATTGTGCATAACTTTTTTAGCCAAAAGTCATGTATACTCTTAGATGTCAAGTTGGTAGGGAAATTCTTAGTGGCTTATCCTATTTAAATTGTGTTTTCAAGGCATTATTAAGAAAGGAAATTTTTTTTGATAGAAGCTTCAATGGAATGGAGAATGGTATATTGAGCCAGGAAAAAAATCTACTCCTTGGATTTCTCACAAATTTCTTCAACTCTGTTCTCCAAAGAACCCCACTCGATGCTGATGAGAGCGGGCTCCTAACCTGGCAGGATCTAGCCTCTAGATGATTAAAACAGGCAGAAATTCATATTCACTTACACACATTGTAGATAAGCTACAACTATACAACTCTAGGTAGAAACAAAAATTCCAAATGTTAATATTTTCAATTGGCCTTGACTACCATCCCCTGTCAATATTTCCATTAATCCTTGAATGTGGGTTTTTTGTTTTTTTGTTGGTTTGGTTTTGCTTTGGTGTTCAGACTTAAGAAATGCTGTAATGGTTTGCTTGTTGTTGAAGTATAAAAGAATTGTCTGTTAATTTTCTAAGATCCTATAAAAACCAGTGTTCACCGGCACATGTACTCAAACGTGTATTCAGCTTCTCTGTTCTCTGTTAAAAATCTTCTGTTGATTTTCTAGGCAGTCTTTCAATTTATCCTCCGTCAATGTCAGTCGCTGCTCCAGAATAGATACAGTCTACGAAAAGAGGACAACGAACAGATGACGATAATAAAGATAAATTCATCACCCTTTGCTAGAAGGGCTCAGGGTAGGGGTTCTTAATCTTTAGGGGATCATAGATCCCACTGGGCAGTCAGCTTGGATGCCTATGGATGCCTTCTCTGAATAATGTTTTTCAAAGCATAAAATAAAATATATAGGATACAAAAGGAATCAATTCTACTGAAATACAGTTACCATAACATTTTTTAAAACTAGTTCACAAGACAGTAAGTTAAGCACTTATCATGTAAAGTAAAAAGCCCCGTAGGTCCTGTTGGCCTGAGCACATCACTAGAGTGGCCTTCCAGGAAAGGAGGGAAAATACGAAGCTTTTAAGCAATAAGGGATCAATCTGTAGGACTTCTTCACCTTTTTGATGTCACAGGCCTCTGACAACCTAGACACACACCTATGGGCCCCTTCTCAGAATCATGTTTTTAAATAAATGAAAGAAAGGCTAGATTTCAGTTGGAAGTAAGTGAAAATAATGATGAAATTTTTTTCCCCTCTATAGATGTTCACAGACCCCATGAAATCTATCCATGGAATCCCTCTGGGATCCACAAATTAAGAACCCCTAAACTAGGAAGGCTGGAAAAGGTCAGATTAGAGTCTCCAGACTTTCAATTCTTATTCTGAACCCATCCCATTGATAACCGATTGCATGTGAAGAGGCTAGAACCCTGAGCCATCCCTATGCTTATCCATCTTAAATCCAAGCAAGATGAGTGCTAAACCAGGGGTAGTGAACTTGTGCCCTTAAGGCCACATAGAGCCTTCTAAATCCTTAAGAGTGGCCTTTAATTTGTGTTCAGTCAAGAGGCCGCACTTAACGATTTAGAAGGCTGCGTGTGGCCTTAAGGTCATAGGTTCCCTACCTGTGGACTCTAACCATCCCATGCCAATGCATTGCACTTAAAGTGCCAATAGACAGGCAACTTTAAATAACGTAAGACATACATATCAGAAGGAATCTCCTTCCAAAACAGGCAGATTTGAGGGACTAGAAGAGTCTAACAAGCAGACAACATCAGGTCTAGGATTTAATCCACAGCAGGATGATTTTTTCCACTTTATATTCTACATTTCTAAATCACTGGCATTTAGGAGCTACATTTGAGACTCTCAAGAATTTTACGATCAAGGCAACTTGCTCTAATGCAACTCCCCATGAACAATGTAATTAATTGAATTTTAACTGACTCCCAATTCAGAATCAGTTACAAACTGCCCAGGTCTGAGTTAGCCAGGAAGTCGTGAGTCATCCGAAACAAAGTGAATCAGAATGTGCTTACTGAAGAGGCCAAGGGCACTTTCTGGAAAGGGAGCTGGGTGGGGCTCCCTCCTCTGACTCTTCCCCATCTTCTGCCCCGCAACACAAGGCTTCATTTCAAAAAGTTAGGAAGAAGTCGAGTTGACTTCAAGGTTGTGGTCCAGACAGTGACACAGCGGGACAGGGAAGGAATCGTCCTTTGTCCCAGGGTGAGGCGCCAGGGAAGACTAGGAAGGGAAAGGCCACTTGGTAACAAGAGGAAGTTGGGGGCCAGGAGGGAAGTGAGCATCTGACCTCAGGGCGACTGAGAGGCTTTCGCCAGGAAGTAGCCTTTGGGGGGAAAATGTCCCGCACGTTATGGAAGACAGCCAGGAAGCTAGTATGCGTGGGAGTCGGATATAGTGACACCTTTGACAACCTGCCTTTCTCAGGCATCCCTGGACTCCACTGGGCCCTCAGCATCCACAGGCCCCACAATGCTGGCCAGTTCCACAAAGAAAACTCTCAGATAAAGGAGTGGCTTTTTCAAAACTGTGGCTGTGATTACAGAGAGGAAGAAACCCCTTCTACCAAAGCTGGTGTTCACCTGCCCTTCAAATGAGGGTCTTGGAGAGCTGCCTTGATGAGAACATGGCTTGTCCAGGGTCATAGGGTCATGTGGGCCAAGACAGGGCTTGAACCGAAGTCTTCCTGACTTCTGAGGCCAGCTCTCTAGGTTAGCCAGTCAGTTTAGCCTGACAGCCCTTCGTTTATATTTTTCCACCTCCTCTAACATTATTCCTGCAGAAATTAGAAGCCTTGTTTGGTAGAGAAGAGAGGCTTCCAGACTGGGTCAGAAGCCTAGAATGCAGGTACAAGATTCAGTCCCCTCCTCCAGGGTAGTTTCCTGGGCAGCTAGCAGCACCATAGTGCACAGATTGCTAGGCCTAGAGTCAGAAAGATGAGTCTTCCTGAGTTCAAATATGGCCTCAGACACCAGCTGTGTGACCTTGGGCAAGTTACTTAACTCTGCCTTAAGTTTCCTCCTTTGTAAAAGGAGCTAGAGAAGTAAATGGCAAACCACTCCAGTATCTTTGCCAAGAAAATCCCAAATGGGGTCACGGAGAGTTGGACACAACTGAATGACAACAACAAATCTAACTTCCAACTCTACTTGAAATGCCTCTGTCTAAGATCAGCAATGACCAACTCCACGGTCTCTTCCCCACTCCCGGCCCTGGCACCCTCTTCTCCCTTGATTTTCTCCTCTCCCGCTCTGACCACTGCTTCCTTTGCTGATTCAGCTTGTCATGTCAAGCTCCCTAACTCTCGGTGCATTCCAATGCCAGGGAACAAAACCAGACTGACGCCCATAGAGCTAAATAGATTCCTGAAGTGTGACTACTCTACTGGATCCAAACGAGTAACTATGGAATCAAAAGTAGAATTGTACAGGTGTATAAGCTGAAGGGTTTGCCCTACCTACATTCGAGTATCCTTACAACATAAAGTGAGGGATGATGTAGTGTAAGGGACTTTACAATCAGGAAGACCTGAGTTCAAGTCTCCCCTCTGACACATACTTGGCTACATGACCTTAGGCAAATCATTGAACATCTTAGTGTTCCACTCAAAATTGTAGAGCAAGTTCTAATCTGCATGAGAGGGATTTTCTTCCTAGAAATCTATAGGCCAGGTCCCAAAAATTAAAACCAAAAAGGTCAAGGGGATGGGGGAAGAGGAGCAATGTGGAAGGAAAGTGAGTTAAACCAGGAAGGTTGAAGGTCACATGAGATTTGTACTACAGTAACTACAGAAATGAGTGTGACATTAGCATAACGTGTTTTAAACAGAGGCCATAATTAATCATAGACAATTACATTTTCTAAGTCCCCAAGACCTAAAAGCTTGCTGCCATCATCATGCATACAAAAGCAATGCTGCACAAAAAGGTCTCTGAATCAAAAATTGAAGCTCCCAGGAACGGGACAAAATACAGCGTAATACTCCATTTCTTTGCCTAAGAGTCTGTGCTGCTTCCTTCTGGTCACAGGGCATCCAAGAAATCCTTATCTGCATTGTACTTATTAGCTTAAGCAGTGCAGTGATCCACCTATTTAACAAGCATTTATCCAGAGCCTACTGTATGAAAGTGATTTGAGGTGACAGACCCGAGGATGCTGGGGGAGGAGGAACAGCTCAGTCTGGGATGACTGGAAGAAGGAATATACCCTGGATGTGAGTGTGAGTGGCCGGAGGGCCTGGGCTGGTGGGGGAAGAAGGGAACAGTCCTGTCCCTATGCAGGTCTGGCAGGTGGTGAGTAGCGGCAGAGCTGGAAGAGCGAGATGCTTGCAATACAACCAAAATATCCCACTCCCAACAAGCCCCAAGTGTTTGTAAGAGAGGAGAGACCTGAGCAAGACTGAAAGCAGTGGAGAAGGAATCAGCAAAAGGGTGAGGCTGAAGAGTCATGAAAGAAAATGGAGGGGAAGGGTCATGGGTCCAGGAGGGAGAGTCAGCCCTGGCCAAAGGTGAGGCTCACTCAGTCCTCTGCAGCAGGAGAGCTGGGAATGGCCCTCCAGCCCCCTGATGGCTATTTGAACAAGGAAACCTTTCATCTCAGGTTTGACTAGAGAAGCAGAACTTTCTTTTTGTTCTGGTGAGTCTGGGCCCTATCCCTTTTTAGGCCTGCTCCACGTGATGACTGCCCACAGGTGCGCTGCCAATCTGCGCCTACTCACTTGGGTTAAGACGTTCAGCTGCTCCATGATGTGTTCCAAGGCATCAGTTACGGCCAAAGGGATGCTCTTCTGGCCATCGGGAGCAGTGAAAGAGCTGTCACCCTTGTCTTCCGGCTTCCTCTCTATGCTGACTGTGGAGGTTATGGAAGAAGAAGGTGCTAACACAGGGTTCAAGAAGCGAGGACTGCTGTCGTCTGGCAGCATTTCGTTAGCAGTTGGAATTCCCTTTGTCATAAGAGGAAAGAGAGAGAGAGTCATCATTTTCATCTTCAGGAACTTCTTACATGTAAACTTAATTAAAAAAGAATTTTCAATTCTCTCTACCACAAAAATAAATAAATAATAAAATATGGATCAAATCATCTACAGCTAAAAGGTAATTCTGGGAATGACAATTACACACACACACACACACACACATATATACGTATACACACATATACATACATATATACATACATTTGTATATTTTACATACACACATATATGAGGACAAAGTTCAGGGCTTACAGAGCAAATTCAGTCAGCACTGATATTTTCAACATAAACTACATCTTTCTACATCTGTCTGAGGGATTAAACGTTTTGCTATTAAAAAGAGTAACCTAAATCAAGTTTAATTCTGATTTTAAAAAGGATAACCATTCTATACATTAAAGAAAAATCTTCAATCAAAAATAGATTTTTGATTATTTCTTCTCTGTCTGAACATTCCTGAAAAGGGGGTGTGTGGTTCTGGAAAAGTCACTTAACCTTTGCCTGCAGGACTTGAACCCAAGTCTTCCAGACTCAAAGGTCAGACAGCCCGTCTATCACTCAATGCTGCAATTCTTTAATAGTGTATTTTTGATCCCAATAAGCAGTAGAAGTCATGAGGGCTATACTTTAGAAAGCCAATCAATTTTACCTCCAAGATACAATAAATATCCCTTGAACCCATCAAAGTAAATTTAAAATGCATTCATAGAAATGACTTTTCTAGCCTGTAATACTTCAATTAGAAGCTAAGCTATAAAAGCATTCTCTATCATCCCATGAACCTAACTCATTATCATCTTATGGGGTCCTAAATTTGATGTGACCAAGATAAGTTAATAACTTTCTTGAAAATTTTGGGAAGCAAAACAATGGTCCCAGCAGGTTATGGATGAACATAGAACAAAGTAACCCCTTTTTGACAGTCTGCCTCCATCGCTTAACCACATAAAAACTCCCAGCATTGAAGATTGTAGATTTCATTCTCCAAGCTAGGAGAACTAAGAATTCTCTTAAATAATGCATATTCAGCTGCTGAGGGGATGGTAAGGAATTCAATAATTAGCAGGGTAAACATAAGTGTTTCTCTAAGAAATGAAAAGTATGAAGGGACAAGAGATACACATGCAAGAGGACAAATTGTATCCCATGACTACAGGATGCATTCCTTATGCTAAGCAGCAGTCTGCCCTCTCTATGTGGGAGCCTCTGGGGGATGAGTTAGAATGTGAAAGGATGAGTGAGTCAAAGGAATCCTTCATAATCATGGCAGGATAAAAAAGCCCTACACATTCCTGAGTTATCTGAACATAGTTACTCAGTATGATCACTTTTTAGAGAGGGGAAGTCATCATCTTTGATCACCCCCAAAGCATGATGATTGTGTACAGGCTGGAAGACATTATAAACAAGGAATTATGAGGATATACATGAGTGATATACATGAGGCCTAACACAGTGCCTGAGACAGAGTAAGCACTCAGCTGCTTGTTTGGTTTTTTTTGGTTGTTTTTTTGAGGGTCACAAAGCTAGTAAAGGCAAGTGTCAAGTGTCATGTTCTCCTGGCTCTGGGGCTAGTGCTCTATCCAATGTGCCACCTAGTTGCCCCAGTGCTTGTTGCCATTAAAGAGTGTTATCAAAGAAAGGTACCAGTGAGGGCAAAAATGTTGGATTGGTCACCTGTCAAGACTGAAAGAGAATGGATAGACAGCTTAGGTGTTTGACATTATTTGTATATTACCAAGATCAAGGAAGGAGGGCCCCCAGCATGTTGGGTGAGCCCCCTAGGGCAAATGGGAGGACTTGGCTAAGAGGACACAGAATGGGCATCATGATTGGGTTTTGACTGGCATCACTGGAGCATTATGGATCTAAGAATGTGTAAAGCAGGTTATTGGCATGTGGGCCCATTTCCCAATAAGACCCAGAACATATATACATGCATGTGCACACACATGTGGACCTACATATACATATAATCACACTTCAAAACAAAGGAGCAAAGCAGCTCAGTCAATGAGGAGAAGGAATGACTATTCAAAATCAAGCAGTTAAAGGAAGGAAAAGCATCCAAGAAATGTAGGTAAATAAAGAACTTTAACCTAACTCTTCTAATGGCACCAAATTTTGAAACCAGTTAAATATGACTATAGTCCTATGTTGATATTAACCCGACAACATGTAAACAGCTGTTATATGCAGATCACTGGTGAGGTTACATAAAGATTCGACATGACATAGGATTTACCATCATACAACATGAAGCCTAGTGAGGGGATATGATACACACACAAATGAGGATAACACACAAAAACATAAAAAATACAATTGGACAAGTGATCATTTATGGTACATGAATTTAAAAGGGTGAAAAAGTACTGGCCTGCCTAACCATAAAACTAACCTTTTAAAAAAAATTTTTCAGAAGTATCAGAGCTAAAATTTGGGGAAGATGTTTTCCCACAGTCAACAAACTGAAATTTCAATGTTGTTCTCACAGAGTACAAAAAAAATAGAAGAAGACTGGGGAAATTCTTTTGTACAAAAAAGGAAAAAAAAATCAACCTGGCCAAAAAAAAAAAAATGAAAAAAATTATATGATAGACTAGCAAGTGAAGGTGAATATTCTCTTTCTCCTTTCCAGAGGTTCTTAATCTTTTTTGTATCATTGTATTTTGGGTAGTCTTGTGAAATCTGGTCTCAGAATAATGCATAAAATAAAAACATAGTATTACAAAAGAAATCAGTTATATCGAATATTTATATATCTCTCTCTATATGTATATACATGTGTATGTGTCTACATACATATACATATATATACAGACACACACACATACACACACACATATCCTCCCTCATCCCACGCAGATCCCAGGTTACATAATCCAGCCTTAATCCTTGAAACAGGCCCTTATATTTAAAAATATTCTAATATTTGATAATTTATCTAATAGTTTCATAGTTATTTGCTAAGCCTCTTTATATATAATTAGGAAGACGAGGTAGAAAGTATAAAGACAAGAAATAAACCCAGTCTATAGGGATTCAGAGGAAGGAGAGATGGCCTGAAGTCCAACTATCCAGGTGATTTTCTCTCCTCTCTTTCTTCCTAGATGCTGGAGCTATATTTGAAGCGCAGCAGGGGAACCTCTTGATATGCAGGGAAGAGAGCAAGGAAGTCCCCGGCCTTCAGCTCTCCCTCTGCCAGCGGTGAGCAGGGCCAGAAAAGCAGCAGCCATATCCCACTCACTCAATCACCAAGCTCTTATTGGCCCAGTGGGGATGCAGATGCAAGGAATGAAATAATCCCTCTGCTAGAGTAGTTTATATCTGGCCGAGGGAGAGCACAGGGTCCTATCTAAGTATATAAAGAATGAAAGAGACAATAAAGAACAGAACTTCGGTTCTGTGGTTAAACACAGGCTAGTCAGGGAGAGCAGGAGCAGGTGGTGGGGTCAGGAAAGGCTCTGCCTTCAGAGGGTGAAGCTTGAGCTGCTTCATGAAGGAAGAGAGGGATTCTGGGGTGGAAGTGAGGAAGGCCCCACTGCAGGCACAATCAAATAACACGCATCTACTCTGTTGGAGGTGCTGCTAAAAAGAATGAAACAATTTGAATTTGGCTAGACTGCAGGGTGCAGGAGGGCGTCGCTGATATACAATGCTGGAAAGATAGGCTGGAGTTAGGTCATGAAGGGCTTTAAAAGCAAAACTGAGAAGGTTAGATTTGACTCTGGGGGTAATAGGGAGTCCCTGGAGTCAATGGAATAAGGGAGTGACATGGTCAGATCTACACTTAAGGGAAATGAGTTTGCCGCAGACCAAACAGACAGGTAGCCAATACCACTAGTATTAGAGTATTTATGAAATGTATAATTAGAATGGGTAGCTAGGTGGTACAGATGATAGTGTGGGCCCTGGGGTCCGGTTAGATTCCTCTTCCTGTATTCAAATTGGGTCTCAGACCTAGGCAAGTCATTTTACTTTACTCTGTTTGCCTCAGTTTCCTCACTTGTAAAATGAGGAAAAGGAAATAGCAAACCACCCTAGGATCTTTGCCAAGAAAGTCCCAGATGGGGTCATGAAGAGTCGAAAATGACTGAAAAACAACGGAACCACAAACAATTACAACTAGACTACATTCCAGAGTTTAAAAAAATTAAGTTGAAAAAATTCCAGAGAATATTCATAGAATCCTTTCTTCTGAATGTAAGCCCTTGGAAGAGAGATTGGCCCTGGACTCCTGGGCTGATAAGCATTTGCTTTCACACCAGGATCCAGGCTGACCTTTAGTTCATCTGGGAATCCCAGGGCAGTGGGAATGGCTGGGATTCAGCAGTGACTCATAGTTTTGCTGGACTTCTGGCTCTTTTCCTCCACTCCTAATTCTTTCCTGAGGTCAGAAATCAGTAGTTAGTTGAACCTAACCTGGATAAACTAGGGAACAGGGGAAAGAGCTGCAGAACGGCTCCCACGGCCCTCTTGGGAACACGTCACCTGGCTGGCTCACAATTTCCATTTCAGACTGTTAGCAGACTGCATGCTTATGAGAATGCTCCTACCAAATGCAGAAACAGGAGAATATCAATCGATTCTGTTTGGTTCATTAACATAAATTTGAGAAAGACATTTAATCTGTAGTCTTTTTTTTATATTTTGCCCAAGACGAGCTGTATGGTCTCTTTCTAAAATGGTCTCCAGGGTTTGGGAATAAGGTTAGCTATCTGTCACTGATTCCTCATCCTCCAAATCTTTGTGTCATATCATTTTTAGGGTGAGGGTGGGGAGAGGCCAGAATACTTGGACACTCCAGAAATACAAAAACCCATTCCGTTCTCTCTGCCTCTTAGCATATCTGGGGGATTCATTCATTCCTCGTAGAAAATGCTCCTGGAATCATGAATCCACCAAATGCTTTTATCTTTGTCATTATCTCTGGAGTCTCATTAATTCTGAATTCATAGTTGGGCAAGGGATACCAGGTCCAATAAATGACCCAATGCATATTTTTTCTCCTACTTACATTCCATATTTTACATGTTTTAGTAGAAGGCAGGCAGCTAATTCCTTAAGGAGTTTTGTGTCTTCCATGTACCCCCCCCCCCAAGTCCTACCCCTTCCACCCCACCTCCCCAGCAAAGGGTGTGATTGATATGCATTAATGATAAAGACTGGGCAGCTAGGTGGTACAGTGGATAGAGCACCTGGAGTCAGGCCTGGAGTTAGGAAGACTCATCTTCCTGAGTTCAAATCTGGTTTTAGACACTTACTAGCTATGTGATCTTGGGAAAGACACTCAACCCTCTGCCTCAGTTTCCTCATCTGTACAATTAGCTGGAGAAGGAAATGGTAAAGTATTCCAGTAAGAAAACCCAACTGAATAACAATAACCATATGATAGAGAATAAAATGATTGTGTCCAGGTGAGACAATTCCCACACTTGACTCTTGCTAAATCAAGGTCTTAACTTAGTAGCGGAGGAAAGGAAGGCAAAGCTTGTCAAATGACAAGTCAATAAAATCCTCAGTAA
Organism: Potorous gilbertii; assembly: GCA_028658325.1. Taxonomy (NCBI): domain Eukaryota; kingdom Metazoa; phylum Chordata; class Mammalia; order Diprotodontia; family Potoroidae; genus Potorous; species Potorous gilbertii. The sequence goes on from CM053770.1 coordinate 217,819,907, forward strand.
ATTCAAAGGAGAGAGATGTCTGCTTTCTAAATGTTTACAAGCACTAACTGGGCTGCACAGAAATGTATTGACTTTCTTCTCCTTCTAAAGCAGGCAACAACTGATACAGGATGAAGTGGACAGTGAGAAAAGACTCTTATTCAAGATTATCCTATGTGATGAAAAGGAAAAGGTAGGAAACAATCCTGGAAGTCAACTTAATTGAAATAGTATTGGATTAACATGTATGACTGAGAGTTACATATTTCTATTTTGACAAAAATTCTCTAAGATTTGTATTATAAATAAGTAATCTCATCCCCTGTGTGATCAAAGGCAACACCATTAAGATGGCTTAAGGGCTCTCACAAAAATAATTGTAGATCTGGAGAGTGTGTCATTACTTTCTGCACTTTGAAAACTACTTCCCAAGTTTTCTCTGGTGTTTCGGATTCATATTTCTGGATTCATATTTCTAGGTCATGGCAAAAAACAGAGATGACAGTTTTTTAGCCAGGGATGGAGTGTACCTAACTGGGGACAGGGAAAACAGAATTGCCTGAATACTACAGAAAAAATCTAAGGTTTTATTTGAAAAAGGAAGGAGAGAATGAATATTGCTCATATGGACAACCACGCAAATACCATATATAGAGAGAGGTTCAATAGAAGGGAAATCACAGAAACAGATTTAGAGCTGAAAGGGGTCTCAGAGGTTATCTAGACCAATTTCCTCATTTTATAGGTGAGGAAACTGAGGACCAGAGAGGTTAAATATCTTATCCAACACTATATTTGTAGGAGAGTCAGAATGTTAAGTTAGGGCTTTAGCCTGTAAGCTCATCATCACTCTTTCTACTAAAATGTGACCTCCTAGAGAACAAGGTCTGTCTCACCTAGACAATAGCCTGGTACATAAATGATCCATCAATAAGCATTTATGAAGTACTGACTATGGGCCAGGAATTGTGCTAAGTCCTAGGATTACAAAGCCAAAGTCCAAACAGTTCCTGACTGCAGGGAGCTTACATTTTAGAGGAGATTGATGTTCATCACACCACAATGCCCCTCAAGAATGAAAGAGAGGGCTACTAATTCCTGAGACAATATGAAAAAGAGAGCAGTAAACTCATGTCTCATATAAATGAAAGAAAGTGTTGATAATATATAGAATGAACTAGCAACATTTATAGAGGCAAACGTGGTCTGAGGTATCACTGAGATCTTGGGATGTGGTTCTGGAAAGGTATACCTTATTTTAAAAATCAGTCGGAGCAATTCAAATCAAAACAAACTGCCTCCTACTCTGAAAACTGGTTACAGAAAAGAAAAATGGGAATAGTCAGTGCCAGAGGGTTATGGGAATATTGGTAACTATTGCACTCTTGATGAAGCTGTGTATCATTACCACCATTCTGAAAAACAACTTGAAATGATGTCAATAGACTAAAATGTCCGAACCCTTTGAACCAGACTCCATTCATTACTGGGTGGAATCAGGAAGACTCATCTTTCCTAGTTTAAATATGGCTTCAGATACTTACGAGTTGTGTGATGTTGGACAAGTCACTCAACCCTGTTTGCCTCAGTTTCCTCATCTGTACAATTAGCTGGAGAAGGAAACAGCCAACCATTCCAGTAAGAAAACCCCAAATGGAGTCATGAAGAATTAGACACTACTGAAGATGACTGAACACCAACAACATGATAAAGAATAATATGATTGTGTCTGGGACCCAAGATAAGAAGAAAGTCCTTATATATGATAAAAATCTTACAGCAGCACATTTGTGTGATAGTAAAGAACTGGAAATAAAGTAGATGCCCATTAACTGGGGAATCGCTAAACCAACTACAGGATATGAATGTCATGGGATATTACTGCACTGTAAGAAATGATGTGTGTAACGAATACAGAGAAGCATGAAAAGGTATCTATCAACTGATGCAGAGCCAAGAAGACAGTGAACACAGAGAGCACCACAACGTATGGAAAGAACAGGCACACAGGAAAAAAAAAAGTGAATGTTACCTAATGACAAAGAACAACCACGGCTTGAAACAAGAGCTATGAGATCCTCCCAAATACCATCCTCACCCTCACAGCTGCTGAATAATGCACATGGTTTTGAACTTTCTGAATGTATCGATGGATTGTGCTTTTCCCTCTTCTATTTCTTTTTTTGCTCTTTAAAAAATACTTTTGGCATGTGGTTCTCTTGGAGGCAGTGGGGGAGGGATACTGAGGAAAACTATGATGATGTAGAAATCAAAAGATATCCAGGAAAACTTATTGTTAAAAAGTCAAGCAAGCATTGAGTTTTATTAAACACTAACTATATGCCACACACTGTGACAAGCATAGAGGATTGAAAGACAAAAGTGGAAGTTACTGCCTAAAAGATTACATTACAGTAGGGGAGACAGCATAGGCACAAATGATAAAAAACAAACATACATATATAAAACAAATGCAAGGCAGTTTTGGGAAGGAGGACTGTAGCACCTGAGTGATCAGGAAAGGCTTCCTGTGGGAGGTAGCCATTGAGTTGAGTCTTAAAGAAAGAGGAGTATTCCAAGAGGTAGAAATGAGAAGGGAGGGCATTCCAAGCATTGGGGGATAGCCAGTGCAAAAGTGAGGAGATGGTGGTTGGGTCTGTAGAGAAGAGGCAACATATTGAAAAACTTGTGAAAACAGAAATGACAAGATCTGGCAATAGATTGGCTACACGGGGGGTCAGTGAGAGGAGAGAAACAGAAAGGATACTGAGGTATAAGTCTAGGTGACTGGAAGGATGGTGGGCTTTGGGGTCCAGGGGGATGAGTGCGAAGCCTCTAGGATATACAGTCTGAAATGCCTAAGAGATAATTGGTGATTTGAGACTGGAGCTCAGAAGAAAGACGAGGGCTGCACGTATAGACGTGGGTAATGTGCCCAGAGGGAGTAACTGAATCCCTGGGAATCCAAGAAGTTACTGAGATAGAGTCAATAGAGAAGAGGGACTAGACACACACCTACAGTTATTGAGCATGATATGGCTGATGAATCAGCAAGAGAGATTGAGAAGGAACAGACAGACAGGTGAGTAGGCAAGCCAGGAAACAGATGTCAGGAAAACCCAGAGAAGAAAGAGTGTGTGCAGGAGGAAAGGAGGACATTAAATGCATCAATTAAAAGATCCCTGGCAACTTTGGTAATATCAGTTCTAGCTGAGTGATAAAGTTGGGAGCTCAATGGAGAAAGGGAGAGGACAGGAAGTGGAGGTGCTGAGTGTAGCCAATTTTTTCTTTTTTGGGGTGGGGGGAAGGCAAGGGGGGTTAAGTGACTTGCCCAAGATTTCACAGGTAGTAAGTGTCAAATGTCTGAGGCTGGATTTGAACTCAAGTCCTCCTGACTCCAGAGTCAGTGCGCTACTCACTGGGCCATCTAGCTGCCCTGTAGCCACTTTTTTCAAGGACTTTAGCTGAGGAAAGGAGGGGATATATAAGGTGATATTTAGCAATAATGGTGGGACCTTTATTATTCAGTCACTTTTCACTCATGTCTGACTCTTTGTCACCCTGTTCTGGAGTGGTTTGCCATTTTCTTCTCCAGTTCATTTTTCAGATGAGGATAAATAGGGTAAGTGACTTGCCCAGGGTCACACAGCTAGTAAATATCTGAGTTGAGATTTGAACTCAGGAAGATGAGTCCTCCTGACTCTGCAATCTAATGAGGACTTTTTAAAGGATAGGCAAGAATTTGGCTTGTTTGTAGGGAACAGGAAAACAGCTAATAGGGAGAAATTGAAGGTTAGTGAATGAGGGGGTATGACAAAGGAACAATTTGGTAGGTAAGACAGAAAGGGATGGAATCATGGGAAACTAAGTAAAGATAGAACAGGGGCATGATACTGTAAAAATTATCAGGACAGGTAAATTCCAAAGTAATGTGTTGCAGCTGGGGAACAGAGAGGAAAGAGGGGCTGCTACGGACAGAAAAAAACAAGGTAATTGCTTATTTGTTTTAAAGCCATGTTGGGTCAAGGAAAGGACCAGAGGAGGTAAAATTCTGTTACCCAAGGTGGCAGCTTGTTGATAATGAGCGATGGTGAGGAGGACGAACCATGCGGGCTTTAGACTACTGTCATTACTAGCAGTGGTACCAGCCGTAAAACATCTTTTATATCATGTTTGATGGAGTTCAAAGAGCAACAGACCTGGGAAAAGTGACAATCCTGCTGTTAGCCTTTTCGAGTGACTTTCAGGGGTTAGTATTGCACAGGTAGATAAAATGACTGTTCTGTAGATAAAGAACAGTACGAAGATTCAAGCTCGGTCTTTGTGCCAGTCTGGTTCCCTCATTCTCTAACACCTGTGATGGAGTTCTGATCAAAGTAGTCTAAGGACAAGTCATGAGCCTACTCTTATTCTTCCATACTCAATGTTCTGTGTACTAGGAAGGAAATCAGCATTGATGAGGTGTCTACTATGTGCCAGGTACTGTGACAAGTACTTCACAAGGATAACCTCATCTGACCTTCACAACAACTCTGGAGAGGCAGGAGCTATTGTTATGCCCAATTAAGAGTTGAGGAAATTGGGGCAGATGATGATTAAGCGACTTGCCCCGATAAGTGAGTCAATGATTTATTAAGCACCTACTACATGCAGGCCCTCTCCTGAGCACTGGGTCACACAGCTGGCAAGCACCAAGGCCAAATTTAACCTCCAACCCCAGCATTCTGACTGCTCTGTGACTTTGCCACTTCAGTCTTATTCCCCAGTACTGATTCTGGTTCTTTTTTCTTTCATACATAAAATGATCTTTCGACTTGAGAGGAGGGAACAGATTGCTTTTTGGGAAGGGGAGCCAGACAGAAGGCATGGATGGAGCTGCTATTAGTGAGTTTGAGCATCAGCAGGCCTGGATGAACTAGCCCCAGAGGGCCATGGATGGAGGTGGAAGCCGAGTCCCTCACTCACTGTCAGTGATCTCTGAAAGATCAGAGAGCATTTGTCAAGGTGCCACATGACTGGAGGACAGCAAATGTCCTGGTTTTCTAAGAAAGGGAAGAGGGTCTGCAGGCATCAGACTGGTAAGCTTGATTTCCAGTCCTGGAAAAATACTAGAACAATATTTATGGAGATGGTCTGAGAGCACTTAGGAAGTGAAGCAGTGACCTGTAAAAACCAGCATACCTTTGCTGAGGCCCGGTCATGCCAGACTAATCTCACTACTGCCTTTTCTCATCAGGCAAGGGGAAGAAATGAGCATTTATTAAGTGCCTACCATGTGCCAGGCACCATGCTAAGTGCTTGAGAAATGTTATGTCCTTTGAGCCTCACAAGAGCTGGGGGAGGGAGTACATAGGGAAACCCTCCTGGGAGATCCGAGGAATGCTACAGAGGTGGCAGAGTGGTACAGTGAGTAGAATTCTAGACCTGGAGTCAGGAAGACCTGAGTGAGAATTCTACTGCAAACAATTACTAGCTGTGTGACCCTGGACAAGTCACCTCTCTAAACTTTTTCATTTCCTTATCAGAAAAATGTAAATACTAATAGCACCCACCTCACAGGGTTATAATCTATGTATTTTGTAAAAAATAACATTAAAACATTACACAAATGCTAGCTACTATTATTCTTAAATTTCAGCAACATTTTTATTTTTCATTTAATTTTATCACATTTTTCTCAATTACATATAAACAAATATTTTTAACCATTTAAAAAAAAATTTGAGTCCCAAGTTCTCTCCCTCCCCTGTCCTCCTCGAGAAGTCAAAAATTTGTTATGATTACACATATACAGGCATTTAGGGTCACACAGATAGTAAGCATCTGAGGCTGGATTTGAACTCGAGAAGATGAGTCTTCCTGACTCCAGGCCCAATCCTCTAACCATTGTACCACCCATCTGCCCCGTCCCCCACATTATCTTACGCACACACACACACACACACACACACACACACAAACACACATATGTGTATGTGTGTACGTATATACGCGTGTGTGTGTGTGTGGGAGACATGTTGTCTTCCTCTGCCAGGAAACAGCTCCTTGAGGGCAGAATGCCTTCACTATTTGAGACACAGTAAGAGCTTAATAAAATATTTGCTGGTGGATGGATCTGATTTAGAAGCAGAGATAGAAAGATAGATAAGAGCACAATAGGGCAAATGCTAGGCTACTTACATGAGCAAACTCAAAGAATGGGCATGAATGTTTCAATGTTAGCTTGAAGGAAGGTGTCTATTGGAGCGCCCCAGGGATCTGTCCTTGGCCCTGGGCTACTTGACATTTTTATCAGCTACTTAGAAAGAGGCCTGCATGTTTATAAAATCTGAATTTGACATGAAAAGGAGGAGGATAGCTAACACAATGACAGAGACAACATCCAGAAATCTCAACGTATTAGAACTGTGGCCCAAGTCCAATTCAGTGAAATTTTATAGTGATAAATGTTAAGAGTAAAAAAAAAAATCATCCTCAAAAAGTACAGGAGGTAGAAGACAGAACTAGAAAAAAAACCCGTGAGGAAAAAAAAATTGGGGGTTTTTAAGTGAATTTATAGTCAAAATGAGTCAATGTGACATGGAAAGAAGGAAGGAAGGAAGGAAAGGAGGGAGAGATGGAGGAAGGAAGGGAGAGAGAAAGAAAGAAAGAAAGAGAAAGAAAGGAAGGAAGGAAGGAAGGAAGGAAGGAAAGAAAGAAAGAAAGAAAGAAAGAAAGAAAGAAAGAAAGAAAGAAAAAAAGAAAGAAAGAAAGAAAGAAAGAAAGAAGCTGCTGCTACCATAGGCTCCATGGCAAGGCACGGAGTCTAGGACACGAGGCAACAACAGTCTTACTTGATTGTGCTCTGGTCACATCACACGGGTTCAGCTGGGGGCACCATATTTATGAGAACCCAGACAAGAGCAGGTCCAGAAGAAGGAAATCTGCATGGCCCCAGGAGACAGAACCGGTCAAAATGGGTGGAAGTCACCAGCAGGCCGGTGTAGGATCCTAACCATGAGAGCTGTCTGAAGACAGAATCACTGACATTGCCTGACAAAGGTCAGAGGCTGGTCACTTGTAGGGGGTGCTGTAGAAGGTTCCCTGGACCTGGTACCAGCTGGGCTAGCTGCTCTCTGAGGTCTCTTCGGACCATTCTATTCTGTGATTCTTACACACTTTGTCAAAGAGTTATATCCCAGCCCTCTGACCTCCAAATGCTTCTGCTTTTGTTATGGAGACATTTACCTCAAATGGAGATCACACCTATTAAGGACTCCCCATTTGGATTCTTGTCCATATCCCCCATAAGTCCATCAAAAGGAATCTACCCAAAGTGCTGAGGGCCTACCTCTTTTTTTCTCGACATCTCATGTCGAGATGCCATTGGAGTACTTGAGCTGTCTACAGGTCATCCTCTGCTCTTGCCACTTGATAAGCTGATCTTTTTCCATCATACATTTCTTGTGTGACATCTTTTATTCCAGATTTTTGTGTTTCCTTATTTGTTATGTGTTTCAGTCTATTCACACACATCATCTATCCATCAATCAGTTGTTGTTTTGTTGTTTCAGCCATGTCTGATTCTTCGTCACCCCATCTGGGATTTTCTTGGCAGAGACACTGAAGTGGTTTGCCATTTCCTGCTCCAGCTCACTTGACAGATGAGGAAACTGAGGCAAACAAGGTTAAGTGATTTACTCAAGGTCATACAGCTAGTGGCCAGATTTGAGGCTGGATTTAAACTCAGAAAGATGAATCTTCCTGACTCAAGTCCTGGCACTCTATCCACTGAGACACCTAGCTGCGCTATAAAGGACATACTCACTTTCATAGAGCTTCTTCTCCATTTTAGTTTAAGGCTCAAGGTCTTCCTGACTCCAGGCCTGGTGCTCCATCCACTGTGCCACCTATCTCCTTTGCTTATGAATTAACTTAGAACTAACTGACCTGGTTTTGTGATTTCCTTCAGTAATATGTGGTAGGTATTTTTCATGTTTGTCTTGGCATCCTCAGTATCCGGAGCACAGAAGCACTTAACTGATTGAAACTTAATGGTTATAACCATTAATGGTTATGGAATGGAATTGAGTCAGCGAAGCAGGTGGGCACACCTAGACAATGTGCCCATGCTTAGAAATGGCTGAGTAGCTCTTCTCTGTCCTGTCATATGGCAGCACCTTCACTGTGTGCCTCCTAAGTCTGCTGAGGGCTAATTTGAGACTTCAACTGTCCAGATCTGCCGGTTGAGAGCAGATCTTTGCAGGAGTCAGTCCTTTTTGTTGTGAGTTCTGTGTATCCTACCCTTGGGTTGTAGAGAAAGAGGGAACTCCAGCAACTCCAAAACTATTCCCAGCTCCTGTAGTGGCATTTCCTTGCCTGGAAAAAAATGGAGCTGTGGTTGATGGTGAGCAAAGAGTGTGTTCACTTTCTGCAGATGGATTTGTGTCTCATCCACTAGTACCATCTGGGAGCTCCAGGGAAAAATCCAGCTGCTGCTGGTGGCATTTAAGTTGATTTTTGTTTGGAGATGAGCCCTGATAGAATAATGCAATAAGGCATCATGGAGGCTGAGGAAGCAACTTTGTCAAATTAAGATCACAGATAGAGAATGGACCAGAAAGTATGATGCTGCCTAAGTTAGTTTCCATTGTTACAACCCTACAGAGTCAAATAACAGAGTACCCAAGAAAACCAGGGCAGAAATACTTGGATGGCACTTACACAGTGCAACCCAAAATAATGTAGATATCACAATGCTGGACAATAGCAAAGAGCAGAAGCTAGTGGTCACTTAGTACATGATGGAAAGAATGATGTACAAAATCTTACTGAGAGACCAAATGACAAATGGACTCCATGGGTCAAGAGTAAGTGTTTTTTGTTACTGACTGGAGAAATGCATATTAAAACAACTCTGAGGCACCACCTCACACCTACCAGCTAATATGAAAATGGAAAGTGTTGGAGAAGATGTGGTAAAATTGGAACACTAATGCATTGCTGGTGTAGTTGTGAACTGATCCAACTATCCTAGAGAGCAATTTGGAACTATAAAACTGTGCATAACCTTTGATCCAGCAATACTACTACTAGGTCTGTATCCCAAGAGATCATAAAAATGGAAAAAAGGATCCACATGTACAAAAATATTTATAGCAGCTCTTTTTGTGGCCAAGAAATGGAAACTGGTCATTTGGGGAATGGCTGAACAAGTTGTGGTATATGAATATAATGGAACACTATTTTTCTATAAGAAATGGTGAGTGGGTGAACTTCAGAAAAACCTGGAAAGACTTGCATGGACAGATGCTGAGTGAGGTGAGCAGAACCAGAACGCTGTACGCAGCAACGGCAACACTGTGTGATGATCGGCCTTTCTGAGTAATGCAATGATCTGAGGCAATTCCGAAAGACTCACGAGGGAAAACGCTATTCACATCCCGCGAAAGAACCATGGAATCTGAATACAGATCGAAGCAGACTGCTTTCTCTTTCTTTTGTTTTTTCTTTCTCATGGTTTTCCCCTTTTGTTCTGATTCTTATTTTGCAATATGACTAACATGGAAATACATTTAATATGATCATATGTTTATAGCCTATATCAGACTGCATGCCTTCTTGGGGAAGGGAGAAATTTAGAACTCAACATCTTATAAAAATAAAAAATTTGTGGAAAAAAAAGCAAAGAAAAAAGAGTAGGTATTTTGGAGGGAACGTATCATCTGAAGGAACACTGTAGGTCACGCAGTAAGGATGATAGATAAAAGATGGACATTTCAGATCATATGGGACCACAAATGGCTGACCAGGCCCAAGACTCATTAGGATGAATCTGTATCATCTATTTGGTCAAATAGAGAAAACAGGGGTCATAGTCGGATACTGGAGTTTGGTGGATCTGCATTCTCATCGTGACACACTTAGCCCACTGCTTGGCACACAGGAAGTGCTTAAAAACTCATTGACTAAAAAAAGGAAAAATAACACATTTGATCATGAATGTTCATATAACACATTCCATCTAATCTTCACAACAGTTCTCTCAAGAGGTTAAGACAAATGTGATTATTTCCACTTTATAGATGACGAAACTAAGGCTGGTCACCTGATGTGACCCCAGTCACATGGCCATTATGTGTGGCAGGCTAGGATCTGGGTCTCATGAATTCTGATTCATAACTGGTTCCCCAACGTTGGAATGAGCCACCTCCATCTCTCTCTTCCCTGTACTTCAAATCACTGCTTGGTACCCAAGGTCAGTCCTGATCTTTCTAGTGACTGGAATGCTCTCCCTCTTGAGCATACTTTAGATCAACTTACTCAGGCATGTGGAATCCCTCTATCTCTCCAGTTCATCCTCAGGAGAACACCTGAGAGCAGAGTTGCTTTCATATCGTTTTTGAATTCCTAGAACCTAGCCCGGTGCCAAGCACACAGTAGATGTTTAATATGTGTTTGTTGGATTAAATTTCCACTATCCGACACCACCCCAGAACCTGTTCAATTTATCTAGAAAAGCTTGATGGTATTTGACTCAAAACTGAAATCCACTGAGGTTAATTTTATGACTGTGATATTATTTTTTTTTAAATGAATGCGGACATAGATTGAAATGGGCTCCTTCAGTTAAGTTGGGAATAGTGGAAATGCTTTAGAAGTTTCAAGTTATCCTGTTTAAGAGCTTCCTGTTCACTGCTATTTTCAGACAAATTAAAGGCCAGCTTTATCAAATTCCTTCACCTCTTTTACTGTGGAGCTCACTTGGTTATTTTTAGTTCATGTGTCTATGAAAATATTTTTGTAATTTATCTAAGTGTTTGAGCACTACCCTTCCTAAGCCCTTATATTTGATTAATGTTTGGTGAGAAATTTCTCACCTTTAAAAAGTCAACACCCTAATTGCTTCCGTTTCTGCTATTTCTTCCACCAGCAAAATAAAGGAATAAAATACCCACCATTCTGCAAATTTATAATTACTGAGGCCTTAGAATTCCATGATTTCGATGGCCAAAGCATGAGAACTTCATGGGCAGACCTTCCCAGGTCTGTTTGCTAACATAAGGTTTATGGTTCATGACTTCCCAGCTCAAAGGAGTTGAGCAAAGGAGTTACATAGTACATGTAACTTTCTTCCAGCATTCTTTCAAGGTCATTATAGACTTCAAACAACCAGATATAACCAGTCTTAGTCTTATTCATAATAAGAATTATTGTTATTTATGTAATATCTTAAGGTTTATAAAGAGATTTTGCTTGGGTATTACTGCATCCATTTTGGAGATAAGAACACTAAGGACTTTAAATTTTTATTTACAACTGTCCATACAATCACAGATCTAGAGTTAGAAGGGACTCCAAAGGCCATTGGATCCAACCACCTTAGTTTATAGATGAGGAAACTGAGAGCCAGGGAAGCTAAATGTCCTGCCCAAAATCACACTGCAAATAGGTGTTATGGTAGAATTTGAATCCAGCTTCCCTAACTCAAGAGCCATTGCTCTTTCATTGCTCAAACACCTACCTGGAGTTCCCACTGCTTTGATTGGTGGTTGCCTCAATTGCCTACTACAGGTAGCTTGGCCTGGCTCCAGTCATGCTTTACTTCACTCCCTACCCACTGCTCCACCAGGCCCCATGCCATACCATCTAAGAACATCCCCCCCTCCCAATTCATATCAACTGTCACTGATCCCAGAAAGGAGACACCAATTTATTCTCTCCTCCTCCTCTCCCAGGGCTCTACTCACTCTCTCTGTACCTTTTTGGACCATAACACCCTCTTCCTGACCACTGCTCACCACCTTTGTATCTGTATCCTAGCACTCGGCCCAATCCTTGGCACATAGTAAACAACAATAGATGCTTTCTCATACATTCATTCTATGAACTTCTCAAAAGAAGAAAATGACAGTTCAAAGTTGTCCTCACTGAGAGGCTTAGGCTGATCCACTGAGTGCTAGCAGGGGATTCTCTGGTGCCATCATCACATTTTGCAGATGAGAAGACGGGGCCCAGAGGGTAAGACACCAGGCCCAGGGTCACCTGCTTTAGTGGGGAGTGACCTGTAGTATTCTGCTGAAGTCTAACCCTGTGCTTTAGTGAAGGTTCAAGTCTGCAGTCTGACTTTGTTGTGTGACAGCCTGAATCTCTCTCCCTTCGCTGTGACTCTGGTGCCAAACCACATCACCTCCTTTGCCACTGTCTGACAGCTCTTGAAGGAAGGAGGTTGGTTCACTTTCAGCCACATTCTAGGCTATCTCATTCATCTGCCACCTGAACCCAAGCACCCCATGTATGTAGAGTTGTGTCCAGAATGGCTATTTTCCCTTTAGGCTGTACTTTCTACCCTAATGCCAGTGCTATGAGGACATCCTATCCCTTCAGGTTTTTGGGCTGTACATATGAGAAAATGAAAACATGAGAAATTGTCGAGTCACATCCAATGCAAGGGAAGAGAGTGGCACATAGTAGGTGCTTAGTCAATGTTTACTGATTGACCGATCAACTTTGGGCATACACCTAAAATCTTCCATTCAGAAATCTTTTGCTAGATTTCCACCAAAAATTCTGAATTTTATCTCATAGTTTCAGGTATTGAGACCCAGAGGCAGGAACTGGCATATTTCTATCCATTCTAAATGGCAAGAAAACATCAACATGTGTTAAAAAGGGCAGTAGAAAGACCCAAACACCTAACCTCTGAACAGACAACTTCAAAGTCGTCAACATGACTGTCTGCTGTGGCCTCCAAAATGCCATTGCCATGGGATAAGCTTAAAAACATGGTGGCCAGGCCTGGGGAGAGGGAGAGGGCAGATGCGACAATCTGAGGGTTGTCATTTCATCCAGCCAACATGTGTATGAAGGTATTCATGGTACGTAAGAGCATGACTGGTGCACAATGCCAATTATGAAACATTTTTACAGAAACAAATGTTCCTTAGTTTCAAAATGAATTCAGAGAAAATCATGCTTTTCTTGCATTTCTTGCTTTTCTCTTTTTGCTCCCTATTTTAGTATGTTACAATAGCACAATGTAAGTCATATAATAATAACAGGCACTAGCACTGGAAGGTGTATAAAACACTACAAGAATATTAACTTATCTAGTCCTCAAAACAAGCCTGGGATGTGAGGGGCTGTCATTAGCCCTATTTTACAGATGAGGAAAGCAAGGCAGAAAGATGACGTGAATTGCTCAGGGGTCACACAGGTAGTATCTGAGGCTAGATTTGAACTCAGGTCTGTCAATCAGAAGAGCATCTTGAAGTCAGGGACTGTTTCATCTTTTACTATTTCTAGCTATCTGGCATACAGTAGGTATTTAAGAAATGCTTGTAGGTTTCTGTTGTTGTTGCTTTGGAATAAAGCTACTTTTTCTCATAAAACAATAGCTTTTGACATTCCCAGTGTACAAGCCTCTAGAAATCTGAAAGTAGCAATCTGTTTCTTATTCTCAATGAAATGCAACCTATTTTCATTGTGGACTGAACCAGAACAAAGAGAGTATGTTTTAAAGTGGACATCAAGAGTGAAAAACACATTCCTTTGTGAGGCTCTACATGCTGTGACCAACACCTTTGCTGTCCTTTGTGGCCACAGTGGTTCCCTTATTAAGATGGTTTTTCAGAATTCCAAAACTTTCACTAAGAATAAGTTCCCTCTGAACATGCAGACTTTTGACTCTATAGCGTCTGCTGAGTGAGGTGCTTTGTCCGAGTCCACATGGGGGGATATGTTCATTTTAGGGAGAGTCCAGCAGCAGTTTTCCAAACCTCAGAACATATAGAAACTTGGCACTAAAGGACTCCCCTGGACCCAAAGCCTGCAACTTTCAGCCTTCCAGTTTGGGCTAGCAGAGCTGGGAAGTAGCGTCTAACAATACCAGCTTAGCTCTATTTATATTGTAAGAGTGAGTATTTACATGTCATCTCCAGGCCCCAAAGAAGGAAATGAACTGATCTCGGAGGGTTTAGGTGTAGATTCAGGAGATTCCCATGGATGGGGCTATTCTGATAACAAAAAGGATGACAACTAGAGCGACGTCTCCAGAGGAAATGGGTTAGGTCTGACAAGTTGTAAAATGGCTACAAAATCACTTGCAATAAGCAAAGTCCCATGACCATTCTCCCACACACACTTTTAATGCCATTCCACTGCAGAACATTTTCTCTGGCAATGGATCCTCAATATCACTAGGAAAGTCAGTGCTAAAATAGGACTAACATTGCAACCAAGTTGATGCAGTATCTTCCATTGAATTTGTATCTCTCCAAAGGAGGTGGTGCAGATATAGATAGAGTGCTGGGAGAGATATGGATAGAGCACTGGGCCTGGAATCAGGAAGATTCATCTTCCTGAGTTCAGATCTGGCCTCAGACACTTCCTAGCTATGTGGCCCTAGTCACTTCACCCTGTTTGCTTCCATTTCCCCATTTGTAAAATGAACTGGAGAAGGAAATGGCAAAATGCTTTAGTAACTTTGCCAAGAAAAGTGCAAATGGGGTCATGAAATGACTGAAACAAAGACTGAGCAACGATAAAGGCAGGTCACCCCAAGGTTTACGTCTTGTAAAGAAGCCCTTTGGCCTTTCTTATTTTAAGGTGCACTGGATTCTACATTCTGGAAGAGAAAACAAGCCTCCCTTTAGTCCAAATAAACTAAGGAAGATACTGCTGTTAATCAATCATATAAATACTTGTTAAGATAGTTACTGTATATTCTGGAACAGATTTAAACAAATGGTTTTAAATGATAGATCAAATAATGATTCATGCCAGGAAGCGAAATCCACACAACTGAGCCTGACAGAAAGATGAAGAGCCCTCCACATGACAGACCTTCTGGAGAGGAAGCAATCAGAGAGTAGCATATCTTAGACTCAATTAGCTCTGACATGCCTTTGCTGCATTAGGCAGAAGGGTTGTGCTGACAAGTGGCCACCAGTCACGGAATGAGGACTTATCACTTGGGAACAGGTGTAAAACCCAGAAGAGGGCTCAGGCAGATCGTCACAGACACACTCTGGCTACAGGACTCACTTCCGAGTTCCCGTTCTGAAACGTAAGTCCTTGGGACACATTTTGCCCTTTTAATAGGAGAGAGCTGGGCCAAACCTTCTGGATCATTCTACCTAGTTGATGGGAAAAAAGTCTCCCCTTAAACCCTCAAATGATAGCCAAGGCTCAGTAAAGTCGACCAGGTTATATCAACCATGTTTACAGTTCATTTCAGCTGAAATCAACATATATTAACCACTCTGGGCCCTTAAAGGACATAGGAAGGTTAAGGCACCTGGCCAAATTAAGGTTATTCGAATGAGAATGTGATACATGCAAAGGAAAGGTCCAGACAAAGGGTTATTAGGGAATTTGAAGGAAAAATAGGAAAAATCACTTTAGGCTGGGAGAATCAGGAAGAAACTTCATGGAGAAGGGGAAACCACACCTGGGTCTTGAAAGGAGAAAATGACTTTCACAGGTGGACCTGGGAAGGAAGTAGAGTCTATATAAATTCATATGGGTGGAGAGGAAAGGCCAAGATTTGAGAATCATTCAATTTGGTTGGAAAGTAAAGAATAAGAAAGAGCACAGAGAAATAAGACTGAGAAGGTCAGTCACATATGGATTTTATCCTCCAGACAACAGGGAACCACTCCATGTTTTTGAGCAGGAGAATGGCATGCTCAGACAGACATCAATCAACAAACACTTATTAAACACCTACTGTGTGCTGGGAGTGATACTAATTTCTGAGTTACAAAGACAAAAGTAAAACTTTAAAAGTTTGACTTAAGGAACTTATCAGGAAATAACATGGACATATATAAGTATATCTAGAATGTATACAAAGTGTATGCAAGGTAGTTCTAAGTAAGGGGAGACAGTGCCTAATGGGGGCACCAAGAAAGGTTTCTTATATAAGGTGGCACTTGGACTGAGTCTTGAAGAAAACAAGGGAATCCAGAAGACTGAGGTGAGGAGAGAGTGCATTCCTGGCCCGGGGATAGCCAGTGCAAAGGTTGAGAGACGTAAGATGGCGTACCATGAGTAAGGAGCACAGAATAGGTCAGTATGGCTGAAACGAAGAGAAGGGAGTAAAATACAAGATGATGGACTCAGGGTATAGGATGAGATGCAGAGATCTGGATGTGGTCAGATTGAGAGTTTGTTTTGCTTGACCAGGCATATCTGGTACAAGGGTTTTGTTTTTCTTTTTTCCCCAGTGGTCATTGGGGTAGGAGGAGAAGTTTGAGGTGGAGGGAGGAAAAAAATAATTGCTTTTCATTGAAAAAATTTTTTTTAACTTTTAAAGGAGCCTAGAAAGACAGAAAGGGACTAGCATCTTGTCAATCAGAGAAGCTTCTAGATGATCCTATTATTGAGGCTAAAGGGCTGATTAAAGAAGGAAGACATCACAGGAAGCAGGCTGGAGATAATGGGGGCCTGAACTGGGGTAGTGGCTGTGTAAGCAGAGAAGAATGTGGGAGAATTATCAAGGAAGAAAAGAAAGAAGCAGAAAGAAAAGAAAGGGTGGCCGACTGAATGTGGGGGGTGAGGAAGCTGACTCTGAAGTTTCCAGCCTGAGTGACTGGGAGGATGGTGGGGCCGTAAAGGACAGGTTTTGTGGGGGAAGCTTACTGATTCCATTCTAGACATGTTAAATTTGCGGTAATGACAGACTGTTCAGGTGAAGATGTCCAGGAGGCAGCTGGAAAAGTGGAACTGGAGTCCAAAGGAAGGAAGCGGGAGTCAGAGGTGACCACGGAAGTGACCACAAGGAGACAGAACTGAGGGCAAAATCTTGACAGTCTGGGGATGGGAGAAGGAAAACGAACCAGCAAAAGAAATGGAGAATCTTTGGTAAGACAACTAAGGCAACGTTGCCGAAACCAAGGGAGGTGAAAGTTATCAAGAAAGAGCAGAGTAGGGATCAACAGCCTCAATGCTAAAGAAAGGTCAGGGAGGAGAAGGCACGAAAAAAAGTCATTTTACTTGATAATTAATTGAAACATGACAACTGAAAGGTTTTTGTTTGGGGGGATAAAACAGTTGGGAGTTACACCACTTGTATGTATGCAGACTACCTCTACCCAAAGAAAAACTCAGACTAGGGGTAAAAGAATAAAAGTTCAAATCAGACAACTGTTCCTTCAATAGGAATTTAAGTTTGGAGATTTTAGAAGATTTTATTTTTTGTGGGTGTGAAGGAGAAATCTTTCATTTATTCAACAGCCAATATGGTTGCAGCATATGGAACAACAACCAGCCCTTCCTTCAAAGTAATAGCAGCATATATTCAAGGACACAAAGCACTGAGGAAGGACGAGATTTCAGCCTTAACAGCCATTTTCGCTAACACCACTAATGGCACTTTTTTTAAAATAACCTCTAAAATGTACCCTACACATTTCATATGAGCTAAGTGTGTGAAACACCAAAGACTACCTCAAAAATCAGGCGTATTTAAAAATGCAGACTTGCTCACCACCACTACCAAGTATAAATATTAACTGTCAGGGAGCGAGATATAAAAGCCAACTGACTTCATTTACAAGCAACACAGAACAATTCAAAACCAGGTAGTTATATATTTACAGAAGCCCTGAATACTAAGTTCAAGACTTGCCATGAAACCCTGAGAGACCCACGAATGGCATTTAGGTCAGTAGTAAACCCTCTTCTGGGTCAGCAGGAAGCTCCTGATGGGCTCACCGTCTGAGTGACAGAAGCCGTCTTCTGTAAGAGCTACAGTAGTAATTTCCTGTGTGAAAGCTCACGGCTGCTCCTGCATTCCACAGGGTACATTTCTTCTCATCTCAGTGGATGTTGCTCTTCCACAGGAAGAGGAAGGAACCAGTTGTTACTGGATGTGTGGGCTGATAGCTGTTGGGCATTTTCTGCATGCCTCAGTATCAGCTGTGAGAACTGAGGATATGGCTTGCTTCCTAGCCCTGGGACAATATTACTCCTCCAGGCACGAGGTCGCAGTTTGTGAGTACAGTATATCAGGAAGTTGGGAGGCAGCAGTGATACCTGGAACGTCGACGCCCCCAATTCCCAGAAACGTGCTAATTTTCGAAAGGAAACACTAAAAGGGAATAACTTAATTTGGCCCACAAAGAACAGGTTTTTGAACATTTCCTTGGTAAATACTGATTTCTTTGGGAAAAGCATACAGCTGAGAAAAGTGTACATCCTAAGTCACCTCTGTTGACAACTTACAGGAAATAAGGTATTTCAGTGTCTGAAGCGTGAGTGAGTAAAACTGATCTATAAAATGCTACTTAATGAATTAACAAATAATTTCTGGCAGAAGTTGTCTGTTCTTTCCTTCAAATATGAATGCAAATGAAACCTCTCAGGATACATAAAAAACATAAGGTGCTTGGACCATTGTTATAATCTTAATTGTTATGACTGAAAATTGTTGTAACTTGAATTTGTACATTTGTATCCCTAAGGCCTAGCCCAATGCTTATTAAGTAAGGGCTTAATAAATATTTAAAAATATTTATTTATAATAAATATGACACTATTGCTTCACAATGCACCATCTCTTTTGGTCAGATTTTCATCACAATGAATTATGTGCAAATGAAAGTAAATATAAAAGACATTAAGGAAAAACTTCCTCATAATCAGAGCTATCTTAGAGTAGAAAAGACAGCTTGCAGCAGACAGTGAACTCTCTCCTATCACTGGAGGTCTTCAGGCAGAAGTGTGGAGAGCTGCTTTTTGAGCATTTAGATAACTGTGCTTCAATATAAATTGGTTTCCTTTGTAATCTTGTGCATTTCATGCACTTAAAAATGGTATTCTGAGAAGGCAGTTTCCCCATGGGTCAAAGGAGTCTATCTATTATACAGCCAAGGTTAGGAACCCTCGGTTTGGAGGGGATGTCTGCTCAAGTTTGGGTTGGGCTACGAGGGGACTCAGAGTCATGTCTGAGACTCGGTCATTCCAAGGTGTCTTTGGGTTCAGAATTGGCTCTCCACCTTGTTTCCAGATTTTTATCTTAAAACCCTAACAAGAGCTGTCCCTGCTTGCCTGGCTCAGAAGGCACAGCTTTCCTCCAGTGGTCTGTCCTAAACCCAGAGACCTAGTTCTTGAAAGGGCCTAGAGTAGTCAAATGTTTTTATAACATGCTTTGTTATATACTTCAGTTTTCATTTTTCTGCCACATCTACAAAATTGCTCAATCTGTTTTTTAAGTGAAAATTCAACTTAAGGATGGATGAGGATGTTTCTAGAGACTTGGGAAGCAAAATGCCTTTGAAAAAATGATTAATATCTTTTATTTTTACATAATCTTCACTTCTGAATATATCACTCTCTTCCCCTGCAAATTCTTATAAAAAAGATTTTTATAACATATGTATGCATATGTGCACACAAACAACACATCCTGACACAAACATTTTATGGCTGTTTGCCTAAGTTTCCTCATCTGTAAAATAAGCTGGAGAAGGGAATGGCAAACCACTCTGGTATCTTTGCCAAGAAAATTCCAAATGGGATCATGAAATCAGACACAATTGAACAACAAAAACAGCTCATTTTATAGAGGTAAGTGACATGCCCAAGGTCACACAGCTAGTAAGTTTCTGAGGCAGGATTCAAACTCAGGACTTTCTGACTCTAAGTCCAACACTCTCTTTACTACTAAACAGATACCTGCTACCTAGAGAATGATTAAGCAAATTGTGGTATGGGATATAATGGAACATGCTATAAGAAATAAGGAATGTAAGAATTCAAAAAGCCATGGGAAGACTTATATGAACCAATGCAGAATGATGTAAGTAGAACCAGGAAGATATACACCATGACCACTACAATGCAAAAAGAATTCGAAAAGAAAACTAAACTCATAAAAACTGTAATGAGAAATCTTTGGCCTAGAAAATAGATGATGAAACACACCTTCTTCCTTTTGGTAGAGAGGTAGGCAATTATAGATGCAGAATGAATGTCACACATACGGTCACCTTGGAAGCAGGCCCTGCTTAACTCTTCCTTTGTCACAAGGCAGAACTCACTTTGAGGCAAGGAGGGGTTTACATGCCACCATGAAGTAAAATCAAAAAGCATCAAGAAAACTTGAATTGTAAGTCTCTTTTTTTAAGCCTGTGATTTTTTAAAATTTAAGCCACTTCAGAAGTGAGAAATAAAAAACACTATTTCAAACCAGTATGAATAATCCTAATCTCATTCTGATAGCCCATTTTGTTTTTAATGATTTAAAGTAATTAACATTAGACACAGAAACTA
This sequence comes from Potorous gilbertii, assembly GCA_028658325.1. Classification (NCBI taxonomy): domain Eukaryota; kingdom Metazoa; phylum Chordata; class Mammalia; order Diprotodontia; family Potoroidae; genus Potorous; species Potorous gilbertii. The sequence continues at coordinate 217,840,142 of CM053770.1, forward strand.
GTGATTTTTATTCCATTGATAGGAGTCATGAGGTAGTAGTAGAAAGATATTGGACCAGAAGCAGTCAAGGGCTCTGACCTATGACCTGACAGTAATAAATTAGGTGACCAAAGGCCATTCATTTAATCTAGCCTTTCTTTTTCATTTTGTTCACTGTAAACCTCTACAAACTGCTTCTACTTCATCAACTCCTTAAAAAACTCCTATAATGCACCTTTTGCCTTCTGCCACTACCAAACTGCTCTTGTGGATGGGCATCACTGTGGCCCAGGGCAAGTGAAGGAAGGAGTCCTGGACCTGAGGTCCAAGGATACTGGTCTGGTTCCCAGCTCTGCTCCTCCCCACCTGTATGCCCTTGGGCAAGACACCTGATGACTCTGCACCTCAGTTTCTTCAACTGTAAGAGGAGAGGGTTGGTCTAGATGACCTCTTAGGTGCCTTCCAAGTCTCAATCTGTGATTTTTAAGATCAGGACCACAGTGGCCTCAGTTATGACATGAAGGAGCTGGGCCATATGCTCTCTAAGGTCGTTTCCAGCTCAATTGCTCTGAGAGTCAATGTTTAGTTCCTCTCAAATACTTCACAGTGAGGTTGGTTAAGAGAAAACTGTATATTCTATTTAATCAAAAAATAATAAAAAAAAATAAAGTCAATACCAGAATGGCAAAATAATAATAAAAATAAAAGACTATGAAATGGCTTTGAAAGGTATATCCCTGCTTTCGACCTTTATAGATCACAGGCCTAGAGCTGGAAGGGACCAGGGTTCAGCCCCAAAGGAAACAGGTCCTGAGTGGTTATCACAGAGGTAGAAAAGGCAGGGTGGGAATCTGAACTCAGATCCTGGGACTCCGAGTTAAGTACTCTTCCCACTACCTTCATTAGTAACCTATGGGCAACTTATCAATATCTTGTCCTGCTTGGGCCTATTTCAACCAAAATATGAATCTGACAGAACCCAAATTCTGAGTCTTTTCTTATCTCAAATGCAGAGGAAATATCACAATCCTATAAAATGGTTAGGAGTACGAACAATGGTTCTCACTGACTTTAATGCATGAGAAAAAGGAAGCTGGGGGCATCTGGGGACAATAAATACCATTTTATTTTTATTTTCAAGGTTATAAATTTTAATTTTGAGACATTTAAGTTTGTATACACTATGTTCTTTCAAGTAAGCCTTTCCAAATCTCTGCTTACATAAGCATTGAGAATTGGAATAGCTCAGGACCAGTTATGCAATGTTGTCTAGTAACCAGGATATCCTGTTGCCACAACAGGCATAACATACACTGAAATATTCTTTGTATTTCTAAGTTTGCTTTGTCTACACATCTATTTTGTCAATAAATTCCTATTTTTCAGCTAGTACACAGACTCAAGAAAGCTCCCCAAAATCAAGGAACCTTCCCTTCTCAACAATGGGGCAAAGGCAAACCTTTCTAAAAATGAAACCATCGGCTGATGAAAATCTAACCCATAGCCAACGGTGAAGAGAATGGTATTCAACGGCTTTTCCAAGAATGAGAGGAAAAGCCATGATTTTTTTTTGAATTGGGGAGGACATTTGCAACATCTTTTGCATTCTCAGAGAAGGGAACAATTTACCTTCTATTTACCTTCTTTTGAGATTCCCTGCTAAGCCAATGCTGCTGAAAGAAAGGAATCCAGCGACACCAAAATGAAACAAGCTGCGCTATACCCTACGCTCCAGTTAGAGAGAGTGATGGCAAGGGCTCCCAAAGAACTGCTCGCAAGCACGTTTCCTGGTTCTCCTGTAGGTCTGGACAGACTAAATACTAACTTAGCTTAAGAAAGAGATCAGATACCAGTGCATTCTAGTCTGTTGACATTTATCTTTCTGTGGTGGCTTGAATCCAGCATTTATCCGTGAAGTGATATTATGGGCTGACTTCTCCACCTGCAACCTTCCCCATGTCCTCCTCCTTTCTTTTTACCCAACTCCCCATTCATTCTAGCCCAAATCAAATCTTTCACTCCATGAAGCCTTCTCATCCACTCTGGGATACAGAGATTTTTTTTTCCTTTCTTTCAATCCAAAACACTTAGAGCTTGTACCATTCATTTGGAAGTTATTGGCTAAAAGGTCACTGCTTTGCCATCTCTTATACTGTTATAAAGAACTATTATTGAACTTTTCACATATTTACTTTAAATAAAACTCCTTGAAGATGCTGATGGCATGTTAGCAGGCATTCAAATGTCTGACGAATGACTGAAAAAACTGATTAGAGACCCAAGATTTTAAAGTCAAAGCTGAAAGTATTTAGACTGTTTAAAACAATCATTTGTTCTGAAATAATCATTTTAACTTGTTATAAGAAACACACAGAGAGGCAGTGTTGCATAGTATATAACATAGTTCTCTGAAAAGAATACCCAAAGTTTCAACATGCACAGTTCTCCATTACTATCAAAATCATGAGTTTAATGTGGCTTAGTAATAAGACAAATACTGGGAAGCTTGTTAATAAATGAGGATTTGGCAGTAGGCTTGGCCTACAAAGGAAAATTAATAAGTTGCATTGTTTATGACTCCTGGGGGGGGTTTTAAATCATGTTAAATGTTCAAGATAAAAAAAATAACTTTGTAATTAAGGTAGAACAGTGGCATTAATCAAACCAAGATTTACCACAATGGTTTTGTTTTAATGAAAGATGCCACATGTTATACAAACAATCTTAGCAGTATATGAAATGTCAAGGCCTAGATTTGATTATATGATGTCACACCTGTGGGACCAAACAAATGAAGACTAGGACATTTTAAATACATGATGCTGAACTTTAAATGAGTGTTGGTCATTGGTACTTCATTCCCTGGAAATAGCATCAGGAACTTGGGAAAGAAAGCATTTCAAAGTAGGAGAGTCGGTTTATCTCCTTTTCACACTCATGAGAGTAAACTTCATAAAAAATGAGTTTTTCAAAATTACAGCCAGATGAGTAATTAGTCCCTTTTTATGTCGACACTCTTGATTATCAATTTCTTTAGTAAGGTCAAGGGTCAGGTCCCCAACCCTCTTCAGTTCAACGTTTTTATAAGTGACTTGCATGAAGGCAGAGATGACATGCTTATACAATTTGCAGATGTCAAAAAATGAGAAAGGAAGGATCATGAACATGGGATAATAGAATGAGGATCAAAACGATTCTTACAGGTGGAAATAATGGACTGAATTTAATAAGATGAGATTTAAAATCAATTAATGTAAGTTTTACATTCTAACCTTAACTTAGATTTACAAGATCAGGATAGGGAAGATATGGCTAGACTTGCTGTGAGATGCACCTGATGCTTCTGGTAAAATTCAAAGTAAAGAAGTTAAGCACAATGGGAAGGAGGAGGGATGTCCATTCAGTCTAACCTATGCCCAAGAAGACTCCCCTCGTTAGTCAATTACTTCCTCAAACACTCCTAAATTTATCTCCTGGTTCTGCCTCCTGGGGCCAAAGAGAACAAGTAGGACCCCTCTCCCATGGGACTGTCTCAATTCCAGGGTAAGACCTGACATTTCTCAACCTAGAAAGACTCACATGAACTGATGCTGAGTGAAGCAAGCAGAACCAGAACATTGTACACAGTAACAGCCACAGTGTGTGATGACTGACTTTGATAGACTTAAGCCCTTCTTAGCGATCAAGGACCTAAAACAATTCCAAAGAACTCATGATGGAAAATGCCATTCACATTCAGAGAAAGAACTATGGAGTCAGAACGCAGAGTGAAGCGGACTATTTTCTTTTTCGTTTGGTTTTTCTTTCTCATGGTTTCTTCCATTCATTATAATTCTTCTGGGCAATATGACTAATGTGAAAATGTGCTTGATAGAAATGTATGCATAGAGCCCATATCAGATTGCATGCCATCTCTTTAAGGATTTGTTCTAGAATTTTCTCAGGAATCCAAATATAGCTCACTGGCTCAACATTCGCTGATGATTTTCTTACTGTTTTGAAAATTAGGATCCGTGTGTGTCCTTCTCTGGGCCTCTGGAACCTCTCCCCCAATGGGGTCTTTTAAACATCCCTTGACAGTGGTTTAGCAAGCACACCCACCAGTTCTTCCACTCCCCAGCCATGAAGTTTATCTGGTCCTATGACCAGAGTTCAGCAAGGGCAGCTAAGGACTCTCTTACTATCTTCTGACTGACTCCCGGGGGCTATGCTTGTCTTGGTTTCTGAGCAAAATCAATCAATCAATAAACACTTATTAAATAATTATTATGTGCCAGACGCTGTGCTAAGAGCTAGGAATACAAAAAAAGGCAAAAGACAGCCCCTGGCCTCAAGGAGCTTATAATCTAATGAGGCAACACTGGAACATGGCAGGCAAAAAGCTAATTATGTTAAATTTCTTTTGTCTGGACCTGAAATTTCATTATTATTATTTACATCAAATAATAGAAGCATTGAGTCCAGAATGGTAGAGGTTAAAGACTCAATACACGTTGTGCAGGACAGATAACTTCTAGAACACAGGGTCTCCCAGAAGTTTTAGTGAAGCTTAAGCTTTGAAACTGCTGAAGTATAAATGCTACAAATATACCAAAAAATACATTGGAAAGGTTAATTATATAATTTTTTAAAATATTGATTATTAAAATTCAAAATAACCATGGTCTGTTGATTTTGGGGTTTTGTTGATGACTGTGATTGAATGGATTGCATTTGAAAGCTTAGTGTTAAGATCATCTATAGAACAAGATTTTAATGCACACAGGGCAGTTTTGATGTGACCATGTCTAATAGAGAGAGATGAGGTGACCGAGGTGGCCAAGCAAGAGGATGTCCTCTTTTAATTCAGAAACTACCACATCCTCAAAGAATAATGACAAGGTACCCTGTACTGCCAAGATTAGAATGAAAAAAAGTTCATGATTTAAAATTTCAAAAATTAAATAAGTATAAAAGACATTTAAATAATCATCCTTTTGAAAAGTGTTTGAGTTACCCAGGAGGGATTATCATTCATGTGGGTGGAGGGCATGACCCCTGGGAGCCTTGGAGCAGAGGCAAGATAACTGACTGCTTGTAGAGAGGTCTGCCAACCAGCTGATATCTGAGCAGCTGGGCTGGGTCTGCCACACAGAGGTCAGCAGCTGGCTTCCAGGACAACTTGGGGGGGGGGGGTCTTTTCCTTTTGATCTTGGCAGCTGTAGTTCAGAGGATCATGGATTTGGAGTTGGAAGGAAATCATGGCTTTTTCTAGCCCACTGACAGATGAGGAAACTGATAATCGAAAGAAGTTATTAGACTTACCTATGTTCTTCCTACAAAGCTAGTAAGAAACAGGGGCAGCATTTGAACTGGGGTCCTCTGACTCCAAATCCCGGGCTCTTTTTATGTTACCACACTGTCCTCCCCCCATCTCAGAGATGAGTTGGCTTGGATACTATCTGAAGTCCTTGCAGCTCTGTGCCTCCAATACAAAGGTAATCCAGCTTCTAGCATTCCTTAAACCCCTACCATATGAAGCTCAAATTCCTGAGGACAGCTAGGTGGCACCATAGTGCACAGAGTGCCAAAGACTCCTATTCCTGGGCCTCACACATTTATGTGACCCTGGGCAAGTCACCTCACCCTGTTTGCTTCAGTCTCCTCACCTGTAAAATGAGTTGGAGAAAGAAATGGCAAACCAGTCCAGTACCTTTCCCAAGAAAATCCCAAAGCGGGTCACAAAGAGTCAGACAAGACTGAAAAATGACTCAAAAACAAATCAAATTCCTCCTGAGCCTCTTCTCTAGACTAAACATTTCCAGGTCCTTCAGCCAATCCTCATTAAGAACAAAGGTGAGATGAGGTCACCTCAGACACTTGACACCCACCAGCGGCGTGACCTTGGGCAAGTCACTGAACCCCAACTGCCTCATCCTAGGTCATCTCCAGTCATCCTGACGAATATCCGGTCACAGGATCCAGATGGCTCTGGAGGAGAAGTGAGGCTGGTGACTGGCACAGCCCTCCCTCAGTCAAAACAAAGTCCAGTGCAAGTCATGTCATCATTTCTCTGATGGCATGGTCTTCTTCAGCAACAAAGGATGAACACACATTAAGAACAAAAATAAAAATAAATCCAAAAAACCAAAAAACCCCAACCCTTTATCCTATGAGTCAAGCACTAGGTGAGGGGTTAGGGATACAAAGATGAAAATGAGAACATCCCTGCCCTCAAGGAGCTGACATTCTGAAAGGTGGGGGGCAACATATCCCTATCTAAGTACATTTAAAAAATTGCAATGGGAGGAGGGGAAGGCACCAGCAGCTGGCGGGATGAGAAAGGCCGCTGAGCTTAGTTATAAAGGAAAAAGGGACTGTAAAAGGCAGAGATAAAGAGAATGTGCATTCCAGACGTGGGGGACGGCTGGGGCCAAGGCAGGGGAGATGAACGGGGTGCTGTGTGTGTGAGAACTGTATCCAAGGAGCCTAGTGTGTCCCAGTAGGAGCCTACAGTGTAAGAAGAGAAAAAAGTGTGCAATGAGACTTGACCGGCAGGACCCGGAGGACCAGGCTGGGAAGGGCTTTCTGTTTTAACCTGGAGTTTACTGAAGGGGAGAGTGACGTGGTTAGAGCTAGAGTTTAGGTAAATCACTTTAGTGGCTGGCTTTATGCGTCTTCTCTGAGATCTACAGAGATATCAAGAGTTGTCTTTCTACTTTCTTTTTAAAATGACATATGGGTATACTTAGGGAGAGAAAAATTGCAGTCAATTGTAGTTTAGTCTGAGACCAGCCCGGAAATAACATCAAATCAGGTGACCAAAGAGGAAATTCAGGAAAACTATTTCTTAACCACTGTAACAAAGAAGAGACAGACACGATCTTATCCTACAAAGAAGTTTAACCAATTAAGATTTGACAGTAAATCCTTTTAAAAATCCTACTCTGATGAGCTATATTTTTCTCAGGAAACTCTTTCCTCTACAAAAAACCATATAAACACTGCCCTTTTTGACCTTCTACATTTCCCTGTATAATTAGGTTACAGTCACATGCAAACTTAACACTAAAAAAGATTTAACCCAACGTGCCTTATGCCAAGCCATAACTTCCCTTTACAATTATGGGGAGAAATGGTTTGTTGGAAGAAGGGAGAAAGAGAAAGCTTCCCTTAAAAAAAAATAAAGGTAAATTTAAAAGTACTGATTAACAGAGAGTAATGATGGCCTGACTAGCTTCAAGTAATCTCATTTCATTTTTCAACCAACTGTCCCATGACATACTTAAAGAATTCATGTACATGCTGAATGTTTAAAGCAAAGCATTTTAGAAAACAAATACTGAAACTTTACAAGGACCTAAATTATTTTTAAATGAGGCTTCATACCTCCAGGGAGAGAGTAAGTCGTAAAACAAACGAAATCAGCATTCTTTACCCGTTTCCTAAGGGCAGATAGCTATTTATAAGATTGCAGTACATAATTTACCCATATAAGTCTTAATTATGAATGTATGATCTAGGCTCAATCTAAGGCCAATTTATAGCCAACTTTTTTTGGACTTCCTATTGACCAAACGGTTTGATCCAGTGGTGAGTGGGCCCTGTTTAGACTTTCCTCCCAATTATTTCACTCCACCCCCACACGATTTTTGGCGTTTTTCACTGAGTACCATATTTGTTACTTTGCCCTGGGTAGCACTGATCCAGGACATCTGAACTCTGCCCTATGAGGGGCAATCTGGCAGCACAGGAAAAACAAGGTCTAGATGGGAGTCCGTGCTCCGTCACTCACTTAATGTGTAAATTTAGGCAAGTCACTTAAACTCTCTGAAAATAGGAATGATGATCCTTGAGCTACCTGCCTTACTGTGTTGTTCTGAGGATCAGAGGAGATGATACTTTGTTGTCATAAAAGGCTCTCTCAGTAGAGGGCATATTTTTATGCCATCTCTCAGAGAGAAATCTGTTATTACCCAACAGCTTAGTTAAGTAATCATTTCAATCCAACAAGCATTTTTAAAGGGTCTACACTGCTAGATCCCCTGGCTCTGGTGGGCGATTCTTTATGGAGCCAAGAAGCAGACCACCAGGCTACTTCCTCCAATGATTCCCAAATCCGCCTCCCTCTATGTGATGCCTTCTCTGGTTAGAATCTGCATTTCTTCAGGGCAGGTTTGCTTTTACATGCATCCTCAACACTGAGCATAGAGGCCTTGCACACAGTCAGATGATTAATTGATTCTCTCTCTCTGTCTCCCTCATACATAAGGCACTGAGGATACACAGACAGGCATAAAAGGAGTTTATGTAATTTTAGGGGCTTGAGCTGCTTTGTTACCACCAATAAACCCCCTCTGGTTGTTCAGTGTATCTGAATTCTTCATGCCACTATTATACTTGACTATTGAAAAGCCCTGTCTCAAAGCAGTGTGTCTCAGCTTTCATTTGTCTTTGTGCAGTCCTCTAGGACAGGGGTATCTTACATTGGTGTCTTTTTTACATCTAAAAACTACTTTAATGGAGGAAAAATCAATTAGATCTACATGTACCCATCTGCACTAAAAAATGCTGCATGGGGGATAGGGGAGAGACACCTCATTAGAACTACTAGTAAAGACAGAATTTCTCCATGATGTCAATTACATGTCCTCTCATTTAAATATCATAAATTACTAAGTCAGTCAGCTAGTCAGTAAACACTGATTGTGCACCTATTATGTACCAAACACTATGCTAAGTGCTAGTGCTATAGCCAACTTGTTTTGGACTTCCTATTGACCAAACAGTTTGATCCAGTGGTGGGTGGGCCCTGTTTAGACCTTCCTCCCAATTATTTCACTCCCCCCACACATGATTTTCGGAGATACAAAGAAAGGCAAAAGATAGTCCCTAGCCCCAAGGGGCTCCCAGTCTAATTCAAGCTAGAAATGAGTACTATTGTGATGACACAAAATTTGAGCACAGGCACTAACACTCTATGTCTCTAGGCAAGTCTCCTAGCCTCTCTGGCTCCTTGTTTCCTCATCTTTCAAATGCCCCTGGGGGCCACCTCCAGTTATCCTGATCTATGTCTGGTCACTGGACTCAGATGGCTCCGGAGAAGTGAAGCTGGTGACTGCACAGCCCTCCCTCCCTTAAATCCAATTCATATGCAAGTCATGGCATCAGCCCCTGATGCCATGGTCCTCTTGTAGAACTATGGACAAAGAGCAACAAATACCTGCACCTCCTCCAAAGGGCTGCTGAAGGAAAGTAATTAATATAAACCATAATTCTCTTTATCAGTGTCAGCTAACAAAACACACCTAGGCGATGTTTAACCTTCCTGCCTCATGAGCTCAGTATCCTTTTCATCCTGAGATTGCAGACTCTGGGAATCAAGATGACTGTTGGCCTCACAGAGACTCTCTCATGGAGGTCTAGTTGGGCAGCTGGCTCCCACACTCCAATGGAATCTCGCCAGGACTATGTGAACGAAGCTCCCTTGTACCACCACTTCAGATGCCCCATTTAGGCCAATGGAACTGTTTCATACCACACCCCTCCCAGTGGACAACAGTCTTAATGAGTGTCTAGATGATCACTGCAGGAAAGCAGAGAAGGGAATAAACATGGATTAAGTACCTGTCAAGTATCAAGGAACTAGTCTAAGAGTTGTATAAACACTACCTCATGCGATCCTCACAACAACCCTGTGAGGCAGGTGCTTTTGTTATCTTCATTTACAGTAGAGGAAACCGAGGCAGAGCCGTGCATCGAGTAAGTATCTGAGGCTGAATCTGTGCTCAGATCTTCTGATGCAGGCTTGGCATTCTATTCATGAAGTCATTTAGCACTCACTGTTCATATGGCAATGTCTATACTTCTGTGGCTGACATGAATTAATAACTTAGTGAGAATACTCACTATTTTACAAGAGGCCTTACCTTAAAAGTATCTGATCAAAGCTGACACCAGTCCATCACGGTCTGTTTTGCATTGAGCAGGGATTTCTGTTTTTTGGAGTTTTTTGCCCCATGAGGATTAAATGGAACTAAAAACCATGAGGTTTAGAGAACAAACAAATAAACTATCATCCAGGACGAAATGGAACATTTGGGGTCCTGGTATGAGAGGTCTCTGAGTGAAAGAGAAAGTGAGGGCAGTGCTGATTGGGTGTCATCAGCCGGGGAGCTTAACAAAGCTTATTATTACATAGATCTATGGCCATCGAAGAAAGGGTGGCCCAGGAGGGAGGCTGGAAGCCTGGAGAGAAGGTGGCTCACAAAGCAAGCATCCGTTAGGTGGCAGCTGTCGGTGAGCCATCTCAACGGTACCTCAATAGGGCTAACTGATAATGAGACAAGGACTAGACAAGTTATAGTGTTAAGAGCTGGGCTTTCAGCAAGACATTTAGCTAATATGCCTCCCTCTAGTGGCCATTAAAAATAAGCTTTTCTAATACAAACGTTCTCCTAAAATATGAGATGATGAAACAGACCCACCTGTGATTCCCCTTCTTAAAATGGAAATTGACTTATTTCTTTCAAACTAGGGTTTTCACATGCACTTGACAGAAAACTTACTGTTGTATTCGAAGATTCAGCAGAAAGAATATCCACCACAAGAGGGTCAGAAGTCTGTAAATTTACCACTTCCAGCTTGGGATTAATCTGTATGTAAAAAAGCTTAATATTAGTGTCTTCTGGAAGAAAATACTACATTTTAAAATGTATGACATTCAGGTTTTCACCTTATGAAAAAAAAAACTTGTCAGAAATTTTCAGATTTGGGTATTTGAGCATACATTCATTTCTCTCCCTCCAAAAAAAAAAAAAAATCAACACCAGAACTTTAAATCGTGCACTGTTGATTTTCTGAGGGGCGAGGGTACATGCATTAGGGTTGAAGGCACATTCCATGTCCAGGCTCTACCATTTATGACCTTGTGATATTGAGCTAATCACTTCTCTGGGCATGTTTCCTCATCTGTAGAATAAGAGGCTTCTGGGGATGAAGCCAAGATGGCGGAGTATAAAGACTCACATTTGCTAGCTCCGAATCCACAGCCCATAGATTTCCTGTAAAAAGAACTCCTGACAAATTCTGGAACAGTGGAAGCCACGCAGCAACACAGTGAAGGAGATTTCTGCTGCAGAGAGCCCTGAAAAACCGACTGCAAAGGTACACTGGACGGTAGCGGAGCCCTGCCCTGTGGAGCGCTCCCGGCCCTGGCCGCGGAGCTCTGCCCGGCCACGTGGCACTGAGAGGAGCGAGCAGACCCAAGCAGGCTTCAGAGACCTGAATCTCTGGGCGGCCACGATCAAGTCAGTGAGAGAGACAGGCTGAGAGGGGAGCGGGGTATCTCCGGGACTTGGACCCCCTCGGGAGACGGCGGCCACTTGGCCAGAGGGCCACTTGGCCAGAGGCCCGCTGAGCAGGCAGGAGCTCCACCCCAGCTCCATTACAAAAGATCTCTGCATAAACCCCCTGAGGGAACTGAGCCTGAGAGGCGGCCCTGCCCCCACCTGAGAATCAGCAGATAAGCTCCCACTGAAGAGCAGTC
>CM053770.1:217852147-217914415 GCA_028658325.1 Potorous gilbertii
ACAAATGGGGAGAAAATTTTGGAACCCAAAATCTTGTGAAAATGAATATAAAAAGTTAAATAAATTTATTTTTAAAAAAATAATAAATAAATGAAAACAACAACAAAAAAAAAAAGAATAAGAGGCTTCCAAGGTCCCTCCCAGCTGGATACCTGGATCCTATGACAACTTAACAAGGCAGAGTTAGGGGGAAGGGGACCAGAGGAGACAGAGCCTATTTAATATTTCCCAGTTTTTTCCTGCCTGTTGACATCTCTTTTCCTGTTTTTTCATCCTCATCATTAATACCCTATTTTTTTTGTGCTGGGTTGAAGTTGAGGAGCTGAGCTGGCACCGTGGATGGGGGTTGAAGGGGGTTCAGTACTCCTCATCTGGCTATATAGTATAAAAATGATTTGAAGGGAAAGACTAGCCTCTAGATGCATGGCATTTTCATCTTGGTGCTACATGTGCATAGCAGGACCTGATCATTTTTAGGAGGATAATTCACAAGTTATCAATACCATTGGCCTCTAATAAAATTCTATTAAATGATGAAAAGACAGGTGGAAAATACATTGGATTTAGGGGTCGTGGGATCTTAGGACTCTCTAGGGTTGGAATGGACCTTGGAGGTCAACAATTTCAATCCTCCCCTTGCCACCACAGAACTAGATTAATCACATAGTGAACCAGGGATAAAACTATGGACAGCCTTCATATCCCTCTGGTGTTCACCAAATGTCAAAAGATGCAGATGGCCCTCAGCACATTGGGAGGCCCTTTAGGGAAGGGTTTATTGGAGGATAGATATGGACCAGTGTAAGTAAGGTAGATTTTTGTTATTATTTGTTATAGTTTAGTTCCCAGGATCCATGGCCATAACAATCTCTTGTTCCCAGATGTTAGTTATGACTTCTCATAATCATGGTTCAAAACATCTCTACCACACTTGTGCAGTTATATAATGGTAAATAATATAAACATATGCTCAAATTGTAAATATCCACTGCGACTGCGCTGTGAGGTATAGGGATAAGGTAACATAAACTTGTAAGGCTACTGCTGGCGAGATGCCTTCCTTGTTGCCTTATAAAACACATGGGCACTGCTCAGTGAGCGGTGGAACAAGGTGGGATGCGTGTGCCTTGACTGGCCCCTACCAAAGCTTGGGGGAAATATGTGTTTGCCTCAACTGGTCCCATTGAGGGGTGAGGGGACACAGGGGAGTGCTTAGCCTGTGCCTGTCTCAATTGACCCCACCTAGATGCAGGGGTGGTTGCCCCTCCTTCTTGCTGGCTTGTGTGAGAAGAGTGGTTAGCGAATGCTATAGGAGTTGGTGCGCCCGTTATCAGCAACCCCTTTGAGAAGACTAGACTAGAATAAAGTAAGATTATTAACCCCTCCGAAGCTATCCTCCTGTCTGACCAGATCAAGAGTGAGCCTGTGCTAGTAGCCCTCCTGTGTACTAGTGTTACCAGTCACACAGGTTGTATGGATGGTGTAGAGTCCTCATACACTGATGAGTTAGTTCACAGATCCATCAATGTACTTATTACAATCTTAATAAATGCATGGTGAATTAAAAATAGGTTCATTTTTAAGATGCCTTAGCTGCTAGGTAACTGTAACTACGATTCTATACGAGTAACAACATTTCTACACAACCAGCCCCAAATGGAGAGGAGTTGGTGCATTTCCCCTCTCCCTTGGTACTTCTGTCCCATTGACAAGTCGTTATTATTCACCCTTCCCTGATCAGTCATGACTTGTGGATCACTGGATCTACAGATCTATGGGCAGGAATGGGGGGAACAACTCCAACCTCACTACAATTCTGCCATCGAGGAAATATATTCCTTCGTGACTCAGCCAAGACAAACCCAAACTCAGGTTCCTTCCTGCCAAGTGGCTTTGTGTAAGTCTCAAGTTCATTCTAGGGAGAAAAAGCAGCTGAAATGAAAGGAGGCCAAGTTCCTTCTCCAAGTTCAGAGACCAGAGCAGACTTTATTCTCTTTTATCTGCTGCCATCTAGTGTTCACCAGGCGCTGTTCACCCATGGAGACAGAATCAAATTATATAAGTGGTACTAACTAACCAGTCACCTGAACTCACAAGTATCTAACATCTAAGGGGATGCTTTGAAAGTCCTCTGTATTTTAAATACAACAAACTAACCGATCCCTCATAGAGTTGGCTACATAAGAGCTATCACTGCACACGCCAAAGCAAGGTTCAGTCTGGATTTGGGGGGAAGAAAAGCCAATAATTTCATTGTCTTTTTCAAAGAGAGCCAACAAAAGGAACATTTCAGGCTAATCTCTAGGAATGCTAATAATTCCTATTATTCAGTCCTGTAACAGGTACAAAAGTAATGACCATGAAGACATTCAGTTAGTACCACTCAGGACTTCAAGATCACCGGAAAATCAAACCAGATCCATAACAGAATCCTAAGCTAAAAGGAAAACTTATCTTTATGATCAATGTCTAAAGTTCTGGGGTAAGGAACCTTTGGCCTCCAGGCTACATGTGGCCTTTTAGGTCCTCAAGGGCAGCCCTTTGATGGAATCCAAACTTCACAGAACAAATCCCCTTAATAAAAGGATTTGTTCTGTAAAACAAACTCAGTCAAAAGGCCACACCCGAGGACCTCGGGGGCCACACGTGGTCCAAATAGTTGGAGAGGACAAATGCTTTACTTTAGAAAATAAACTGATCTCTTGTGGGGATCAGCTGAAAGCCCTTTCCAGGACATCCAGAAAGCAACATCACACAATTACTGAGCTGTGGTGTTGCCCTCTTTGCCTTGTTAATTTCCTGGGAGAACAATACGACTTAATAGATCTAGCGTGGCAATGGCAAATCCCCAAAGCACTGAAAAAACCATTTTATGAATTCATTCTTCTTAGTGTCTCAATGACTTTGAACCTTTCTCTCAGCCATCTAGGATTCTGCCTTCTATAAGGCATGCTCTCCTCTGGTTCTGAAGTCAGAGAACCGGGGTCCACATCCTATCACTGACTACCTGAGTGACCCTGGGAAAGTCCTTTCCCTCCTTTGTGCCTCAGCTCCCTCATCTGTAAAACCTATGGCCTCTGAGGTCCCTTCCCAAAAGCCTTGCTCCTACGGCTGTCTTCTCCTCATGAACATCTATAGAGGAGAGAACACTAATCAGGTGAAGACTGTTCTGGGAGCCTTCAGTTCTCCCATCTCACACTAGGATGCTTGAATGCTAGCACGGGTAAACAGCACCAGGGTGAAAGTCAGCTCATGGAGCTTCTTCGCTAGCACATACAAGATCTTTAGAATCTACCTCTTTCAAAGTAAATTACTTTGAAACCTGCCAATTTTTATTTCAGTAAATCTGAGTTAGACTCACAATGAGGAAATGTTACCCACAGCTAGTGCCTGAACCTGAGCTTTTACACTTCATAGATCTGCTCAGCCTGTCTCCTTTCTGCTGTTCATGGAGCAGTCCTGTGGCTGCTACCTATGCCCATTAAGAAACGAGGCACTTCATTCTCCAATCGGGGTGATGGGGTTTATGGGACTCACCATCCCTGAACCAAAGAAACATCAGCACTTACCAAACTGTAGGGGGTGGGGGGAGGTGAAGAAGGAAGGGGATAGAGAGCTTTTAAAGAGGCCAAATAATTTTCAACAAAAAGATTAAAATCATTATGTAAATTCCAAATGAGCCTCAAAGAAAACACACGGTAAAATATCAAACATCCTGCTGGAAAATAAGCTGCTAAATGTGTTAAGAGAGTCTCAGGTTACTGCCAGAAAGCTCATCAGATAAGTCAATAATATACAATTGCCTTTTCCATGCGTCCTCATTCGTTATACTCATTTGATTGCATCATTAAGGTCTGATTCAGAAAATACACTGTCTCAAATTTCTCAAAAGTAATAAACATAACCCAACACTCGATCCAAGTCTCCAGAATTTACTTTCTACCCAAACACCTGCAAGAATTTACTGTACAACTGTCTGACCTGGAGCCCTGGCAGAAAGCTCAGATCTGAAGTCCTTTGATGCTCCCCTCTTTCTCTTTCCACTCCCTTGCAAAAATTAAAACAAAACAAAACAAAACAAAAACTAAGTTAGATTCCAATGAACCTTAAATGAACTTACTAATAATCTCTAGTTTGAGGCATTTTCAGTGCTTTCCTTTTTACCAGGTTAGGTGGTACAGGGTAGGCCTGGAGTCAGGAAGACCTGAATTCAAATCCCATTTCAGAAACTTAGTAGCTGTGGGATCCTGAGCAAGTCACTAAACCTCAGTCTCAGTTTCCACATCTGTAAAATAGGGAAAAAACATACCTCGCAGGGCTGTTGTGAGAATCAAGTAAGATAATATATGTAAAGAACTTTGCAACCTTAAAGATCTGCATGAATGCTATTCATGTTACCATGGTTAACATCGTCGACATCATCATCACCACTATCACCGTCACCCTGCCTTTAGGGTTTGCTGGGGCATCATTTCAATCCATTTGAAAGTAAAATCGATCGGTTTCAGAAGAGCACTGGTACTTCACTCATTTACTCAGATGCTCATCATGTAGGAAAAGGGGTGCTCTTCTCCCCCCCCAACTTAACGCCTTCACTTTATTTTAAGAAGAGCTCAAGAAAGAAACTGACAGATGGAGACTCAGATGCCTTTTGCTTCAGCAGCTTTTCACACGCCAGGGATGCCAAGTGCTCGTCCTTTAAGCTACACTGCCAAATCCACTGACGCAGGCTCAGGCAGATTTTTACAGAGAGGTAAACTGAGGTGTCGAGCGCCTGGTCTTCTCAGGACACCAGCACGTGTCCTACTCCAGAAATGTTAGGGGAGTCCTTTAGATGTGTGAGAGATAATGAAGGTGGAGGCGCCGGACCACCCCACCCCTGGGAGCTGGAGGCTTCTGAGAGTTTTCTGTTTCTCAGTCAGGCTGGGTCATCCTGGCCCACAATCCAACATGCTTCAGTTGGAGACATTTCTTGGTTTTTACCTAAATCAGCAGGATCACAATTTACCATTGGTCTTAGTAAAACAAGACAGTGAAGTCTGACTGGCTGTGAGGAAGGAGGGGGTTACAAATAAAGGCGAAAATAGATATTGTCAATAAAGGCAGTGGATAGGATAAAAAGGTAAAAGTCCAAAACTGTGATGGAATGGTAAACTTTGAGAAAGTAACAAGATTATATTGTTTTCTCTAAGAACTACATACATACACATGTATATACATACATACACATGTATATACACACATATATGTATATACACACATACATGTATACACACACACACATATCCAGTGCAGGAAAATCAGGAGGACCTGAGTTCAAATCTCACCTCAGACACCTGACACGCACTAGCTGTGTGACCTTGGGCAAGTCACTTAACCCCAACTGCCTCATCCTGGGTCATCTCCAGGTCATGAATATCTGGTCACTGGATTCAGATGGCTCTGGAGGAGAAGTGAGGCTGGTGACCTGCACAGTCCTCCCTCACTCAAAACAAAGTCAAGTGTAAGTCATGTCATCATTTCTCTGAAAGCATGGTCTTCTTTGGCAATGAAGGATGAACATACACATACACATATATATGTATATACACACATACATATATACAAATACACACACATATGTATGCATATATATATATAAAATATTTTCTCTAAGGACTAGAATATAGATTTATCTCTCATCAGTTCCCAAATGTGCTAATGGCCTTAAGTATATTTAAGTGTATTTTAGTAATAGTTCTCAAAATTGGGTTAAGGATTTCACATATAAATTGGGTTAATAATTATAAGGAAATTTTAAAATATTGTAAGGAAATATTCTATTATTGTTCAGAAAAATCTTATTAATAGTCTGAATGTAGCTTTTAGGTATTACACAATGTGTAGTCACATAAAACTTGGTTCAAACAATATTAATAAACAAGTTTTTCCAAATGACATAATAAAATATTTCTGTACACGAGCAGAAGTCTGACCGGTTCACTGTCCTGCTCAAGAATCTTCAAAGGCTCCCTCTTGGCCTCCAGACAGAAAGGATAAACTGCTCAACTTAGCTTCTGAAAACCTTCACAGTCTGGCTCCATCTTCTTTCCAGACTTCATTCACATTACTTGGTGAAGTCTACACTGCAGCCACTGTGGATTACTTTCTGCTTGTTCCCAGTCCATCTCCCACCTCCATGACTTTGAGTGGGTCATCCCACACACCTGGAGCACACTTCCTCAGCTCTCAGGATCCTCTATGTCCTTCAAGACTCAGCTCAGGTGCCATTTCCTCCAGGAAGCCTTTCCTGATCCTCTGAGTTGTTAAGGTTCTCTTGCTTCTCAGATTATATCATGGATCTAAGTTGACTCCTTGAGGGCAAAGCTTTTTGATTTGTCTTTGCACTTCTAAAGCGGAGCACACCTGGTGCCTCGCACACACTAAGTACTAGGTAAAAGTCTATTGCATGAACAAATGAATGAGTACACTAGGATGAGGAGCCAGGGGAGGAGGAGGATGATGAAGCTGGGTGCAGCTCGCTCGAGGTTTGGGGGAAGATTCCACAGAACTCCTTACTACCAGTCAGACTTCACCTTCTAGTTCTCCCAAGACTAAGGAGAGGTGGTGACCCTGCTGCCTCAGGAGGAAACCAGGAAAGGTGCCCAGCTGAGGCATGGGCCAGAATAACCAGCCGGACTGGGACACAGAACACTGAAGCCACTGACCTCTGGGGTGGGGTGGTCCAGGCCCAGGGGGCCAGGAAGCCTTTATAGTTCAGTCTCTGTCACCATGCAAGTCCTGGCCTCCTACCTCAGGCCTCAGTTTTCTTATCTGTAAAATGGACAGCTTGGAATATCTTGGAATGTACAGTGCTTACTGCAGGGAGATTCATGATTTTCTAGAACGTAAAGAGAGGAGGAACCTGGACCTCCTGGTGTCACAAGAAGGAGCCCTTCTCCATGCATAACAATCCCATTCTTCATCCTGTTTTCCAAGGCAGATTGCCCCCACCACCATCCCCACTCCCTCATTTAGCTGCAGTCTCACCCTGTCTGGAGCTACAAACATGCCCATCCTCTCGGCCCCTGTAAGCCCCTGTAAGTGATCTTCCTAGCCCCACGACCATCCCATCTCTCTCCTGCCTCCTGGAGGAGGCCATCCACAACAGGTGCTTCTATTTCCTTTGCTGTCTGGTTTCCAGTCTCATTCTTCACTAAAGCTGCTCTCTTCAGTGATCTCTTCCTGACAAATCTGATGGCCTTTCTCAATCCTCATCCCTCTTGACTTTTCTGCAGCCACTGATATGCTATTGGCCTTGATTCTCTCTTTTCTCTAGATTTTCATGACATGCTCTCCTGGTTCTCTGCTCCCCCATCCCACTCTCGCCTGATTCCCCTCTGCTGCTTCTTCCTCCAGGTCATGCCCACTAACCATGGGTGTCCCTTGAGGCTCTGTACTGGGCCCTCTTCTCCCTCTATACTACTTCCTTCTGCAATCTCATCTGCTCCCCTGGATTCAATAACCATTTCTATGTGGATGATTCTACTGATCCAGTCCTAACTTGCAGTCTTGTATCTCCAACTTTTTCTTAGACATCTATCTCAAGCTGGATCTCTTATAGACATCTTCAACTCAATATTTCCCAAACCAAACTCATTATTTTTCCCATTGGACCATCCCTGCTTCCTAACTCTCCTATTACCGTCAAGGGCCCTGCCATCCTCCCAGTCACCCAGGCCTGCAACTTGGGTATTCATCCTTGACTCCTCACCCTCTTACCCCAACATCCAATGTTGCCAAGGCCATCATTTTTAACACTGACATTTCCCCTGCCAGTGCAAGCCCTTAACTCCTCAATACCCAACCTTCTGCAATAGCTTCTCAGGGGGTGGGGGGCAGTGCTACCTGCCTCCAGTGTCTCCCTATTCCAATCCATTCTCCACTCAGCCTCCCAAGTGATTTTCCTAAAGCTACCATGTCACCTCTCCATCCTCAATAAATTCAGTGGTTCCCTATCACCTCTGCAATCAAATATTAAAGCCTCTATTTGGTGTTCAATGCCCTTCATTAATTAGCCTCTTACCTTTCCAGTCTTCTTACACTTTACACCCCGACATGACTCTTTGATTCAGTAAGTGGCCTCCTGGCTGTTTCACAAACAAGACCCTGCACCTCCAGACTCTTGGCCTTTCCCTGGCTGTCCCGTATGTCTGGAATGTGCTTCCTAATCTCCACCTCCTGGTTTTCTATAACTCCAAGATAAAATCCTACCTTCTATAGGAATCCTTTCCCAAAGTCACTTCTAGTGATCATTTTCATCTTATTCTGTATATATAGCTTATTGGAATGTAGCTGCTGGCTTGACTCCCCTATTAGAGCTTCTTGAGAGTAGGGACAATCTTCCACCTTTCCTTATATCCCCAGAGTTTGGTGCCCAGCACACGGTAGGTGCTTCATGTATGTTTACTGGCTTATTAACTAGATGGAGCAGTGGATAGTGCTTTGGACATGGGGTCAGAAAGTTCTAAGAAGGAATCCAGCCTCACATACTAATTAGTTGCATGACCCTGAGAAAGTCACAGAACCCCTCTTAGCCTCAGTCTCCTCATCGGTAACACGGGGATAATAATTAATAACAGCATACACCCCCCCAGGGCTGTGGGGGGGCTTTCATTCAATTGACAGCAGTGATGCTAACATCCTCTGCGTCCCCAAAACCTCCAGTACTTCTGTCCAAGGATCTGGAATCTTTAGTGTTGAGCAATTCACTGGTACGTGTTAGATCCACACCCTGCGAAAGCAGCGAATGACTTCTCTTGATTTTATCAGGTTGTCAGAAAGCTGCCTTCATATCCTCTGAGCAAGAAGTCATCGATGACATCATATTTGTAAAGCACTCTGTAAATCTTTTGTACCATATAAATGCTAGCTGTTATTACAAGCTATTAACTTTTAAAAATTAAAATGATTTATTATAATGTTAAATTTTAAAAGCGCTGCATAAGTGTTGAGATGTGTACTAAAAGGCTTCCAAACCACACTTCAAACTCATATAAAGAACAAATCTAAAAGGCATTTAACTAGCAAGGAAACCAAAATAACACCTAATCTAAAGAAAAACTCCATATAATCCTACCAAACACCAGATTTTATTACAGTGTATTAACAATGCCACTTAAGTAGAGTAGGCATGTGGACCTTTTCACTCATCAAAGTAGTCTAGGAACAAAATCAGTAGAAGAGACTCGTTCACGCTACTGAGACTAAGAAGCACACAGAAGAGTAAAAGGACTTGGAGGGAACAAACTCTAGGGCAGGGGTAGGGAACCTGCAACCTTGAGGACACATGTGACCCTCTAGGTCCTCAAGTGTGGCCCTTTGAATGAAACCTAGTTTGAATTCAAAGAGCCACATTTGAGGACCTAGAAGGTCTCTCAAGTTTGGATTCAAAGGATCACACTTGAGAACACAGAGAGTTCCCCAAGTCTGGATGCAAAGGACCACACTTGAGGACCTAGAAGACCCCCCAAGTTTGGATTCAAAGGGCCACACTTGAGGACCTACAGAGTCACACGTGGCCTTGAGGCTGCAGATTCCCCTCCCCTGCTCTAGATATTCTTTGCTCTGATGCCTTATTTGCACTAGACCCATCTGCCTCCAGAGAGTATTATTAGATTGGTAAATCTAAGAGTCTGATGAGCCTTTCAACTCTTTCTTATATTTATGCTAAAGGAGAGCTAAATAACAGAACTGAATAAAGATAAACAATAGAACTGACTTCTAGATGCATATTATTTAACCAACGCTAACTATAGAAATTCTTTCCCTTCACCCCTATAGAATCACAGAAACTTTCATCTGGAAGGGTGTCAGAGGACATGGAGTCCTCTTGACAAGTGTGCCAGAACAGGACTCCCACCCATAACTCCCCTGACCATGGCTGAAAGCCCTCCATTGAGGGGAAGCCCACCCATCCTGGGGCAGCCCCATACCCACTTGTGGACAGCTCTACTGCTTAGGAAATTCTTCCTTAAATTTTCCTCTGCAACTTCTACTCAACATTTCTGCTTCTGCCTTCTGGGACCAACCAGAAAAAACAATCTAATCCCTCCTCACATTATAGCCCTTTAAATACCCAAAGTTAGTTCTCATGTCCCTTCTAAGTCTCTCTTCCCTGGTTCCTTCAGCGGGTCCTTCATGTGCCTTTTACTACCATGGTTTCCCCCTACAGATTCTCCAGTTGTTGATGTCCTTCCTAAAATGAGGCCAGAACTCTATATACTGCTCTAAATGGGATTGGATCAGAGCACAGTATACCAGGGCAATAACCTCATTGTTCTTGGACCCTCTGAGTCTTCTAATGTGGGCCAGAATTGCATGTTATAGACCACTTAGACAGATGGAGGACTAGATGAGGAGGCTGGGAAACATCCCAGGTCTGGCCTGTATTAGTTTATATAGGTAATAAAATAAAACCTAGCAGGTCTTAAGTGCAAAGTGTTCCATGTGTGTTCAAAATATAAACTTCACAAGTATAAAATGGAGTGACGTGTGGCTTTCCGGCCCAGGATATTAGTGAAATGAGTCAACAGTGATGTATGGCAGCCAAGGAAATGAATGCATTTTCTCCCCGTCCCTTCTTTTTTTATTTAATGTCCCCTTTTTTTTATTAGATTTGCAAGATTCCAGAAAAATGCATTCTTATCAGCCCTTGTAAGGTGCACTCTCTATTTGGGTATAGGCTTATTATTTCTATATTTACCTTGGAGGACATGAACTTGTTTTAAGTCAATCAATAAATAAACATATGTGTGTGTATATATGCATATATATCTTTTGAGAACTATTTCAATACAATTAATTGTCTTTCTAATCCTATGTATTTTGTTTTATGCATTGAAAAACACAATTCTGAGCAGGGCTCCCTGGGCTTCTTCAGACTGCCAAAGAAGAATAAGAATCTCTATCTTAAAACACGGGCCAGAAACCCAAACCCCATTTGCAGCAAACATTTTTCTTCACCTGTCATCCACTTTCTAAACTGCCTCTCTCTTCTCAATTCCTTTCGTTCAGTTGACAGCCATGATGCTAATACCCTTGGTGTCCCAAAAGTCTCCAGTACTTTTGTCCAAGGATGTGGAATCTTTAGTGTTGAGAGGTTCCCTGGCATGTGTTAAATCCACACTCTGGGAAAGCAGTGAGTGACATCTTTTAATTTTACTAGGTTGGCAGAAAGCTACCTTCCTATTCTCTGAGCAAGGAGCCACCAAGCCCTAGAACTCTGACACTTAACCCAGTGGCACCTGTAGTCAGTCCAGCTCATCAGAGTACAATAAGCAGCAGCTGCTGTTGCTTCAGAGCACCTGGCTTCCTGGGATGCAGGAACCTCAGATTTTCTCATTAGCTCCAAATGCTCACGGCCCTTCCTTTCTTTCTTCTATGTATGACACACCACCCTCCAATCTCCTGACATTGGTCAGAATTTCCCTTTGCTTTTTAATTTTCATCTGCTGACACTGAAACCTTTCTATTTTTTTCCCCCAAAGACATCTAATTCCTGGCAACCTTGACAATGCAGTGAATGGAAATACATTCCTTAAGTCCCTCTGCTTTTTCTTGCACGGGGGAGACCAGCTTGCATCTTAAGTTTGTTTGTGTTCCTCTGTTTCGGACGGGTCTATCCCAAGTGTGTAGCACATACTACAGTACGTGCTTACTGTGTGCTGGATGAATCCATCCTGCTCTTCATACTTACCATAAGTGAGATACTCAAGCCTTGGTCTTTTTGGTCAATAGCTCTCCTGAAGAACTACTATAGCAAACTGCTTGTAAGAACCATAAGGCTTTTGTCATGGAACCAAGGGAAGAAAGGGTTATAGATGAATGAAGCAATCAACCGTGTCAAATGCAGAGAGGTCAATGAAGATGAATTTTCAGAAAAGGACAATAGATTTGGTAATGAGGAGGTCCAGGAGACCATTTTCAAAACGGATCAAGTTGGAAAACAAATGACATGGAGAAGTAAACAAGTGCAGATGACACATGGGATGGGCCTGGCAGTGAAAAGGAGTAATACAGGACGGCAGCCATGGGGACATCGAGCATATCTATGGCCACTTGAGATCCCACTGCAGCTAGCATAAGAGCCGCTCTGAGGGAAAATACATGTGTTTAGGGAAGCTGTGAATCCAGAAGCAAAGAAAGAAGGTATGAAAAGCCAGAAGGCACCAGGAGAGAGGGAGAAAGTGAATGTACAAGAGAGTGGTAAGAGATGTGCTGAACCAAGAACTCAGATGAATATGAGAGGATGGGATTGAAATTTCAGATGAGGTGCTCTCATTAGAAGAGGGAAGAGATGCTTCTTCCTCTGAGATAGGAAGGGAGGAGGGGACAGATGAAAACATGCACAGACTAGGAGGAAAGCAAAATGACAGAGCTCAGATCTGATGGCCTTAACCTTCTCAGGGACCAACGAATACTAACCTCAACTGAATCAGGTTTTCTATCATGGTGATGAGAGGTTCTGGGGTAGATATCAAGAAGATGAGGTGGAGCATCAAAATGTAACCTTTGGATGTTTTTTTTCAGAAGATCTTTATAATTCATTCCATCAAAATTTGTCTTCCACAATAAAATCTATACGAAAACAAATAATAAAGATAGTTAATGTTTTCAGGATAAAAATAAATGTATCAATTCAAAAAGGAATCCCAATGCCTAACTGGTCTTACAAGATTGTGGTACATTATGGTGACTTCCCAATAGGCTCCAACTTGAACACTATGAAATGCGAAACAAATACAAGTTTTTTTTTTGAGTGACACTATAAAGTCATGATTTCTGTATCAAGTAGAGCACAGCTTATACAGCTGAACTCACGGCATTCCTCAGAGCACAGAAGGCGAGAAACAACGAATTGATCCTGCCATTGTCACTGATGCTCAGAACACCACAGAATCACAGAAGGGTCCAGGCAGGAAGAACCAATAAGGCCATCAAGTCCAACCCCCTCACTATCCAGAGGACAAAAGTCAAAGCCTTGGGCAGGGCCCCAGCCACACAGCCAGCAAGCCTGAGAACCAGGTCTCAAACTCCAGGCCTTCAGACACCGCATCTGGTACCTTCTCTCTACATGGAAATGCTCTTTCAGGGGGACTGTTAGCATGGCTAGTTTAGCATCAAGATTAAAAAATAAACAAAAGAGAGAGCGCCATTATATGTCATGTCTCTGACCCCAAATGGCGTCACTGCGCTTGGTCACCCATCTTATTCAGCTGTGAAAAGCTCTGGCTGCTGCCGACAGGCAGATCGACCCTCGAGTACTAATAATAGCAATAACAGCTGGCATTTATTAAGCACCTACTGTAGGCCAGGAACTCTGCGAAACTTTATAACTACAATCTCCTTTTATTCTGACAGCAACCCTGGGAGGTAGGTGATCTTACAATTCCTCTTTTACAGATGAGGGAACTAACTAAAGCAAGCAGAGGTTAAGTCACTTGCCCAGGGCCACACATCTAGTAAGTGCCTGAGGCCATCTCATGTCTGAGCACCTAGCTGCCTCAAATAGCAAAAATGGGTAGTACGGCAGCCGCGTCCAACTTGGCTGAAGTCAATATTTTTTCCAGACAAAGGATCCCAGAAAGTTGAGGGGTCTAACAAACCTGCGCATCAGCACCTCCAGATGCGAACTGTTGGCCACCTTTTGAAAAGGTAACAGTAAAGATGGGTCCCTAGGGAATGAAGGGCACAGGAAGGAAAAAGGAGACATGATCAGTGATGCTCTAGGATAAACAAGTTATAGAGATAAACAAGTTATATGATGGTCTATTTTTCATCTCCCTTTATATACCAGACGATAAAAGACCCCCATTTGAAGATCTGCTGCTGATGGCTAGCATACAATCTTAAAATAATCCCTAACCAATTATAAATTACAGTGAGAACAAGTATCATAATCTCTTTTGTCCTTAGGCATTTCTTTTTGGAGTTCCACTCTGGGAAGCATTCGTGTTACCAATAGACACTTGAAGGAATGGGCTGGGATGCCGACATAGGAAGACAGGTCATTTCCTACTCCAAAGTCTTCATTTGGGTTTCTCTGTCTGCTTCTCTCTCATTGATGAAGTGAATAAATTAAAAGCCCTTTAGATTTTTTTTTATGGTCATCAGTCTGACACTCACTTCACAATGAATACACAAGGCATTTCAAGGATGTAAAAGAATATGTTTGCTCTCAGTTTTTCCAGTTTCAGTTTGCTTTTACTTTAGCTTCTAGGTTAAACATGGAAAATTTCTCACTTACAAAACAATCTATATGTAAGAGACACTGCCTTTATAAAGCCTACAGCAGCAGCCACATTCAGAGAAGCTGCAGATCTAGATTCAGAAGGAAAGGCACTCAAGGCTTAGGGAACTGAACCCTGGGTATAAACCTCCAGGCAGGGGGAAGCTGCCTGACCAGTGGGTCTCATTCCCCTGGTCATTTTACCTTCAATGCCACGCTGTTCTTTATTTCCTTCTGACATACTTTCTTAGGCTTCACAAATTAAAGATGTGTTTGTATTAGCAAGCATCCTTTTGGGAAATGAAAAAGGAAACAGCCAGGTGTGGTAGTGTACAGCTATGGTGCACACTGTGACCAGTGAGCCTGAGCCTGGTGGATCGCTTGAGCTCAGGAGTGCTGCGCTGCACTAGGGTTAATGTCAATCGACTGGGTCTCTACACAAAGTCCAGAACCACATGTCGGGCCTCTGGGAGTGAAAGGCCACCAGGGTGCCTAAGGAAAGGCAGGCCCACTCAAGTCAGAAAACCAGAGGAGGTCACACCTTTGAGGCTGATCACTACTGGGAAGGAGACTGGGAGTGGCTGCTGAGTTTACTGCCTGGGCAGGGAAGGGAGACTCAGTCTCACAGAGGGATAGAGAGATCGATCGAGAGGAAGATTAAGAGGCTAAGGGACCTCAGTAACCAACTGGATCAATCTAGTGATTATCTGTATAGAGAAACATACACACATATATTACCCAAGACTGAAAAATGTTTTCCTGATAGAAAAGATTCCTTCTCTATAGAATGAAGGAATTAACAGATTCTAGGCCAACTTCTGAATTAAAATAAAAAAGGAATGATGTCTCACCTCCAATATGAACAATAACATCTAGCCTTTAGAAGACTTTGGAAGACTCCAAATTTGTCAAATAAAGTATACCTCAATTCATGACTAAACTACTGAAGCTGTCTGAAAATCCTCACAAACGACCTCTTTTCACCTCCAAACTTCTAAAATTAAATCGAGCAACTGGTTCATGAGAAATCAGAAAATTCTTCTTCTGTACTAGTCAATGATCTCTTTAAGTAGAATGGTATTGTTCAGTTTTTAACAGTAACAACAGTTCACATTTATAAGACATTTTAAGGTTTGCATAGCACCTTAAAATAGCTCTGTGAAGCAGGTAGTATAATATTTTAAAATAGAGGAAACAAAGTCTCTGAGTGATCACACAGCCTGCCCATCGTCCAACTGCTACAAAGCATCAAAGCCGGAGTCAAAGCCAGGTTTCCTGTGTCTAGGCTGAGTGCTCTACTCGACACATTGCCTCTCAGGATATACAAGATGGGATCCATCCTACAAATGCAGGCAGTTTTTACGCTGCTTTGAACTCCTCTGTACTCCTAGGTTCAGTGTGGGGTACATTGAGAAATCAAGTATCCAACCTTCTCTACCAACACTGACCAAGAACTATAAACCAAATTCCAAAGTTCTTAATTGGTACAGAACATAAAAGTAAATAATAAAGGAAAACTGTGTAGGAGAATAATTCTCAGTCCTCAAAACAAAGGGATACAAATCTCCCCTAGGCTGCCTTGTTGCTGGTAGAAGAATGGGCACTTCCCGGAGAGCTGGCTCTCCCAGAACTACATCTTCACTAGGTCTCCTCTTGTGGCTCTGTCTCTTGCCAAGCAGCCACAGGCCTCCCTGCTGCCCTCTCTCTGCCTCCAAAGCCATCCTCTGTGCCTCTCCGACCCTCTACTGTCTCACCTGTCAAAGCTGACATCTTCTGCGAGGTGTCCTCTTCCAAATGAAGTGTCTGTGTCTCACTCCTTTGTGATGCCGCCTGGTCAGTATGACTGGGGCAGCCACACCAAAGGGCCCCTTGGTTGGTCTCCCAGCTCAACCTCATTCATTCCACCTCTAATGAGAAGATTCCCTATAGGTAGGTTGGGGGAGGGTTCAGACCATCCTGTCCCTGGCAGCCAACACCAGACCCATTCGGTAAGTGTCAAGGGGGCACTTAGGGATGCTGGAAGGGCTAGGGCAGAGGAGACCTGTTCCCTGAATTCCTGCCACCCCACCCCCAACAGGTCAAGCTTCTCATTCCCCGTTTTTAAGGAACATTTCAACTTACTATTGAAGTCACATATTCAAAGACTTCAATAACCATAGTTAAGAACAATTACTTGTATAGTTATTATCTTTTTCCTCTCCACTATTAAGTTGAACGTACCCTCCTGTTCTATGTACTACTTTCACTAACCTATCAAATTTCTTTTTGCCTATCAGTGAAAACACAGTCTCTCCACTCTGAAGGAAAAGGCCTTGATTCTTGTTTCGAGTTCACTTCTGACTAAACAGAACAGGAATTGTTAGAAGGTCAAGAGTGGTCAAATGGAGAATGAATGACTAAAGGCAACTAGTTCTCTAAGGCCCGATGACAGTTTAAGTTATTTGTGTTTGAGGAGACTCCCTCTAAAATAATTCTGTTAGAGAATTTTCAGAGACACAAAGGTAAATCTGCCTATTTTTGCACCACTCTCTAAGCAGAAATGTTTAGAATTAGGTTAATCTGAATTCATTATATTGTTTCTGGAACACATAACAGGAGAGCTGAGTTTGAATCTCAGACACTTAGTAACCACTTAACATGTCACTAAACCTCATGAAGTCTTGGTGCTTTCATCTATGAAATGAGAATAACACCGTCTGTACTACCTGACTCACCAGGGGCTGTCAGCAAAGTAGGAAACAAGTCAGGAAATTGTATAACATACTAGAGCAGAATAAGCTCTTTCTTCCTTGCTACTTTTAGCACAATTCTACTTGGAGATCCAATCTGTAAACTTATATTTTGGAAAAAGACAATACATAAAGAAAGCCCCAGAGAAAATTACAGAAATTACTGACTTAGATTATTCAAGACTCTTCCTTGAAAACAGATATTTTCTAACCTATTTATATAGTCATGAATACAGTAAAGGGCTAATTGAGTAGCTAACAAATATGAGAGAAACACCAAGAGTATCCAGTAGCAAATCACAATATTAGAAGTTGTTCAATTGAAATGATATTATACAGTCACATAAGGGCAACTTTTCGCATAATAGCTGCAAAAAAATACACTGCAACAGGAGGGACAATAAGATATAATGTTGGGATTTAAAGAAATGTATCTTTTTAAGAATGTAAAATGTTATTGCCAGTACCGTGTGTCCTTGAAGTGTATAGATGAGTCTTCCTTCGACGAGATCCAAGATCTTAAGGGTGCCATCAGATGAGGCAGTGATGAGGTAATTACCCGAAGGATGGAATGACAAACAGTTGACTCCACCACTGTGAACTGGGGACATTCAGATGTCAATTACATTTTGAAATATTTAAAATAAGTTCTAGAATTTCAAAGCAGTATCTTACTCCCATTTTAAGAGAGTAAAAATTTCATTTTAAAAGTGGTTATTTTTGCTGCAGATTGTCTCAATAAAATTAAATTCTATTAAAATTAAAATAAGTTGATTATTTGGCATAATTAAAGCAAAATGTCTGAATTAATCTGGCTTAAGTGATTGTTTTGACATCAAGGAAATATGGTTCTCATGGTCTAGTTTGACAAGAGCCCTTGGAAAATGGGAGTGTGTCATGGAAGTGTAATGTATTTCATTTTGTAATTATTAAGTTACTGAAGTAATTATTACTAGCTTGGTATATACATACACACATACAGATACATATATATATATATATATATATATATATATATCTTAGCTCAACATTTAAAAACTAATTTAATTAGTAAGGGGAGAAAAGGAAGGCATCAGACACAATAAGTGGTAGAAGAGAATTGTCCTTAAGAAATGGAAAAATACACCTGATGCAAAATGAAAAAAAAAAATCAATGGATTTCTGCCTTAAATTCAGGCTGCAGTCACGGTAGGAAGTTATGTTCTGTAGGGTTTAGTATGCTGTTTAACAAGCAGACCCTACAGTATTCCCAAAGAATGGGGCTCATTCTTTATTAAGTGCCTACTATGAAGCAGGGAAAAAAGCCTCGTATTAGACAACAGGGGAGATACAAAGACAATTTTGTATTTACATCCCCAGGGCCTAGCACAGTACTTGGCACAGAATAAGTCTTTAATAAACACCTTTCATTCCCGGGCTTCTGGAGCTCACCTGTGGTAAACTTACAACTGGGATGTGGGTGGCAGTGGATCTGTTTACAGTGGAGGGAATTACCTTTCCTCCATTTTCTAGGACTCCCAGACTTCCCCCCTTGGCCCACCTCATCTTATCAGTTATGGATGGAGTCAGAACAACAGAAATCCATTCCTAAATCCTTAGAAACTTTTTTTTAAAGTCTATTCATAATAGGAATAAGGATATGTAATCTATGCTGGCCAGCTAAAGAGTGAAAGAAAATAGTCATTTCAATGGTCACTGAAAAAGACAATCAACAGAAAGGGTTCTCTGTTTACATCCCTGGGATACGGTAAAGAAAGTAATTGTCCAAAGCTGGTGAACTTTCTCAGACCAGTACAAAAGCAGGCTGATACTCCGTGGGGACTCATTAAAAGGATCAGGCTAGTCCACAAAGTGGTTCAGAGGTTTAAGAAACATTCTAGAAAGACTTGATTTGCTAAGCTTTAGAAATGGTCACCTTGGTAATTCTGAAGTAACTTGTTTACTCTTATATCCCAGAGTTTCACAGTATGATCAGAACCTGCTGAAGCTATGCATGTACCACTGGGGTTGAAAGACACAAAGTTCGCAAACCTATCAGGAAAAATGAATCAGATGTCAGGCACTGTCATTTTCATAAAGTCAAAGATAGCAATAATCGAAGAGTAAAGTCTTCTTTAACAAAGCACAGGCACCCAAATGTGCCAGAATGGTTTGACTTACCCTTCGGAGTCTGTAAAGCTATTAATGCATAGTTTATTTGCTGTATCCCAGATTTTAACAGTCTTATCCTCACTACATGATACTATTAGCCTTCCATCAGCAGAAAATCTGGAAAGCACAAGATGACAAGTTCTAGTAAGCAAGTGGTACTTATGAAAAAATAAATCATGTGTTCCTAAGAAAACATTAAAAAAAATCCCTAAGAGAAAATCCATACTCTTAAACAATACTTTTATCAACAAAGGGAGAAGGAACAGAGAAATAAATTGGAAATGAAATGAACAAACACCCCCAAAAAGTAACTAATAAAAAACACCATTAATCATAAAAATAGAAAGTCTACAAATAAAAGGTAAATGAAATTTTTATCTCAATTGGCCTTTTTAAAAAAAAATTTTATTTATTTATTTTTAGTTTTCAACATTCACTTCCATAAGATTGTGTTTTAAATTTTCTCCCCCTTCCCATGCAAGACGGCTTGCAATCTGATCTACTTATACATTCACGTTAAACATGAGATAAATGAAATTTTTTAAAAAAAATTTGATCAATAAACTTAGGAGATAGTTTTTTTGAACAAATAAAAATAAATAAACCTTGAGCTAATCTGATTCTTAAAAAGATAGGAAAATCAAACTGCCAATATAAAAGAGGAAAAAAAAATCTCACAACAAATGAAGAGGAAATAAAGAAAATTAGAAACTATTTTGCCCAATTATATGCTGATAACACTAGAGATAGTTTGAAGAGGGACAAAAAGTACCAGATGAATTTATGAGTGAATTCTACTAAACATTAAAATAAAATGAATTCCAATGTTACATAAATTTTTTGCAAAAACAGGAAAAGCAAGAATTCTATCAAACTCCTTCTATGAGACAAATATGATCCTGATACCTGAACCATGGAGAGATAAAGTAAGGGGAAACAAACTACAGACCAGTATTTCTAATGAATATATATGTGAAAATAATGGGAAAAGATGTCAGCAAAGAGGCTAAAATAGCATAGCCAAAAGATTATATACCTTAACCAGGTCAGTTTTGTACCAAAAATACAGGGTTGGTTCAATATTAGGAAAAAAATAAATATAACTTATGATACTAATAACAAAAATAATGAAAATTATATTGATTTTTATCAACAGATGCAGAAAAAGACTTTTGATGAAATATACAACTTGTTTATGTTAAAACCAGTAAGAAGGATAAGAATTAATGAGCTATTTCTTAATACAAAAAGTCATTTCTATCTAAAACCAAAGGCTAGTATTATCTGTAATGGAGAAATGCAAGACCTTTCCCGTAAGAATAGGGGCAAAGCAACAATATCCACTGTCACCATAGTTACATCAGATATTTGTCAAAATGCTATCTATAATAAGAACAAACTGATGGAATAAGCATAGTACAAGAAGAAATGAAATATTGATTTTCACGGATGATAGGATGGTTTACTTAAAGAATCCTGGAGATTCCACTAAAAATTAATTGAAACAATAATGTCAACAAAGTGGTAGGATATAAAACAAATGCATAAATAACCCATATTTTTATATTTTACTAACAAAACCCAATAGGAAGAGCTAAAAAAGAGAAATTCCATTCAAAGTAACTACAGAACTTATAAAATAGGAGTCCACATACCAAAATATATATTATATGAATATGACCACACATACAAGATAAGACTTTATAGAAATGAAGACAAGTCTAAATAATTGGACAAATGTTATTTATTTATTCGGTGCCATGCTAATCAAACAACCAAAGGATTAGTTTATGGAACTAGAAAAAATATCAAAATTCATCTAAAATAATACATGGTGATGAGTCTCAAGGGAAGTAATGGGAAAGAAGGGAAACATAGAGGCCTAGCATGACCAGATTTCACATAACACTAAAAAGCAGTAATCATTAAAAATATTTAGCATTGATTAAAAAATAGGACAAGTTGATCAATGGCACCAATTAGGTACACACAATCCAGAAGCACACAGATTTAGAAGTGTAGTGTTCAATAAACTCAAGGATCCAATGACTGTGAGGGTAATACCTCACTCTTTGACGAAGAGTGCTAGGCAAACTGACCAGTGGTCTGACATAAACGCAGGTTAGCCAAACGCTTCAAATCAGACATCAAGACCAGCTCCAAACAGACACACGACCAAGACATAAAAAAGTCATCTAATAAATAAATAAAAGGAACAGTGAAGACGATACATTTCATAACCATGGCAAGAGAAAGAGTTCTTGACCAGAGGGCAGAAAGAATTACAGCAGATACAACGGACAATTTTGATTATGTAAAATTGAAAAAAGATTTTGCACAAAATCAGTGCAAGGGAATAATTTTGCAGGGAAGAATTCTTTGTACCAAACTTTTCTCATAAAAATCTGATACCCAAGAGGAAATCTATAAGAACAAGGACTATTCCTCAATAGATAAATGATCAAAAAAGATGAATAGGAAATTCTATTTTTTAAAAGTCTCCAAATCACCAATAAGTGAAATGCAAATTAAAACTTCTGAAGTTTTACTTTACATGCATCAGATCTGCAAAGACAAGAAAATAGGAAAGAACCGTTTGTACAAAAATATTCATGGCAAAGGGAGCACCTATCTAATCAACTGGGGAGAACAAAGGAGCAAAGGATGGTATGTGAACACAATGAAGTATTTTATGCCATTAGAAACAAGGAAATCAATGGATTTGGAGAGACCTGGGAAGACTTGTATGAACTGATGCAGAATCAAGAAAATAATTTCTATAATCTATGACCTTGACAGACTTCAGAGCAATGATTCAGGACAGGAACAATAATACAT
This sequence comes from Potorous gilbertii, assembly GCA_028658325.1. Lineage (NCBI taxonomy): Eukaryota > Metazoa > Chordata > Mammalia > Diprotodontia > Potoroidae > Potorous > Potorous gilbertii. Next base: position 217,874,135 of record CM053770.1, read on the forward strand.
CCAAAAGATCGATGATGAATCATCACATCATCACTTCCTACCTTTTGAAAAAGGGATGGTAGCCTAGGGATCCAAACTGTTTGGGTATCATTATTTAAAACAATACATTATAATAAAAGGGACTTGGTAGAGGGGGAAAGGCTCCATGGGACCCTAGGAAGACCTTTTGAAACTTCTCTGGCTGACATTAACTACTGGAATTTCCCTTGGTAGCTCTGTGATGTAATTCAATTCAATCATAAATGTTACTATTGCCGCTACGACTAATAACAGCTAATATTTTTATAAGACTTCCCCTGTGCCAGGCATTGTACTAAGTGTTTCACAATTATTTCTTTTGACTCTTACAACAGCTCTGAAAGGTATATGTTACTATTACCTCCATTTTATAGCTGGGGAAGCTGAGACAAATGGAGGTGAAATGACTTGCTGAAGATCACACGGCTAGCGGCAGAGGCTGGATTTAAACTCAGGTCTTCCTGATTCCAGGACTGGTCCTCTATCTATTAGCTGCCTCTGGAGCCAAATAAGATGCTTAGTTTCATGAACACAATGATGAGGACCATGCTAGTATTCTCAAGGCAAAATATCCAATTCTCAAGAGGTACGGAGCACAGCTTCCAATTCCTTTGTCTCCTTAGTTACCCTCCTGGAGATGTGCTCAAATTTGCCAATTACTTCCCTCAAACGTCATGCCCAGGATTGAACTCAGATATAGTAGTTCTGGGGTAAGGTACATGACAGCTGGGAGCTTCTTCAGTCTGGCCACGATCACCTCTCTTCATATAGCCAAAACAAAGGCATTTTTTTTTTTGACTGCCAAGTCACACCGTTGGTAGAAATAGGGTGTTTCAGAGGACAAACTAAATCTCAGCAAAAATCCCTCTACAACACACTCCTTTGCTTCCAGACCTTTCTGAAAAGGTACCCGCCTTTTCTACTTGGGGGACAGTTTATTGTTAGGAAGTCTTTCCCCAGACTGAGTCTAATGAGCTCTAACTTTCATCTTCTAGGAGTCTACCTCTGGGACAAGCATAGCAACTATAAGTCACTCTCTCCTCTTCTATAGAACAATCTTTCAAATACTGGGAGGAAACTCTGACACTCCCCTTCAAGATGCTTCTTCTTTAGGCTAACCATCTCAAGTTCCTTCAAATGATGCTCGTATGTAATGGTCACAAAGAAACATGGAGCAACAGGAAGAGGGCTAAATTTGAAGTCAGGGAACGAGCATTCAGGTCTTGACTCTGCCTCCTGATACTGTATAGCTTTGGACGAGACACTTATCTCTCTAGGTCTTTATTATCTCATTTGTAAAAAGAAGGGTTTGGACCAGGTGACTTCTAATGTTCATCTCAGCTCTTAATCTATGATCCCAAGACCTTTAAGTTTTCTTCAGTTTTAAATCCATCATTCTACAACTATCCTGGTTGCCCTCCTCAGAATGCTCTCCTGTTTACCAGGGCCCTCCCTAAAAAACGTTCCATCCAGAAGATGCCTAAGTAGGACTGACTAACATTATTATTGGCTCCAGGATCCTGGGAACAATGCTTCTCTGAATATTGCCTAAGGTCACATTAGGCTGCCATGTTACACTGCTGATTTACATGGCACTCAAAGCCCACTAAAATTCTCAGACCTTTTTCTCATGAATTGTCTAGCCTTGTTTTGTTTTGTACTTGTGAAGGGGATGTTTTTACCTAAATATTAGAAACAGCATGGTACAGTGGCTAGAAGTGGGATTTGAAACCAGATGTCCTCTGAATATGAAATCAATCCTCTATTATTTACTCTCCCTGTGACCTTGGACAGATGACGACTTCTCTGTGTCTTAGTTTCCTCATTTGTAAAATGAAGAATGAACTGGATGACTTCTAGGGTCCCTTACCACTCTAGATTTAGGATCCTATATAGCTTTATACCTACTGTTATTCATTTTAATAGATTAGCTCACAGCTCGCACCTAAAATATTACTTCTGAATAAGGTATGGTAGATAATTCTAGACCCATCCACCAAGTCTCATTGGTACTGAGGATGGTACCAACTTGTCTCTTTGCATTTGGATCTCCAGTGTACCTCCTGGGTTCCAAGTGTGGCAGATATGGCAGAGTGAGAGAGGGCTGGACCTCAGTCAGGAATACTTCAGATCCTTGCTAGCCCTGTGACCTTGGGTAAAGATGTTAACCTCTAAACTGCTCAGTTTCCGCATCTGCTAAATAAAATAATCAGACTTTTGATGATCTCTGAGGCAGCTGGGTGGCAAGGCTGGAAGACCTCAGTGAAAATCTAACCTCAGACAGTGTGATCCTGGGCAAGTCTCTGACCCTCTCTGTTTCTTCATCTGAAAAATGAGGGAAAAAATAAACAGTTCCCTCTGAGGATTATTGCAAGAATCCAATGGGATTTGTAAAGGGCTCTGTAGACCTTAAAGTGCTATGTAAATGCTGGCTATTATCTGAGGTCCCTCCCAGAACTAAATTTGTGATCCTAGGATCCACACTTAAGTGCCCTTGGATCGACAGCTAAGGCTGTGTGTGGTTTGCTACTCTAGAGTTATTCTTTTTTTAAAAAAACCCTTAATAGTATTTTATTTTTTTCCCCCAATTACATGTAAAGTTAGTTTTTAACATTCGTTTTTGTAAGATTTTGAGCTCCAAGTTTTTTTCTCTCTTGCTCCCTTCCCTCCCAAGCAATGTGATATGGGCTATACATGGACAATCATATTAAACATATTCCCACATTATCATGTTGTGAAAGAAGAATCAGAACAAAAGGGAAAAACCATAAGAAAGAAAAAACAAAAGTGAAAATCGTCTGCTTGGATCTGCCTTCAGACTCCACAGTTCTCTCTAGATGTGGATAGCATTTTCCATCAGGAGTCTTTTGGAACTGTCTCAAGATCACTGTATTACTGGGAAGAGCTAAGTCTATCATAGGTGATCAAAACACAGTGTTGCCCTTATTCTACATAATGTTCTCCTAGTTCAGTTCATGGAAGTCTTTCCAGGTTTCTCTGAAATCTGCCTGTTCGTTGATTTTTTTTAGAACCACAGTATTCCATTACATTCATATATCACAACTTGTCCAGTCATTCCCCAACTGATGGCCTCTATTTCTAATTCTTGGCCACCACAAACAGAGCTACTATAAATATTTTTGTAAATATGGGTTCTTTTCCCCTTTTTACAATGTCTTTGGGATACAGACCTAGTAGTAGAATCCGGATCAAAGGGAATACGGTTTTATAACCCTTTGGGCATAATTCCAAACTACTCTCCAGAATGGTTGGAGTTAACAACTCCACAAACAATGCATGAGGGTTCCAATTTTCCCACATCTTCTCCAACATTTAGCATTTTAATTCTTTGTCATGTTAGTTAATCTTATAGGTATGAGGCAGTACCCCAGAGTTGTTTTAATTTGTATTTCTCTTTTCAATAGTGATTTGGGACATTTTTATATGACTATAGACAGCTTTAATTTCTTCATCTGTAGACTGCCTGTTCATATCCTTTGACAACTTATCAATTGGCAGAATGCTTTGTATTCTTATAAATTTGAGATACTGATATATATTTGAGAAATGAGACCTTTATTAAAATCACTGATGGTAAAAGTTGCTCCCAGCTTTCTGCTTTCCTTCTAATCTTGGCTGCACTGGTTTTGTCTGCATGAAATGTTTAGTTTAATGTAATCAAAATCATCCAAACTGCATTTCATGATGTTCTCTATCTCTCGTTTGCACACAAATTCTTCCCTTCTCCATAGGTCCAACAAGCAAACTATTCCCTGTAAAGCTACCCTTTCTCCAGCACTCTAGCCATCTTATCTAGCCTGGGCCAGACTCTGGGTAAATGTCTTTAGACCACACTGTGCTCAGCTACACCCCATCTCTGGTCAGGAGCCTCCTGCCATTGTTAGCTTTTACTCTGTGGGTCAGAAGTTCACATTTGTTAGTCGCTAGGTGGCGCCATAGTGCACAGAACATGGACCCTGGAGTCAGGAGGCCTTCACCCAAATCTGGCCTCCTACAGTCACTCTTACAGGGTGACCCTGGCAAGTCACTTAACCCCGTGCCACAGGGCAGAACACTTTCGCCACTGGCCCGTGCCCTGAAGATCTTTGTCATTATTATAATTAACAAGACTCCTTTGATCCCTTGGGTCAGGTTGGCTTGTGCCAATGGGAATCATCAGAATTGAGCAATCCTCGGGGCCACACCACAGGCTCCAGGAGGGGAAAGTCTCATCTGGGAGTTAACCAAATACAGGGCCTCCTCTCTTCCCCTCTGAGCTTTCCTGGATAATCTCTCACCTGCAAGGAACAAGGTGCTACAGGAGTTAAGAGCACTGGACCTGTGGTCAGAAAGAACTGAGTTCCAATTCTGCCTCAGATGCGTACTCGATGCAGATCACTTACCTTCTGCCTCAACTTCCTCCTCTATAGAAGGAGGATAAGAGTAGCACCCACCTCCCAGGGTGACTGTCATGGTCGAGCGAGATGGTATTTGTAAGGCGCTTTTCAAACCTTCAAGGACTACATCAAGGCTGGCTGCTATTATGGTAATTATTAAGGACAGCTAGGTGGCACTGATCTCAGACACTAGCTGTGTGACCCTGGGAAGGTCACGCCACCCTGTTTGCCTCAGTTTCCTCATCTGTAAAATGAGCTTGAGAAGGAAATGGCAAACCACTCGGTATCTCTGCCAAGAAAACCCCACATAGGGTCACAAAGAGTTGGACATGACTAAAAGACAAAGAAACTGATGGCATCTGTGGACAAACACCATTGTTTCTTGGAACACAAGCCGCTACTTCCTGTTCAGGATGCTTCCTATCTTCCATTGAACGTCCTGACCCAGGTCAGAATTCTTCTCTCCTTCAGATTTCTTTTCTCCTTTGTTTTCAAAGAAGAATTCATGATAATCAGTTATGATTAATAACTCTCATTAGTAATTCTAATATTCATGTTGCTCATTGATATTCAGGTTGACATACAGTGCTTTGAGACTTGCAAAGTGTGGTCCCCGCAAGGAGGTGATGTGGATAGTTACCCGTATTACCTATCAGGAGGCTCTGAGTAGCAGTTGACTTGCCCAAGAGAGTTCAGGACAAAAAATGAAACTAACTATATATCTCATTAGGGAGAAAATGACAGGTCACCGCCATGGGAGTCATTTCATATTCAGCATTCAGCTCCCTGATTCCATGTGAATGTAAAGTTCAAAGTCACTACTAAGTTAGAAGATGGAAGAAAAAAACCCCCACGGACATGAAAACCACCACATCTTAGAAGTTGAATTGGTCCCAAACACTCAGGAGAAAGAGGTCAAAGGGGCCCCACAGCACCGCAATTAGCTAATTCTGCATTAGACTAAAAAGAGAAAATGGTGACCGACTAACCTAATGGTGAGTGATGTATGTTGGCTTTTGGGAGCAGATGCCTATTTTAAGTCAGTTTTGGGCACCCTCCAGTTTTGCATCTAATCTGCCTCACTCTATGGTGCCTCTGGAGCTCAGAACCATTTCTAGTAGGAAACCCTGGATCTCTCTGCCAAACGATCAGAACACCACCAGTTTAGGGTAGAAGCTAGTTTGTGGAACATTATGGAGGGGGAAGAGGATGGGAGGTTATGAGCAGTAATCTCACAAAACAGTTAAAAGCACTAGAGAAAATGAACCTGCGTGAGGCCAGCTAAACTAATCATCCTGTGCTTTTGTAAATGCAACTGGAAGGAATGAAACAAACATGAACTCAAAGAGAATGCTGACGTTCCTATGGTGATTTATTTTCAACCACAACCACCATCGCATTTGGACTCTACCATTTCAAGAGCCAATGTACTCTGTGAGAACACAGCAATGAAGTGTCTTCCCAATGTCATTTGTAGGGAAGAGAAATGGAATCCAACCAGATACACAGAGAAAAAAATCTGTGCTAGAGTTGAAATAATTGTAAAGGCTCTTGGGGATTATGTTTCAATATATTTCAAAGAGAAAATGGTTTTAAAAGACTAGAAAAGATCATAGATGGTACTTCCATAAAAATGAAATGGCAGTAAGCAGACAACCATGACCACCTCCTCTGCTTACTTTATCACCTTTAAAGAATCTTTATGAGAATATTCTCTGGGTGCATCAAGAGTATCCATGATAAAAACGTGAGATAGAAATGAGTAATTTTCACAGTGGACCATATCTTTATAGTTCCCACACTGACAGATGCAGCGAACATGAGAACTCACTGTATCCTTTGTTTGTTGATTTCAACAAATCATCTTGAGAAGATGAAACAAAATACAGTCTTAATGGCTCCCCCCAAACAAGATGTCTCCCACATGTGAAAATCACTCAAAATTCTACCTTTGATGTTATCATGGAGACAACTTTATTCACCAGTCAGCTGAGAAATTAGCATCAAGCAAATGTGTGTTCAGTGAGATATGCTCACCTAAGCTGTTCACTGATGTTGTGGATGTTCTGCACAGAGACAAAATTGGAAAGGGATGACCTAGTGATGATGAGGCTCTCCAAGGGCTCCTTTTTAGTGTGCTCATTTCATTAAACTCTGGAACAGGACAAAGCCTCCTTAAGAATGAGATTTGCCTAACCAACTATACTTCAAAAACAGACTTGATAAAAAACCCATGGGGCCCAGGAAACATAGAGTGGGAAAAGCAGCCCACTGAGTCACTCCAGCAGCACATACATGGCATCCCAAAAATCTTGGTGTTGTTTTTTTAACTCTTCAATCTGCACTAAGACTTCTGGGAGTGTGTGTGTATGTGTGTGTGTGTGTGCGCGTGCGCATGTGCGCACATGCTACGAACTGGGACCACAATCAAACAAGGAGAACATCAGCCTGATCTGAGAAACTGCACAGGGTTTTTTAATGAATCCAAGTTTCTTGCTGTTACAAAATCCCATACTCTGCTGGTATGAGGCCATCTGGCTAAGAATCATGAGACACAATGGTTCCATTAACTAGTAGGTGATTCAAAAGGCAATTGAAAGATACATGGTAAATGTAAGTCAAGCTACACTATATTTGGATGTGAGAAAGGCCTTCAAAGACATCCTCAAAGTACCCTGAAAAGGGGATGGCTGCTCAGTGGCTGATAATGGTCACCCACAAAATATTAAGACTCTCCAGGGAAGGGCTCACGGCCATTGGGTACATCTTCCAAGAAAGAATTTATGGAAAGTCACCAAAGAGAATTTCACAGGATGGTAAGAGCCGCAGCACCGTGGAAGGGTGAGCGTCTATTATCTATTGTTATCTACTATCTAGGATAGTAACAACAGCCAGCAGGAGCTTGGACAAGATGATTTCTAACAATCATTCCAGGTCTACTATATTAGGAAAATTTGGGATCAAATAAAGAATTTGGATAGTCTTTTATAAATCAGTCTAATAAGACAAAGTTCAAGGTAGCAAATAAATATTTAGGTTTTAAAAGTAAAGTCAGTAAGTATTTATTAAGTGCTTACTATGTGCCAGACACTGTGCTGAGTGCTGGAAAAAAAAAATAGGTGAGAATGAGAATGGTAAAGGACAATTCCAAAGCGTGGGGTCAAAGTTCCACTTCAGCCACTCTCCTTTCCTGCCTCCTACCAGTCAGACTGCTAACAGGTGCTTTTATTAGCCAGTTCATCATAAAAACATCTCCTGCCCTCTCCAAGTGGGAATTTTCCCCAGCTCTGCTTCAAGTCTTCTTTTCTCTCTCTACAAACACTCATTTGGACAGCTCAACAGAGCTTCAAATACTTGTTTTCAAGTACTTATGAAAGTGATTCCCAAATCTGTATGTCCATCCTTAATCTCTCTTGAACTTAAGTCACATGTCAATTAATTCTCAGATATCTCACAGAAACCTCAAATCGAATATATCTATAGTAGAACTCATTCTCTTTCCTCCTAAGTCTGTTGCTCTCTATTCCTGTTTCCATTCATTCATTCATTCATCTATCCACCCATTCATCCATCCATTCATCTATCCATTCATTCACCTATCCATCCATCCCTCCACCCACCCACCCATCCACTCATCCACCCACCTATCTATCCATCCATCCATTTTACCCTCCCATCTGTTACTGCTCCCTCCCCCTTCAATTTTTTCATACTACACTTATTTGTGTATGTGTTATATCTCCCTAACAGAAGGAAAGCTCCCTGAAGGCAGAGATTTTTTACTTATTTTCTTTTGCATCCCCAGTCTCTAGAGCACTTTTCCCTATCAGTTTTAGTCTTAAATTTTCTTTCACCACTCAGAAGAGCAGAGTGAATGTACAATGTCTGGCAGAGAGCCATTCAAAATATTATTTTCTTCATTTATTGAATCAAATTTCTGACTCAAAACAATAGAATTAACAAAATCAAGTAAATATAAATGATGCAACCTAAAAATAAAATGTCACTATAAGCCTCCATAATAACAATGTTTCAATGCAAGTTAAAATAACTTACCTTTCATTTAAAAAAATCTTTTGCAATTAAGAAACTAGAAAATAATCAGTACTGAATTTGGAGGCATTGTTAAGGAAGGCCTCACACACAGAAGGCTCATTCATTACTTCTGCAGAGATGGTCTATCTTCAAAGTATTTCCATAAATTCCATTCCAAGAACAGAAAGGAGAGTTAAGCCAGGCTGAGCTGACAGCATAGTTAGAAAACTTATTTTACATTTGGGGCATCAACAATGTATATAGTACAGAATAAATTTGGTTTGTAACAAGACATCCATATTCAGCTCTGGAACTACTGTCAAAGAAAGGATGACCATTATTAAAATCAATTGTACAAATGTCAAAATGTTGGCCTCAAAGGGCTACTCTTCAGTATTCCCTCCACTAAAATGACCTCTTTCCATATCCTGAGAGCAAAGGGAAGGAAATGGTGGTGGCAAGTGCTTTCTTTCTAAGTCTCTCTAATCACATTCGACTTTGTGCTAGCAGCAACTCATTGTGTAGGGGAAAGGATAGTTCATTTAGAACTTCTGTTTAGAGTGATGCCACTTCCATTTTAGCAGGTAGGACATAAGGCTTCTGGGACTTTTACCTATGGGAATAAAATTAGAACAATAAAAATAAAAATCTTCTAACCTTCCAACGTCCCTTTTAATAAGGTGGGGACTCTGTGGCATGTACGTGACTCTCTCTGTCTTGACTCTCCACTTTCTTTTTTCCAAAACAAGTCTCAAGTGGCCTCTTTGCTTAGTAATTTCCTTTCATTGCCTTTACTTTGCCAATTTTAAAATATTTACATTGTTCCAGCAATTCTGGCCTCCTTTATTTAGATGCACTTATTCACTTGTATTTAAGGAATACTGTGCTCAGTAAATTCACCTCTCCCCCACCTCTGCTCCTGATTCTCCAGACCTTTCCACCTCAAAGCCAGCAGCCTTCTCACCCTGAAGATTCCCTGACTCCCATGGCCCCTTCCTCTGATTGGCAGGTGCCTAGGACTGCCTTTTCAGGAAGTGCCTGGGTCAGCCATGCTCATTTCTCTCCTATTTATTAATATTCTCTGAATGTTTTTGTGTCCCCTCCCCATCCTCATCCTCCCCACTTTCCAGCAACTTTTGGTGTGTCATCTTTTCTCATAAAAATGTGCCCTCAAGGGCAGACAGTTTCTTTTTTGTTTGTATTTGTATTCTCAGCCCTTAGCATGGTGCCTGGCACAGTAAGGGCTTACTAAATGCTTTATCTACTCTTCTATCTCTCTCTATTCATCCATCATCTATCTCTGTCATCTTTGTATTTATCTATCAACTTCTATCATCTCTATATCTATCTATTTTCTGTCTGTCATTATTTCCCTACCTATCTATCCATTCATTTATCTCTGTCATCCCTATATTCATCAACCTTTATCATTTCTATCTATACATCTATCTCCCTATCATCTCTCTCTCTATCTCTCCCCCATTATGTCTATCGTGTCCGTCATCTCTATTTCTACCTACCTACCTATCTATCCCTGCTTCTATCCATTCATCTGCCTGTTCATCCATCCATCCACCCATCTACCCACCCATCCATCCATCCATCCATCCATTTTTTCCTTTGACTTCCATTATAAAATCAAGATTGATTACACACTCAATACACAGATTGGGTTGAATACTTTAGGTAAGGAAAAGATGAAGAAGGTTAACATGCTCAGTATTATTGTATGAACACCCCCAACAACATGATGTCTGCAGAGCTCTCAGAGGATCATTCCAGACACTTGTTTAGCTTTTCCTTCCTTTTGTCTATTTATAGAGCTTCCTAAACTGCGGGTCACAACCATCAGCTGAAAGGGTCACAAGAGAAAAAGTTTAAGAAGCCCAGAATGAAGAAATCACATTGCACTAATATTACCACCAGCCAGATGATGGATCCCAGACCAAAAGTTCTTTACCTTCAAGACTTCAAGTTTATGCAAAACAAGTTATTTCCTGTACTATAACAGTTTTATAAATTTGAAATTCTCTATAGAGTTTTGGGGTATTTCTTGTAGGTTGGCACCTGCTAGATTTAGAAAGCTACCTGTCCATGGCATTAAGGGGTTGACTTGGCCAGTGTCACGCAGCTGGGATAAGCGAGGGTTATCTCTTGAAGCCAGGGCTTCCTATGAGGATGCCATGCTGCCTCTTTTTTTTACATAATTTAACTTAGTTTTTAAAAAGACACCTGCAGAGAAATTAAGTATTTTGATAAAAAGGTCCCCCCCTTCTAATTTTTGTTATTGATATATTAAAAATATGTGAAGAGATTTTGAAACATAGATGCTGTTGGAAACTGATGCCCATCAGGAAGCACATACGTAAGTTTACTCAACTGCTTTTAAACTTACTTGGCGCAGCATACCCAGTGTGTGTGCCGATACAAGGAATACAGGAAGCGCTGCCGATACATATTCCAAACTTTTATGGATTTGTCCTCAGAGGCTGTAGCAAGAAACTGGCCATCACAGGAGAAGTCCACACTTCGCACAGGGGCAGTGTGTGCCTTGAACTCGGAAGACTTCCCTTTCCTGGAAACATATTTCCCACAGAGGCTGTTAGAATATACTGTTAGGCATCATTCAGAGATAGCCAAGTGACTTAAATAAGTGTTATTAAAAACCACCTGCTGTTGAAATAGAACTGGAAAGATCTTAGTCATATCTGTACTCTACCATGACAATGCATTTTAATATTTTCTTTGTCAATAAAAATCACCCCCAATCCTAGCAGGTGATTCACCCTCCTCTTCCTCATCTCCCCATGCATTAAGCTATTTTTGTTTTAAATCAGAAATGAAGAAAATAATATTTTGAATGGCTCTCTGCCAGACGTGCATTCACTCTGATATTCTGAGAGGTGAAGGGAAATTTAAGGCTACACCTGACAGGAAAAATAGCAAGATTTTGATGTTCTTGAAAGGGGGTTACAAGAAAATTCTGAGAAAACAAACAGACATGATCTTGAGTGAGAGAGATCACTGAAAAAGAGTAGGTGTCCTATATCCACAGCTGCTTTATTCCATGTTGTATTTTCCTAGAAAATATGTGTATTCCAGGTACTGCCTCTACTAATATTAATCAACATTAACCAAGTCCTTGCAAACACTTTCCTTCTTACTTCCTCCTTCTTTTCACCTAGCCCAGACCCTTAGATGAAATAAAAGAAAAATTTTTTTTACACAATTTCCTTCTTAAGGATACTATGAGCTGGTCTTAGACCTTGAAAAACCTGAGTTGAAGACCTGCCTCTGATACACACTGGCTGGGAGACTCTGGGCAAATCACTTAACCTTTGTGAGATCTAGGCCATTGTCTAAGACTCTATAGATAAACTGAGGAGCAGTTGCAGGCAGATTTGCTTAGATGGGGGAGTTACCTCACTCAGGAGGTCCTTGGACCCATGAAATTATAGCAGGTCTGGTCCCTATTCCTTTCTTTTTTAATAGCACAGAATTGCTGCTGTAGTTTTCTTTGTTTGGGGACAGATGAAGGAAAGGAAGAAAGAAACAGAAGTTCTAAGGGGCCCTGGAGGGCAGAGATTGGGGCCAGAGGGAAGCCTGGAACTCTGGGGGAGGTTTGGAAAGAGCTTTGAGAAGTTGTAATCTTTCCCAAAACATTCTTATCTTGCTAATAACAGATTTAGAAAATGCTCCGTTCAGATAGCGGTATTAACATTATAGTGATACCTTACGGGAAACTGGTCAAGAAACAGAATTTATTTCATGCCAAGCCAAAAGTCTCAGGCATGAATAGACTAGACTAATTCAATTCAGAACCTGCATAAGCTTCAATTTGTTTTATTGAACAATTATAAAATCATGTGAAAGCAAGCTGATGGAACAGGGAATAGAACGCCAGGCCTGGAGTCAGGAGGATCTGAGTTCCAGTTGAGCCTTGGACACTTCCTAGCTGTATGATGCTATGCAAATCACTTAACCTCTGTCCGCCTCAGTTTCCTGATCTCACAAATAGGGATAATAGCACCTGCCTCCCAGGGTTGTTGGGAACCATAGTAGGTGCTTTTTAAGGGCCAGTTATGACGAGCTATTCTGTTTCCCCTTTTGAAGGGCAGAACAGTGTGAACAACTTGGAGTCAAGAACAGCTGGGGTCCCATTCCACCTTTTTACCCTGGGCCAGCCCCTTAATTGTCATGCGCTTCCAACAAGTTCCCAAATGGGCCACAATCTGCATGGGGGTGGGGCTCTCACATGGGAGCTGACTATGTCAACAAGGTAACATGTGAATTGCAGGGATACTTTTATTGTTAACGCCGTCCTCACGCTTATAAATTCCTGTGGATATTCAAGTAAAACCAACATTTTAGATACATGGCATAAATCCAAAGGTCAATAAATACTCAGAGGGATTTTATGATCTTTTTAGTTTGGAAATAGCTTTTGCCCAACTATGCCCCCCACCATTCCTGGTGACTCTTCACCACTGTACTAACCTAAGTTCCTCCAGATGTGCTAGAGGCCTTCACTCTCTCCTGACAGAACAAAGGGGCACCTCCCTCCCCCACAGCGCCAGCCAGTCTGTTCTCTTCACGCAGGTCCTCCATGCCATCTTTTGCTCTTGTCCTTCCTCAGCATTTCTTGCTGGTTCTGTGCTGCAGCCTGGACACACCCACCCACCCCTGACCTATATGTGATCTTCCTTTGGATTTCTACAGAGACTCCTGTAATATGCGTCTCATTGCCCTACAGCAATACCAGTAGAATGCTGGCATTAAACAGTTAGGTCATTAATTCCATGGGAAGTTTGGGGTCTGCAATTTCTTGAAGTCAGTCTAACTTGTTTTCTTCCTTCTGTTCAATTCTAGGTTTGAGTTCTTTGTCTCAAACATGTGTGTGTGTACGTGTCTATAGGTTGTCCACGTGCATGACGTAATTTGGGCAACAAACATCTATCATGCACTTGGTCTTTTCCAAGTCAATGGTCAGGCCAAACTCTGTGGAGACCTCTTTCCAGAAGGCTATGCAATGTTCTTGGGCTTCATAGAGTCAGCACAATACAATCTACAGGTCTTCCTGGAATATAATGAATTTAAATCATGCTAATGTTTTAACAATGATAGTAGATCACAATTACAAAACACTTTCCAGTTCACAAAGCACTTCCTTCATCACAGTATTGTGAGATGAGAAAAGATGACTCAGAGAAGTTAGATGACCTCCCTACAGTCATGCAGCTATCAAGTGTTGGCAGAGTTGTAACTGAATCTTGGTGCATGGGATGAGCACAAGTGGTTTGTCAGGCTTGGGGGAAGGGAGTCCAAACAGGGCTAAGAGAGAGGTTACCACTATACCTGGACAGACACAGACTCCCGGACACCATGAGGCTGCCACTGTGGAAGCTGCTCGCCCATAACCCCCTTCCCCCAAGGAATAGTGCTGTTTAGTAGCTTCCTAGTTAAATGAATTCTTGATAATGACTATGTGCTAAGATGAGGTGTCTCTTCACATCTGCCATTCAAGAAAGCTGATTACTGGGAGGTAGAAAAGGGGGAGAGAAGAGAGTGTTAATTTACAGCAAATAGAAAGCTGTTTTAGGGGAGGGGGCTCAAGACTTAGAACAGACAGAAAAGATGGTCTAGCTCAAATTCTCATTTTCAAAGAGGAGGGAAACAAAAGCCCCAGGTCCAAGAGGCTCGTTCAACTCTTACCCAAAATAAGGCCAAGCTGAAGTAAAATCCAATGTTTTACATAGTCTAGTAGAGTAGAAAGTATTTACATTTAAATTAATGATAGGATCAAAGACTTAGAGGTAGAAGGGGCTGCAGAAGTCATCCCATTCAACCTCCCTCATTTGAAGTCAGAAATCTGAGGCCTGAGGGAGGCTGAGGTCACACAGTTACCAAGGGATTGAAGCCCAGATTTGAGTCAAAGTCCTGAATTTGGAGCCAGTTAGCTTTCCATCATGCCACTCTGTTTCGACTGCTAAAGCACCATAAAACTATTTCAGTCACTCCTTCAAAGGTTTGTCCGTTCATTCTCATTCACTAGTCTTTCTAGTATCATAGCGGGTTATTTTCTCTTTAGTACTTCATAGACGTCTTTCCAGGTTTCACTGTATATATCACATTTGTCCATTTTAAATGAATTATAATATTATTTTATGTTAATTCCCTCATATAATGTACTGCAATATATTTAGTCCATCCTTAACTATTAGACATTTAAGTCCCTTGCTATTATATGTAGAACTGTTATGAAAAATCCTGGAATGCCTTTTTTTTTAATGTTTTTGACAAAATTTGTCAAGGTATAGTTGTAACAATGGAAGTACTGACTTAAAAGGCAGGATCATTTTTGTAATTCTTACTGTGCATTGCCACATTACTCTCTAGAAAACAAAAGATCTACAAATTTGCAATTAGATAAGAGCTGTATAAGGCCCAAATCATAAAGACTCACAGACTGCAAGAGTTAGAAGGAACCTTAGAGAATGGTTCCAACTGGTTGTCCAGTCTCACTTTACAGAGAAGGGAACAGAGGCTCAGTGGCAGAGCCAGGGTTAGAATCTGGTTTTTCTGATGCTTAGCCTGGTGTTCTGTCAGTCACCCTTAGCCCTTCCAAAGTTTCGGTTTCTGATCTCATGACTCCACGTAAGCAGCTAAGGAGGGAGAGGGGCCCTTCCATTCTCCCAGGTACATTCTGGCCCCAAGGTCACCCCATATACCCTGCTCTGTTCAGAAGCTAGGGAGGGCAAACCTTTGAGGAAAAGACCCAAGGATGAAGGGGGTAGAGGCAGCCCTCCAGCAGAGACTCAGGGGCTATCCTCTTCTCTTGCCTCAGCTGAAGCATGCCCCACCCAACATCAGAGGCCATCTAGCCAACCTCCTCCTTTTATAAAGGAGAATTGTCCAAGGTCACACAGGCAGTAAGCAGTAGAAGTAAGACTTTTGCCATGTTACTATCCTGACTCAAAGGCAGAGAATGCCCAAGTCTGAACATTTCCCTTTCTCCAGGGCAGCCCTTGGGGTCCCTGACCAATGCCTGGGCAAGATGTGAGAATTAAGGGATGGCAACATTTGGGAGGAAACCCAAAGTCCCCAGGATCAGGGAGTAGGAAGTATCCTCAAGCATGGAAGTAGGGAAGCAGGGAGTAGGAAGCATGCCAGGGCCAAATCTATAGTCTTCCCAGCCTGCCACTGGTCCCTGAGCTGCCTACCCTCTCTTCCAAAGTGGCATTTAGGCCACAGCTGTCAGCCCTAGAAGGATGGGCTTGCTTGGCTAGGCCCTGGGTTCTCTTCCCACCCTGAGGCCTAGCCAGAATCTGAGCCCTAGCCAGAATCTGAGCCCCACGAACTTGGGAACTACCTGGGGGAAGCAGGAGACAATCAGATTGCTGCCCAGCTTCCTCTCCCTGCCTTGTATACCAACCCCATCTGCACCACACCCTCTGCTTCTTTCCTCTGAAAAACACAATCCTTCTGCTTTTTATAACTCCTTTAAATTTCCTGTTGTAGGGCAAACTGCCCAGTGCCAGACAAAGCCCTGGTCACTCTGCCCTACTTATTCTCTGAGTGCTAGAAACATTTGGGGCTTAAACATCTGACTCATAGGAGCTAAGGCTGGGAAGGCAACTTAGCAACTTTTTAGTTAGATCTTATTTCACTTTTTATTTTTTAAAAAAATAATATTTTACATTCCCCAATTACATGTAAAAACAATTTTCAACACTCATTTAAAAAACTGAGTTCCAAATTCTCTCCCTCCCTCCCCACCCCTCTCATTGAGAAGGCCAGTAATTCGATACTAAAACGTATTTCCATAGTGGTCATGTTGTAAAAGAAAACATAAACCAACATAGAAACCCAAGAAAAATAGTGAAAGTAAAAAAAAAGAATGCCTTGATCTATATTCGGATTCCATCAGTCCTTTCTCTGGGGAGGGAGAGCATTTTTCCTGTTTTTCAGAGTTGTCCTGTACAATCTCTTGTTTTAAAGATGAGGAACCTGATGCTTTATGAGGTTAAGTGATTTAGCTAAGGTCATACAGGTTCTAAGTGGCAGATCAAGAACCTAGGCTTAGGGGTCCAAATCAATTATACTGTGGCTGCCGTTAGTGTAGGGCTGCTTAGCTTGGGGTTCATAGTCCCCCAAGAGGCCCATGGGGAGATTTCATGAACTTGGATGAAGGATAAACGTAAGAGTTTACTTTGCCATCCTCTGTATTTTATTAATATGATTCTGAGGAGTCTGCAGACTTCACAAGAGACTATGAAGGGGGCCACAACACGAAAAGGTGAAGAACCCGGTTCTGAAGCAACGTTCCCCAACAGAAATGGCAAACTATTTCAATTCTCTGTCAAATTTAAATAAGTATAAAGTAGAATTATTAAAAACATTTCAATGACCATAGTTCAATTTCTTTTTTGAGAACTGTTTTATTTTTTTAACTTGTACCTCTTACAAGCAGTTGGTACTCAAATGCCTTCGAAAGCACTTGATCTCCTCAGTGGAATATGCCCATCATTGGTGCAGATTATGACCCATCTGTGTGTTCTTCCATCTGACCCCAATAGAAGGAGATTTATCTCCATCCAAGGAGTGGGAGAAGTCTTCCTAAGAGCCTAACTCTACCACAGAACAGGGGCACTTTCTTCGGGGGTGATTCCTGGCTGATTTCTTTTAACATTGAAATCAAATGCAAATGTGAATTAAGAAGTTATGTTTAAAGATAAATGCAAAAATGAGCAGTGTGACTTAGGGCAAGTCACATACCTCTTTAACTCTCAAACAACTTTCTCAGACTATAATTTAAAGTAGGTTGTGTTCTGCACTGGTGGAAGATGCACTGACACCAAGAGACCCTTATGACAATGTCATGGGTCCTTCAAACCCTGACAAACATATATGTTGTAAGAAATGCACATGATAATTATAGAGACTGAAGAGAAGCCATAAATTTTTTTTCTCATTTCCCTAAGTGGGAACTTTTCTATCCTTGGAATCAAAGAGGTAAGTACAAGATGGAGAGCAGACTCAGACACCAACAAGTTTTGGCTTTGATTTTATTATGGTCAAAGTAAATAAAAGATGTTTCATGAAGTGATATGGTTAAAAAGTGAATGGGATTTTCAGAGAGAGGTGGTTATTCTGCCTTAAGTTTTGCCCAATCTGAGCTATATCAGTCAAATTAAATGCTGATTATAATCCTAGACCGGAAATCAATTACTAGTGTTAACACTAGTGGTTCCTTACGAAGATTAGCATCTCTTCTGTGAGAATGGTCAGAAAATAGCTTGATCCCATGATCCCACATCTCGGTTCCTATTCCTATTGCTACAATATAATGGTTTTCAGGTCAATGTCTACCCTTTCTCAAGGAGTTAGTACCTGGCTCTCAGTCTTCTCTATCCTTATCCCTTCCTTCATTCTTGAAAATTCAATAATCGTACTCATGTCCCCTCATTAAAGAAGTTCCATCCCAGACCGATCTCAGTCTCCACAGTGACGTCCTTGGTGATCTCAGTCATTCCTATGGCTTCAATATATGTCTGCCAAGTTTACATCTTCACCCCCATCTTCTCCCCAGGCCTTCACTTGCTGAGTTACCTCCATTTGGGTCTATTCCCTTCACTTCAAACCCCAAATATCCAAAGCTGCAATCATCTTCCCCTCAAAGGGCCTTTCTCTTCGCTTCCTTTTTTCTATGGAAGTAACGGTTTTTCTAGTTAACTAACAGAGTCAAAACCTCAGACTCATCTTGGCCTCTTCCCCCTCCACCCAAACAACTGTTTTCCTCTCCTTTTCCTGACTCTCTATTAGACTCTCCATGGTCGAGGTTCTGAAGTGGATTTCTTCTCAAGGTCCCAACTCCACGAGCTCCTCCTTCCCTCTCCAAAGCTGCTGGTCTGTCACACTGAGAACCTTAGACCTTTCCATCTGTCCTACAGCTGAACCAACACAAGGACTGCCTTAATTTTCTGTGTGAGTCCCCAGCATGGAGCACACGGTCAACGCTTACAATGTTTTTCGTTTACCTATGAACTTCCTACTTTTATTGAGACCGTCCAACTTGAGCGCCCTCTGGTCCTCTCTTCCCTAACACTGCTCTCGCCCACCCTCTCCATCCCTCCACCTTCAAAGGAAGAGAGGAGCCCCTAACTTGTAAAATCAAACCCCGTCCACCTGTACCTTGGATCTTTTCTTTCCTTCCCTCTTGTCCGTAACCATTTATTTCCTCACTGTCCTACATCTTTCATCTCTCCTTCTCGATGGGCTACTTTTCCACTCTATATACTCAGGTCTCAAGTATCTGTATCTTCTCCTCAAAGAAAACCAAGCATCCTGCCCCCTCTTGCCTACCCACCTCGACATTATTACTACATCCTCTCTGTTCATTGACAAAATCTTGGAAAGAAGAATCGTCTATCGTACTTAATATCTCTAATTCCTCAGCACTCACTAGGGAGTCTGCTCCCTCCTACCCTATTGAAACTGCTCTCCCACAAGGAAAAAAGACCTTATATGTACAAAAATATCTCTTAATAGCTCTTTTTGTGGTGGCAGAAAATTGGAAACAGAGGGATGTCCATCAATTGGGGAATGGTTGAATAAGCTGTGTGTGATGCAATACTACTTGAGAAGACTTTTACAAACTGACATAAAATGAAGTGGACAGAGCCAGGAGAACGCCGTACACAGTAACAGCAATACTGTGTAATGATCAACTGTGAATGACAACTATTTTCAGCAATACAATGATCCAAGACAGTCTTTAAAGAAGATGTATGACAAAAATGCTGTCTGTCTCCAGAGAGTGAACTGGTAAAGCTCTGAGTGTAAATTGAGGCATAATATTTTCACTTTCTTTATATCTTTTGCCTTTTGTTTTTCTGCAACATGGCTAATTTGGAAATGACTTCACCTGTGTAACTAATACCATGTTGCTTGTTTTCTCAATAGATGGGGGAGAGATGGATGGGAAGGAGAAAATTTGGAAATAATTTTTTTAAAATGAATGTTAAAACTCAATTTAAAAATTAGAAAAAAGAAACTGCTTTCCCTCCAGGTCATCAATAATATCCTGACAAATCTGAGTGCATTTTTTTTTCTGTCCCTGGTTTCCTTAAACCTTCTTTGGGCCATCTCCTCCAACCTGACACCTTTTCCAAGACATGGCTCTCATGGTTCTCCTCCTACTCATCTATTAACTCCCTTTTCGTTCTTCTTTTCTAGGTTTTCATCTTCCACCTACCTCCTAAATGTATATGTTCTACAAGTTTTCTGTCCAAGGCCCTCTCCCTTTGTCTATCTACACTCTCCTCCTTAATGATCTCATCTGTTAACAGGGCTTCCGTTTCTCTGCTGGGAACACCCAAACCTTAGCTCTCCATCCCAAATTTCCCCCTAGAATTCTACTCTCATTATTTCCATCTGCCTGGTTAATATCTTCACCTGGGTGACTCAATGCTTCAAAATCAACATCCCCCCCTCCCTCCAACACCTCCCACAACTTTTC
The DNA here is from genome assembly GCA_028658325.1 of Potorous gilbertii. Taxonomy (NCBI): domain Eukaryota; kingdom Metazoa; phylum Chordata; class Mammalia; order Diprotodontia; family Potoroidae; genus Potorous; species Potorous gilbertii. Next base: position 217,894,103 of record CM053770.1, read on the forward strand.
TTTCTCTGTGAACACTACCTCCAACATCCTTCTTGGCACAGTCTTTAATCTTCCCTGTCCCTCATCCCAAACATTCAGTTCCTTGCCAAAAGCTGGCCTTCCTAGCTCCACAGTGTTTCCCATATCCAGTCTTTCCTCCATACTCCCACAGTAACCACTATTGAAAGCCTTTAACTCTTTCCAGCTAGAATAAGACAATGACCTTTAGTTGGTCTTCCTGTCTACAAACGATGACCTCCCTAATCCCCTCTTCCATTGCTTCCTGAGTAATCAGACTAACCGCTACAATCCTGCTACTCCTCTATTAAAAAACAAAACAAAACAAAACCCTCACCAGCACCCAATTCTCCATAATCACATTTCAGCTCCTCCCCTGGCAAGCAGTCTACCGATTCAGACAAATTTCACGTTGATTCCCTGCTACAGGGCATGTCCCAACAAAGAGGATTCGTCTTTCTGCCGTGTTCTCACCGTAACTCTCCCACCTCTTGGCCTTTTGCTCACAGACATCCACCTATGCTTGGAACAGACTCTTCTTCCAACTCTCATCACTATTTGTTAAAGTTTTTCACTTCCTTCAAAGCCCAAATTAGATGCTTCCATGAAGTCTCCCCTGACTCTCCAAGTGACAATGAACTCTCCTGGATATAAGAAGACACCTCCTTCTGCTCCTCACCAAAGACTGGATGGTATCCACAAGTATGGAATGTTGCATACAATGTCACATTTTCTTAATGTACTGATATATTTTACTAAATTTGTTTCTCTTCTTTTTAAAATTCTTTAAAGTAAGGAATGGCTCTCTAAAGGGAAGAGGAAGGATACAGAGGGAAATTTAGGGCTAGTAAAAACAAAATGGGCCACTGTGCCACTTAGCAGCAAGGTAGTGCACTGGATAGAGGGCTAGACCTGGGGTAAGGAAGACTCAACTCCCAGAATTCCAATCTGGCTTCAGACGCTTCCTAGCTGTATGACCCTGGGCAAATCACTTAATCTGGTTTACCTCAGTTTTCTCATCTGTGAAATGATCTGGAGAAGGTAAAATGGCAAACCACTTCAGTGTCTCTGCCAAGAAAACCCCCAATGGGGTCATGAAAAGCTGGACCTGACTGAAACGACTAAACAACAACAAAACACATCAATAAGATTTATTTTTGAAAAGAAAGTAATTTCTCCCTCTTTATATTTCTCATAGCAATTTGCCTATCACATGCAAAACCGTACCAAACATACCCAGGGGTGTGCTGGTAAATGTCTAACAACCAGCTTGGGGTGGGGGGGTTAATTGGCATTATTAACATTTTCTCCCTTGCTTTAAGTCTAGACAATCAACAAAACAATGAATCCAGCATTGATTTTTTGCATTAGTCTATTTCCAAGATGCAAATACTCACAGAGAAAATTTAACAATTGGTCTTTTGAGCTCCTACAAGCTGGCTCCAACATACCTGTGCATGTGATATATATCTTTCCCCCTCTCATTAGACTGTAAGCGGCCTCTGGTCAGGTCTATATCATTTTTCATCTTTGAATTTCTAGCACCTGGAGATGTTTAATAAAGGTTTGCTGCTCTCAATGGTTAGAATTCTTTCTTCACTTCAAATCTGAATTTGCCTCTTTGTAGCTTCTGCCCCTCATTCATATTTCTGCCCTCTAAGGTCAAGAATAACCACTCAGCCATTCAAAGACTTAAAGACAGCTATGATGTTCCCAGGAAGTCAAAGGTGGCAGAGTTCAAGAAGGATAAGGGTTAAGAAAGTCATTCCAATGCAGAAATTTATTTTGCTTGACTATGCATATTTATGATAAGGGTTTTGTGCCTTTTTTTCTTTTTGTCAATGGGTGGGAGCTGGAAAGGAGGGAAAATGGACTTTCATTAAATGGAAGAAGAAAATTAAAATGAATAGAATAGAATAAAAGAACATAAAATAGAATAAAAACTAAAAGAATAAAATGAAAATTAAAAGGTCATCATATTAGGCAATTAAGAAAGTACTGGTAACTTTGGAGAAGGCAATTTCAGTTGAATGATGAGGACAGAGTGTTGAAGAAAGGAAGTGAAGGCACCTCAATGTAGATGGCCTCCTTATGGAGTTTAGCCATGAAAGGGAGGAATGTTATAGGACACTAGCTCTCAGGAACAGACAGACGGATGGGTGAAGAGTGGGATTTTGAAGGATGAGGGAACATGGGCATGTCTGTAGGCATCAAAGAAGCAGCCAGTAGGCAAGAAGAGACTGAAGATAAATAGGAGAATTTGTGCATGATAGAGGGAGCATTCAGCCAGAGAAGATGGGATGGAAAATGGGATCATTTGTGCATGTAGAAGGGTTTCCCTTGGCAAAGAGAAGGGCCACCACATTATGTGAAGGAGCCCATGGTAAGGAAAGACATGTGAGCAATGTGAGATGAAGAACAGGAAAGGGGGAGCTCTTGACAAATACCCCCAATTTTCTGGTGATGTATACATAAGGCAAGGTTTTCAGCTACGCAAGTAGGGGAAGAGGGGGCCCATGGAAGGCTTAAAGTCTTTTAAATGTTGAAACTAAGTTTAGTATAGATAATTAGAGGCCTCAAAAATTTGGAGGCTCTAGGAAATGTATAAATATCAATTCTATTACAAAGATTTTATTATGTTTTCCTATGCGATGATCTGGATTAATGGGGAAGTTAGGTGGACTGAGCACCAGGCCTAGTTCAAAACCAGCCCCAGAGACTTACTAGCTGTGTGACTCTGGCCAAGAGACACAACTTCCGTTTGCCTTGGTTTCCTCACCTGTGAAATGGGGCTAGTAACAGCACTCACCTCCTAGAATTGTTGTGAAGATCAAGAGATATTTGTAAAGCATTGAGCACAGAGCAGGGCACATAGTAAGAGTGATGTAACTGTTAGCTATTTATTATTATTAAACCCAGACAAAGCCCTCCACAGCCAAACACGTCCTCTTTCTCTTCTCATTTTAATTTCGGAAAACATCAGTTTTGGTCAGTTACACTTACCTATCAGGAATCCATAGTCTAACAGTCCTGTCTCGTGAGGCAGATGCCACTAAGTTTCCAAGTGGTGAAAACTGTACACTGGTGACAACATCCTTGTGACCCACATAGCGGAAAGCTTTAGGCTGTGGCTTGAAATCCCATAGCATGAGAAAGGTATCCCAAGAGGCACTGGCTATCAAGAACAGAAGAAGTAATCACTGTTTTGTTCAAGCAAAACTCCAGGTTGTACCCATAGTTAATTGTACAGAGGAAAAAGTGAGAATTAAGTATCTAGGTTTCATTACACGTTACATCAAATAACAAGTTAATAGTAGGGGCTGAGATGGATAAAGCTACATTGAAGAACTAATAGAAATAATGAAAAAGAAACCCTTATCATTAAACTGCCATCTTGACGCTATTTTCTTAGGGACAGCATAGTGTAAGGGTCCTGGGCTCAAGGCCTGTCTACGACACCTACTACTTGCATCTTCACCTGTAATTATTTTTTTTTTGTCAAGTCTAGACTAACAATCTTATCTACATAGGAAGCCTATATCGAGGAAACTCTCCATCCACGTCGGTCAGCTCTCAGTTTCATCAGTTTGGCCAGTCACGCAGAATATCTCAGAGGAAACACTGAACCCCAGAGCTTCCTGATTCTAAGGCTGGGCTCCTACTTTATCTGTAATCTGGTAGGGGGGCAGCGAATACAAAATACTTTGTAACATTTAAAACGTTATGTAAATGGCAACTGTCACTATATGTAACTCCCTTGGCACAGGTCCTGCACTGTCTTACCCAGTGAGAACCAATATACGTTTCATGACTAGACAGAGAAGAGTTAGCAACTCAGGGAACATATGATAAACAGCAGCACCAAGACGTCTGAGGAGAAGGTGCAAGGGTACCATCTATGGTACAAGCAAATACTTGGAGTGGTCACAGCAGACAAAAACAGCGCCTCTGTCTCTGAATCCGAAAAAATCTTCTCATGTTTACTTGCATGTGAACATTAAGAATCCTAACTAAGGGAGGAAAGACTCAGTGTTATGGAAAGAACACACACACACACACACACACACACACACACACACACCCATGCAGTTGTATTAGTTTCAAATTATATATATAAACAAATACTGTGACAGTAAAGGGGACAGATGGCCAGATCTGGAGTCATAGGACCTGGGTTCAGACGATATCCCATAACCCAGGCCTTCAATGCTTATGACCCTAAAGCTTCTTGCAGTCCACCAAAGGATTTTGGGTGGCCCAAGAAAAATGTAGAGGAAAACATCCTTTGTATGTAGAGAAAATCCTCTGGCAAGGCTCAGGTTGTGAAGGCCTGCGGAACCTTTCTGCGCCCTAGCTTTTTCACTTGTAAAATGAGGGAGCTGGAGTGGAACCGCCTTCTCTTAAGGCCTCTTCAAGGTCCAAACCTATGGTCATACTGCTAAAGGGGACATGAGGGAGGAGATGATAGTCACAAAGAATCTTGTAATTTCCTTAACAAACACATTAAAACTATTTGTACTTAGGACATTTGTATCTATGAAAACTAACATTAAAGGGATTTCCAAGTTTATAAATATTTGTTGGCTAAATATTCTTCCTTTAATTTCCTTGGCAATCTCTTTCCTCCCCTACCCCTTTAAAAATACAATGTATAAGGATCCTTGGATGTACACTGATGTGATACAGCAGAGAGATGGCTACAGGAATTCATGAAACCATCTTCTGATATATGAAGGAGCTTCGATCTCTACTGGAAGAGGGAACATTTATTCTGATAAAAACCACAAGCCTTTAGAGCACTAAGGGAAGTAAAAGAGGTGCTCCTGCCTAGCTTTAACAAACAATCATGGAGTTTCTATCTCTAGAATTTGAATTAAATGGTGACCCAGTACTCTGGCCAAGATGACTTTTGGTAATGCTACTAAATGATATTCACACAAGCTGAGCTCTTCCCTCCTCTATTGGCCCTGCTCTTTACACCCTAGCAAATGGTCTTCAAGAGTTGTTGGGGCCAAAGCAATCACTTATTTGGTAGCTAAGCATCTAGACATACCTAATCTTAGCTAAGCTGGTCTTCAGACTTTGTTTTTTTCTATTTTTCTATCTCCTGTGGTGTCTGCCTACAGGGGGCTTCAGACATGTTTGGTGAATTGAATTTGTCAAACAGACAAACTCAGAAGGATACCATGACATTCATTCATTTAGCTCCTGTTTCCTGTTTGATTGTGCCAATTCCTTGAGGGCCAGGACCACAAACAACCCAAGTCTAACTAGATGTTCTCTGAGGTGTCTTGCAACCCTGAGAGTCTATGATTCTCTCCCGTCTTCCACGTGCTCCTCCACAGTACCTGGTCCTGAGTGCTTTGTTTGCAGTTTGGTTTTCCATAAACACTGGCTGTTGGATCCAATGACTCAGCATTCACTGGGCAATAGGTTCCATGAAGGACAGAGAGATTGCTGTCTGCATTACAAGATGCAGCAGTAAGGACTAGTCAGGCTCAGAGGAACCTGGAGTCAGAGGCTCTCTGCTCAGACCCAGCTGAGTCAATTGTTATCCATGTGAGCTTTAGCAAGTCCATCCAACTCTCTGGGCCTTGTCATCCAACCCCAGGCCTAGGAAGCTTCTCTGGCATGAGGGAGACAAATAGTGACAACAAAGCAAAGAAAAAATGGGGTCAGTCAACTGATGCATGGGATGCTACCAGCCATTTGAGGGAGGGATGGAGCGGGGATTTTTGGGGATTCTTATTTCATCTCAGTCTTGTTAAATACTAGCAAGTTATATTCCATTTAGTTCCTTGTTTCTTCACAGTCCTTCCCAGGAAAGAAATGGTCACATCAAAGCCCAGCACATCATGGAAGAAAAGGTTATTAAATTACAGATGTCAGTGTCCCGAGCCAGCTTACAATTTGCTTTAGAATATTTCTATTTGAATCTCCACCCTGGATAAACATGGTACATAATTAAAATGTTCAGCCACCTCCTGTCATTCATCAGAGAATAGATCCTTTTGGAGATGAAAGGTCAAAAGAAGGGAGCTATGAATGTAGCTGGCAGGTACACCCATCGTCATATTACCACCTGGAGGCCTCTGCTGAGGTTTCCTGGATCAACCAATGGGCAATTTTCTTCTTTAGAGGGACTGAGGAACACACAGCCAATTCTTAGGCCCTTGTATGTGGCCCCTGGGGTTGGAGCAAGGGGGCAAAGAGAGGGGATGGCAACCAGAAAGGAAACAGAAGGGCTGGGAGGGAGAACAGGAAAATAAGATCCAGGTGGCCTTGGTTTCTTGGAGCACCACTGGCACGATCACCCAGTCTCTCCGCAGGACTTCATGCACCAGAGGAATTCCTTCAGTTGTAGAGGAGCTCCCAAACTGAGCAGTTTGAAGTCTGCCTCCCAAGGCTTTCAGGATCCCTCTTATGAAGAAACACTTTCACTTTTATGAATCTGCCCTGAGTCACCTGTGCAGGAGGGGAAAGGGGCCTTACCTGACTCCTTGGGGTAAACAATAAGTGCCACAAAGTGCTTATTGACTCAGTGGATTTGTTTGGTGATTTCACATAATTAACAGGTACTTAGAAGATATCCCCATTTGAAATGAATTTTTTAACTGGTTCATGCTGAATTTCCAGTCAACCAAAACCCCTAGTATTTCATCATACAAAATACCCTGAAGTCATATTTCCTTATTGTACTTCTGGAGTTGATTTTCTTTTAACCTAAAATACAGGATTTTTAACTTTACACAATTAAAAGAATTAACATATGAGTTAACGCATATATAAAAACTCATATAAAAGAGTTAACATATGCAAACTTGAAAGCACTTTGCAAAGCTTAAAGCACTATCATCTAAGGTATTATAAATGTTAGTAACTAAGACATCCATGTGCGTCATCTCCAAATGTTATGATCATATTCTCAGCCTTCATTCGGATGGCCCTGTGCCACACTACCACACGTGTCTCTTTAAATCAACATTTATCAGTATTCTTTGGATGATTGTCCAATCACATACGAATCTACCTAACTCCTCTCATCTAGCCGACATTTCTCTATCAAGTTCATTAAGATATTGAAAGTTATTCTGCCAAATGTCTGCTGAACTTCAGCTATACTGTGCTATTCCCTTGACCAATCAACCTAGTTACTTTACCAAAAACCAAACAAAATGACTTTGGTATATCACTCATTCTTAGAGACCTCCATGCTGATTCCAAGTGATGCCTGCTTCCTAATTCGAAATGCTAACAAACCATTCTACTCCAGAAGTCTGCTAACTATTGTCATCAGGCCATTCATTTGCAGGTCATCCTGCCTTCTTCCCTGTATACTCACTGTATATATCTGTTTTTCTCCTGTGATACTGCCTCAGCCTGGTTCAGGCCCTCATCATCTTACACTTGGATCATAGCAATAGTCTGTTGGCTGGTGACCCCCCCATTCAAGCCTTGTATACCCCCAGTCCATCCTCCATTTAGCTGTCAAATGAGTTTTTCTAAAGCACTAGTTCAATGATGTCACTTTTCCAGTTAGTAAACAACAATGACCACGGATCAGGCACTGTGCTAAGTGCTGGGATACAAAGGTCCAAGTGCTTCTTGCTCCCAAGAAGCATGTAAATTACTGTGTACATGGCAAGCTACAAATATGAGTGATCAAAGATAATAATGGAGGGAAGGGCACTAAGATTAAGGAGGACTGGGAGAGTCTTCTTGCAGAAGGTAAGCTTCTTAAGACTGGAAGGAAGCCAGGGAAGCCAGGAGGCAGAGGTGAGGAGGGCAAGAGTTCCAGGCATGGGGGCAACCAGTAAAAATGTGGAGTCTGAAGATGGAGAGTTGGGTCTGAGGATCAGCAAGGAGGCCAGTGTCACTAGACTGCTGATGAAAAGGGAAGGTTGGTGTGGTGGGGAAGGAACTTGAGGCAGGGAGACCAACCACCAGGCCACTGAGTCAATACAGGAGTGAAGTGATGAGGGGCTACACCAGGGTGGTGAAAAGTGTCAGAGGAGAAAAGGGGGCATATGGGAGAGATGTTATCAAGTCAATAACAACAGGCATTGGCAAGAGACTGGACATGGGGCGTGAGATCAAGTGAGGAGTCAAGAAAGACAGCTAGGTTGAGAGCCTAGGAGACCGGGAGGATCATGGTACCCTTAAATGTAATAGGGAAATTAGGGAGAGGAGAGGGTTTAGGGAGAAAGATAAAGAGGTCAGTTTTGGACATGTCAGGTTTGAGATGTCTATGGGGCATTCATTTCAGGATCTTCAACAGGTAGTTGGTGATGTGAGAGTAGAGGTCAAGAAAAAGGTTAGGGCTAGATAAGGAGATTTGAGAACCATCAGCACAGAGATAACCGAATCTATGATAAGATCACCAAGTGAAATGGTATTGATGGACAGAGACCTGTGGGACACTCATGGCTAGTGACATGATCTGGATGAAGATCCAAGAAAAGAGACTTAATTATCAGGCAGATAAGAGGAGACCCAGGAGAGTCTGATGTCTCAAAAACCTAGAAAGATAAAAGTATCAAGGAGAAGACAGTAATCAACAGTGCCTAAACCTACAAAGAACAAGAATTTGGTGAGTAAGGGGAACTTTGCAGAGAGCAGTTTTTGTGGAATACTGAGGGTGAAAGCCAGATTGTAAGAGGAAAGTATGAGGAAAGAAAGTGGAGGCACTTGTAGATGGAGGACAGATATAAGATGCTATCTAGCAGGAATGGAAGGACCAGCCATCTGGAATCACTCTAGCACCTCAGAAAGTCACATTTCTTTTATTCACACTCTAGAGCAAAGCTTCAACAGATCAGAAGATAATGACTTGTATTTGAAACCTCACAAGGCTGTTGTAAGGATCAAACAAGATAACATACGTGACTTTCCAACCTAAATGGTATTCTCCGCCCCCCCCCCCCTTTACCTACATAGGTTTCCAGAAAGAGCCATAATCAAAATAGGTTTCGGTCAGATTTTAATAGGGCAAAGGGGCAGCTAGGTGGCAGGGAGCCAGGGAGGTCAGTAGCCAGAGCAGAGGGCATAATGAGTTTAAGATGTCTTCTTACACCTTATACCCCAACCTGTCCTCTTCGATCCAGTGACCTCCTGACTGTTATAGGAACAAGATACTCATCTCTTAGCTTTGGGCATTCTCTCTGGCTGTCCCCATGCTGGAAATGAAATGCCTTCCCTCCTACACTCCAGCTACCGACCTCCCTGGCTCAACAAAAATCTCATCTTCTATGGGAAGCCTTGCCTCTGTTAATTCTTTCCTATTTATCCTGTATCTAGCTTGCTTTGACTATATCTGTTTGAATGTTGTCTCCCCCATTAGATTGTAAACTCCTTGAGGATTGTCTTTTGCCTCTTTGTATCCCCAGTGCTTAGCAGGGTGCCTGACATGTAGTGGGCACTTAATAAATGTTTACTGAATGAGTAAGAGAATTATAACTGTCCACTAACAAAGATGGTCTCAGTGACAGCTGCATTTGTTTACCAAAAACAAAAGAAAAAAAGCTATAGAGTTTTATTTCATGTTCCTCTGACACCACTTTTAAAACCATTAGAAAAAAAATCGGGTCCATGTTCTAACAGATCACAGAGAGTCATTTGATCACAATAGACTAAAACACCTCAACATTCTTTCATAAATTATTCAAAATAGCAACTCAGGACAAAGAACAAACTTTCATTGACTAGTGAACACCCAAATATATAAAGACTGTACAATTTTCTCTTGTCTTCAACCAAGGGGACTCTTGCTTTGTCAACATAAAGTGAATTGGATCCTTCTGGATAAACTAACTGCAGCTGCAATTAAGTTTGTCTTGAGGTGCACATCCTTATTATTAAAAATGCCTACATTGAGTTTATCCATATTAATAGAGGTTAGTGAGGATATCTGAAATTCACAGTGCTAATTCACAGTTCACATACTGCATTTTGACCAAGAGTTTCAAATTCCTACCTCATTAAAAAACTTTACCAAACCAACTTAAGCAGAGTGATTTAAATTGCCCACATATAAGAGACAGATGGTGCAGAGAAACACAAACTTCAGGTAGTAAAAAATAATAAAGTATATTTGACTTTGGACTGTGCCTTTGTATTTGAGAACTGGACATGAAATTTACAAGACATCAAGCTAGACAGTGGAGCCAAATTCTGATGAGGTTATTCAAGGATGAGAAACCTGTTCAGCCCCTGTGGTTTGTTTCACTTTTGTCCTTGAATCCCCAATGCCCAGCCCAATGCCTGGCACATTAAAAGGCACTTAATAAATGATTGTTGATTGACTGATTGATCCTGGCTCCCCTGCTCTGATTCTTCACTCATGGCACATAATCAGGGAGGCAGGCATATCTGCTCATCATTGATGATGCTAATTAAGTGCCCATCTAAAGTTTCTTTCTACAAGCTTACTCTTGCTACACACCTAGAGAAGTCTGGCTTTCTAAAAGGCCTCTCCTTGACTAGAATAGCAAGTTAACAGAAAAGTGGCCAAGGAAAATGTCACAGCAATTTAGGAGCTGAAGATATCAGTTTCACTTCTGATGTCACTATACACCTAAACACTGGAAGTGTTGCAAGTTAAATAGTGTCCCAAAGGCAAACCATAGGATGGATGGTAGCATCTCCTGAGTCAATAAACCCCTTTAAGAAAAATAAGAGGTGAAGGATAAGCCTCACGTTTAAAAACAGTGTCAACAATGGTGCTGTATAAAATGGAAACTTTTATTTTCACGCTGATTATAGTCTCATAGAAAGAAACAAGACAAATTAAAACAGACCAAGTTTTTTGTTTTTTTTTAAATACTGAAAATATAATTTTCAATGCTGCAATGCTTCTCAAATAATTTAATTTGGGCAACATTTCTCATTCTTCATTCAAAAGATTGCTTTAGAAAATTTTTTTTAAAAATTTATTCAACAGTTATCAAAAACACATAAACATAGTGACCAGCTAACTACAGCTAACATTTCATTCCCCAACCGAAACATAGAAGTTTAATTGAGCTCAGCTCATTTAGAATTTAAAAACAAACACAACCCTTTCCAAGCTTCATAGAAAAAAGGTTTGTCGCTCAACGACACTTACGCATCAGAAGTTAGGAAAGGTGATTTGAAGATTGCAGTGCTAAGAAATACTTGATTTTCCTAACCAATGAGAAAGAGTGCTACAGATACTTTGGTCAAACTGTATTTACTTTCCAATTCATACAGTAATGTAAATACTGTTGGTCTTAGGTTCAGGGACATTTCCACTGTGTTTACTTTACATGATTTAAACATTAATAAAAAAAAAGAGGAAAACAACCTCACTGGCTCTCCTCTATTTATGAAATCAAAGAAATGTATCAAGAGAATGAGCATGTGTATAAAGGAATTCAGTGGGCTTTCTTATCAAGCCAGAATAAGAGCTAGCGATAGGCATCAGGTAAATGCATTGATTCACGAAAACTGTAGATAGCTCTCCATTTCATTCAGACACCCATCTATTTCTTGAGCTTTCTGAGTTTCTAAATTGCATAATTAATTCCCAAACCTAATTATCCAAATGTTCGAGAACTCTGATTAAACATTCAAACAAAGGCTAATGATGCACTCTTCCACTTGTTTGGGGTTTTTTTTAACAACAGAACTCTAAAAACTCAAATTAGTGGATGAAATAAAAATCTCATACTTTATCAGGTCAGTTTTAGGGTAATCACACTGCACATAATCTTCAAATGTCAATAATTTATGCATAAATATGTCATTTCTCATACTGCTGACATTTTATTTCTTGAATTGTAAGTTTGTAAATGTAATTTTGGAAGCCCCTGGAGCTCTCCCACCACACAAAGACTTTCATCCAAAGAGGAAGGAAAGAGAGGTTGGGTTGGGCTTAGAAAATAAATTCAGTCCACAAGGTATCTACTAATATGAAAAGTGGTTTGTGCCCACCACCAATTTCAGTGTATTAGACAAGGTATAATGAAACAGCTTTTCTGGAGTGATCTCAGTCTACATTCAAATAACTTTTTAACAAAATACAATCTACAGTAAGGCCACCATAAATTATAAACACAACTGTGCATGGGTCCAGTCTACTTCTCAAACCTCCAGATCTGATTTTTATCAATGGCATTACAAGTTCTCATTTGCACATCAGGACGCCCCTCAGATGTACGGTAAGCACTCAGACACATGCCGGATTGGGGATGGTAAATGGTTCCATCCTCTTTAAAGTGCCAAATAATCTCTTCAGGAACAGGGGACCCCTGCTTAGGGCAGTACTGCATTCCAACATGAGTCTTCTGCTTGGGAACCATCACACATAATTCCGTCTGTACACTAAAGCGTAACTCTTTCTTGAAGGTATACTCGAAAAACTGATTGCCTCCTTGACCGTGGCATCCAAACAGAGCCAGATGAGCTCCGGTGGGATCACGGTCTGGAGATTTGTAATCGAGACATTCCGAAGAGATCCCCACACTGCGAATAGCTCCATGCCGGCCAGGTTGATCCTCTGGCACACGCAAGGCAGGAAATACATTTTTCAAATACCAGTCAAAACTCTTGCAATTCAACCGTTGTCTCAATAATTTTCTCTCAGATACATCACCGTAATTTTCCTTCCTCGCTAAAGGGTTTCGATTATAGAAGTGCTCTTTATATTCGTCCATCCACACCTCTGCTGCCCGGACTGTGTTCTGTCGGAAATTGGGCCTGGCGTAGGGGGCTCGCTTTGGGAAGACGTGCCCCACGTGCGAACAGGGGTGAATCTCCAGGGCCCCTCCACACTGCCAAACCCTGAATGACAACTCCAAATTCTCACCACCCCATACTTCCATCCCCGTATCATATGTACCGAGGTACTCAAAATACTTTTTACTGACAGCAAACAGCCCTCCTGCCATAACAGGGGATCTGATGGGGTCAATTCTGGATTTCCACCTTCTCCTTTCGTGCTCAGGGACTGCCTGCCACTGGAAGGTTAAGTGCCAATCAAATCCCCCAATTACAGGCTCCCCTTCCTGCATGTAAAAGTCAAATGTATTCCAATCAATTGTGTCTATAACAGGACAGATGATTACGGATTCATCTTGACTAATCCTCTCCAACAGAGGTTCCAGCCACCCTGAGTTACACTCACAGTGACAGTCCAGGAACGTGAGCACTTCCCCCGTGGCAAACGTGGCTCCAATGAGGCGGGCTCGGACGAGCCCCTCCCGCTTCTTGGTTCTAATTAACCGAACTCTTTGCAGATTGCTGATGTAGGTCTCCAGCTGAGCCTTCAAATACACTTTATCGCTTAAGTCATCCACCAGGATAATCTCCTTCAGGAGGACCGCAGGGGAAGTCTCTAGGACGCTGTGAAGGGTCCTCAGCAAAGTGGACCAGGCTTCATTGTAGAAGGCGATGATGACCGAGGTGGTGGGCAGCCGCCGGTAGTCATAGGTCTGGAGCCGGCACTCGTACATGCGGTCGTCCCGGATGTGCCGGTGCAGGGAGATTTTGTCACTCAGGTAGATGTTAATGGCATACCTCTCGATGAGCTCCTCCGCCCGCTTCTCCTCGTCCCCCTGGAGCCGGAGGTGGCTCGCCTCGCCCCACTCCCCCAGAGCTCCGGGGTCCGGCGGGGGCTTCACGTACAGGGGCTGGGCCAAGTCTTCCGCTCTCCTCTCGGGGCCAGGTAAGCCTCTCTCCCACCTGCCGGAGGTGAAGAAGTCTCCAGGGGGAGCGCGGAGCGAGGACATGGACAGCTCCAGGACTGCATAGGCCACCACGAGGGCGCCCAGCAGCAGGCAGCCCCTGCCCAGCCAAGCCCACCGGGCTTGGACGCGCACCTTCATGGCGCGGCCCCCGCGCGCGCCCAGCGGCTGCCCAAAGTCCGGGCCGCCGCCAGAAAAGTTTGTGCAGCTGCTGGGAGGCCGGGGGCCGCCCCACGCCACGCGCGGCGGGAACACCGAGCCCACCTCCGGGGCTCACTCCTTCCTCTTGCGCGCCCGGCAACTTCGGGTCACACTCACAGTCGCAGGCGCGCGCAGGACACAGAAACCCGCCCTCTTCCCGGGCCTGAGCCCTCCCCCCCCGCCCTCCCCGGGCGGGGCCCGTCTGGGCTCCCACTGTGAGGGCAGGGAGCGCCCCAACCCCCCTGTCCCCCCCTCCACGCCTGGGAAAGCCTGGCTCCAACCCGAAGTCACTCCTCCCACCCCCAGGCTCCCATTGTCCATCCCCACCCTGGACCGGAAATCTCCCGGCTGGGTCAAGTTCAAGTTCGTGGATCTCACTCGGGTAGCTCCTTAAGGATCAAGGCTTTAGAGGTGGAAAAGCTTGACAGACGAGGAAATTGAGGCACAGAGGCAAACTGGCTCGCTAACACCTGAGCACGCGTGCCACAAAACCCAGTTCGTGGCTGGACGGGACTTCGCCGTCAAAGCCAACCCCACCGTTTTCCAGACGAGGAAACTGCTCCGAGAGGGCAGGGGTCTGGCTCGGGTCCACACAACCAGGAGGGTCTGGGGCCAGCTTTTAACCTCACCCCTTCCTGATTCCAAGTTCTCTGCTCTGACTCTCCTTTTGCACACAAGTTTTAGAAAAAGTAAAACAAAAGCCGAGGGGCGGGGTGGGGGTGGGGGGTTCATGGCACTTACCGAGCCGCTTGCCGTTGGGGCTGAAATCCACACTGGTCACTGCAGCTTTATGGCCTTTAAAGTAACGCTCCAAAATTGGATCCTCCTGGAAAGAGAGGTCACCGGGTTTTCAAAGGGGCCTGATTTCGTTCAGGAAATGAAATTCACTTTTCAGTCACCCACCCAGTCATTTAATAAACGGCCGGCTAACAGTTTACAAAGCAGCGGAGCCTTACAAAGAAAGGTAAAATGAACGGGCCCCTTCCATGCTCCCAGCCTTCTCATACAAAGCTCCCCCAGGAGGGGATCTAGTGGAGACCCCTTTTACCTTCCCTGGGGGTGGAATGGATACTGGACCGTGGGCTTGGAATGAGGAAGTTCTGTGTTCAAATTCGGCCTGACCCGAGGCAATTAACTTTTCTCGGTGCCTCGGTTTCTTTATCTGTAAAATGAATCAGTTTGACTAGATGGTTGATCTCTTAGCTCTGGAGTTCATTAGGAGGAGTCCTACAGGCCCTCTCAGACCATACCTTTAGTTTGACTGTTGTTTAGTCATTTTTTCAGTTGTGTCTCCCTCTTTGTGACCCCTTTTGGGATTTCTTGCCAAACATAGCCGGCTGGTTTGCCATTTCCCTCTCCAGCTCATTTTTTTACAGATAAGGCAAATAGGATTAAGTGATATGTCCAGGGTGACACTGTGTCTGAGGCTAGATTTGAACCCAGATCTTACACAGGCTCAGAGCTCTATAGCTGCCTCACCTTTAATTTTAGAAATAAGGAAGCAGCCCTAGGGAGGTGCCATAACTAGACTAAGGTCACACAGGTAGATCAGATAAGACCTGAAAATAGCTCTTCTAAATCTTAAAAACAAACAAAATCCTCACCTACAACTTGTGTTTTCCTTTTACAACAGGATCTGAAGGGCCAAGGACCCCAAAAGCAAGGGCTAAAACAAACCCTTCCGCTCTGATGACCCAATCTACCTCAGTGTAAATAACAACTCAAAACACTGAAATGTTTATGAAGCATTTCCTTCCAAATAAGCCTCAGATAAGCAGTAGAAGGCAAAGAGGTTCAACCAGAACAGCAACTTCTAACCCTTTTTGCAGCACGGATAGCCTTTGGCAGAATCGGGTGATTTATTTGCATTCCTCCTCAGAACTGTATTTTAAAAGTGAAAGGCAGGTAGAAGTTAGCAAAAATGAAGATACGTTTTTTTTTTCTTTCTCCTAACCATGTTCCAGGATCCCTTGAAATCTATCCACAAGAGCACTGGAGAGTCCATGGACCATAGATGGGTTAAGAACCCTTGAACTAAATGATAAGTAAGCTCCCTTGAAGCTCTAAGTCAGACGGACCTTTCTTCTAGCTTCTGTCTGGGATGGTTCTAATCCACAGAACACTTCTGAGACTGAGACAACCTCCTCTAGGAGACAAGACTTGGAGAGATTATAGTTGCTGTCCATGGTTAGAGTTGGGAAGGCAGATACAATTAATAACTGGAAGACATGGTTTTTGGTCATTTAACATGCATTTATTAAACACTGAGTCAGTCCCTGTACTGGGGTTCAAAGAGAAAGCAAAAACAGTCCCTACTCCCAAGAAATTTATGTGACAGTGAAAGTGACAGCATTGATACATTTGTCAGATTCCCTATAAGGAAGGAGTCAGTAAGTGGGGGACTGACTTCAAGTCTGGCCTTTGCCACTGACTCAGTAAGAAACACTGGGCAAAGCACTTCCACTGTCTAGTTGCAGTTTCCCCATCTGTAAAATGAGAGAGTTGGACTACAATTACAAAGCTTCCTTCCAGCTCTAAATCATCCAGTTCTACAAGGTCTCTTGTAGCCTCTGACTGTCACAAGTGTCTACCCACAGAGGATTCTGAGGCTGAAACAATGGGCAGTCCCCGGTCCTGACTGATGTCCATCCAAAGGTACTATTGTCTTAAAAGAATCTGGAATCCCAGCTCCTTGGACAAGAAGGCTCACACCCTAACCCCCGCTCCCTTAAGTGCCAGTGTTCCTGGACTCTTCTTAATTTTTCATGTCCTCTTTATGTCCTCAAGTATGATCCTTTGAATCCAAAGTTGGATTCATTGAAAGGGCCTTGAGGTCGCAGGTTCCCTACCCCTGCCCTACAGTCTGTCCCTCCAAATCCTTTTATTCTTCTGCGTGCTTCTTACTCTCAGTAGCATGAACGAGTCTCTTCTACTGATTTTGTTCCTAGAGTACTTGGATGAGTGAAAAGGTTCACGTCTACTCTACTTACGTGGCATTGTCAATACATTGTAATAACATCTGGTGTCTGGCAGGATTACATGGAGTTTTTCTTTAGATTGTGTTATTTTGGTTGCCTTGATAGTTAAATATCTTTTAGATATGTTCTTTATATATGAGTTTAAAGTGTGGTTTGGAAGCCTTTTAGTACACATATCAACACTTATGGAGCATTTAAAAAATTTAACATTATAAATGTTAAATAAAGGTCACATAAAAGGCTTGGATTCTGAGCACTCTAAAAGACTTGTCACTTTTTGTCCTTGGAAACCTGTGGGTGCACATACAAGGGTCATTCAGCTCTCTAAGCCTCAGTTTCAGGCAGAGTCCAGGGAAGGCCTTCTAGTATAAATGCCCTTAAGGACCTCTTTACTAAAGTAGGTCTAGGTCTAGGAACCTGTAGGTGATCATATTTACATCCCTCAAGTTCCATTGGCCTCAATTCCCCCCCCCCCCCTCCCCTACGTCACAGCAGGGGGTCTGGCTTTAAAGCCATTGAATGCTTTGATATTTTTCATCCTTGGAGCTTAGGAGTGATCTTATACTTTCTATTCAGCTCTCAAGGACTCAAGTTTCCTTTAGAGGCACATGAAGTGCTTGGACTCTAAGGCCTCTGAAGGACTAGTCACATTTATTCCTTGGACCCTTCTGGCTGATCATACAAAGGTCATTTGGCTCACTAGCCTCAATTTCAGGAAGATGCCTGGGAGGAGGAGTTGTAGTCTAAATGGTCTTAAGGCCTTCTTAGCTCTAGGTCTAGGAAATTGTCTTCGATCACACCCTGAAGCTCCTTAGGCCTCAGTTTCTCCTAGGGCACAGTAGGGGATGTGGCTCCAAAGCTCTTGAACTTGACATCTTATTAGTGATATTACACTGAGCTATCCAGCTTTCTAAGACTCAGTTTCCTTTCAAATCACATAAAGGGTTTGGACTCTAAGACCTCTGAAGGACTTGTCCTTGTCCGTCCTTGGACACTGTTCATTAAGTGAAAATGATTTTCATTTTCAATGCCCAAGTTCCACCTAATGGCTGACTTAGAGTGATTATCAACAGTAACAGTTTCACTTTCTCTCCCAGCTTCATTTAGTTGTTTTTTTTTTTTTTGGCTCATTAAAAGGGCCATTCCCTGACTACTTCTTAAAGAGGCCTATTCACTCAATGGGTGTAACCTCCCTCTAAGTGAGTACCTAGCCCCACTGCATCCTGGGTCATCTCCAGTCATCCAGATGAATATCAGGTCACTGGGTTCAGATGGCTCTGGAGAAGTGAGGCTAGTGACCTGCCCAGCCCTTCCTCGCTCAAAGCAAAGTCAAGTGCAAGTCATGTCATCATTTCTCTGATGCCACCGTCTTTGGCAACGAAGAACACACAACCACAACACTTGGCTGCTCCCTATCTCCCCCATCCCCCGCACTTCTACTTTGTGCAGGTGGTCTCTCCCCCGAGATAAGCTCCCTGAGGGCAGGGACTGCCTTTGGTCTTTCTTTATACTCCTAACATTTAGCACAGTACCGAGCAAACAGTAAGGGCTTAATAAATGCTTATTCTCTTTCTCCTTTAGTAATATTGGCCCACTGAGGTTTGCTTGTTTTCTCCCCCATTGGACAGTAAGCTCCCTGGGGGGCAGGGACTGTCTTTTGCCTTTCTTTGTATCCCCACTGCTTAGGGAAGTGTTGTGTATACAGTAGGTGCTTAATAAGTGTCTGCCAGACTTCCAGGGTCTCAGTTTCCTTCTCTGCAAAAATCGGAAGGACCGGCCTGGAGGATCCCTAACTTCTCTTCCAGCTTTAAAATTCCCACCCTGAGGATTCACAGCGCAGAGACCTTGGCAAAGTCTCGTGGCCTCCCTGTGCCTCAGTTTCCCCCCGGAAAATGAGGGTCCGTACGGACTTGACGACTCCTCGGACCCGGGCTTGGCCACACTTTGAGGCGTGAACCTGGGGAAGCCGCCAGGCCGCCCGTGCCTCAGTTTCCCCGCCTGTCCGGGCTGGGGCGGGGCTGTTGCTCTGGAGCCCCGGCGTTCGCCCCGTCCCCGCCCCTGCTCCCGGTTGCCCTCGCCCCACCCCTGGGCTCCGCCCCTTCCCCCCCCCCCCCCGTCCCGTTATCCTCCGCCCCGCCCAGTCCGGCCGTCCTTACCGGGGCGAAGGCCATGGGGCAGCGGCCGCGCCGACGCCGGAAGCAGGGAGGTGGGGTGCCGGCACGGGCGGAACCGTGCGGGGCCCGGAACCGTTTGGCAGCGGCCGCGGCGTGGGCCCGTCACAGCAACGACGGAGGCCCAGTCAAACCCCCCGCGCTCCAGCCCCGGCGAGGCGAGCCCCGATCGCACCCTCGCCCCATTGGCCGCCTTCGCTTCCGGCCCGTGACGTCAGCGGCCGCCTCGGGCCCGAGGTTGGTTCGAGGCCCTCCCCCTGGCTTCGACATACGGCGTTAGGACCCGGCGGGAGCCCGCGTCGAGAACCCAGGGAAAGGCGGGAGGGGAAGCGGGAGTTGTAGGAATCGACGCGATCGGCGATCGGTTCTGCGTTAAAGGGAACGCCTCCGTGCGGGAGGGGCTCAAAGGCTGCCCTCGCCCCTCCCTTACAGACCCGCACACCCAGAGAGGGGAAGTTGCGGCCCGAAGGGCTCCACTCTGAACCCGGTGATCTTCCCTCTACACCGCCCCGCCCCGCGACCCTTCTCCATCCCTCCTCCATGTCCCCTCTGCTTTCTCTCCCCTTCCTGTCCGTCCCTCCCGATCTCCCCTTCCCCTTCCCTCCCTCCTGCTCCTCTCTCTCCCCTTCTCCCCTCCCCCTCCCTCCTCACCCCGCCCACCTTCCTGACCTCCCCCTCCTTCTCCGCCTCCTTCCCCTCCCCCGCCCACCTTCCCGTTCATTCTCTAAACACAAAAGCGCCCCCTAAAAGTGCAACTCTCCGCCGCCCCTGGAGCGCCTTCAGGACCGTGCTGGTGACCCCCAGGAGGCAGCCCTGACTTGGGGTCCTGCCTCTGACGTAGCCTGGCTGGGGGCGCCTGGCCGGGTCACCCCGCCACCCTCTCCAGGAGTGGGGTCCCCGGCCATCCCCGCGTCTGCCAGTTGTCCTGACCGTTTGTGTAGCTGTAAGGTCTGAGAAGCGCTACCCTGGAGGCTGACCTCAGGGACTGCCCAGCGCGCGGGGGCCTGAAGGAGGGCCCCACGAGCTCCCACGTGTGAACCTCTGGGGCGTATAAAACACCCCCCCAAGACAGCCCGGACAGGAAAGGGCTGTCCTTGTGGTCTTCGTCGGGAAAGAGGAGCCCGCAGGCTACGGGAGGAGCCCGGGGCCGCGTTCGAGGCGGGCTCCCGAGCCCGGGGCCGCGGTTAGAGGCGGGCTCCCGAGCCCGGGGCCGCGGTAGAGGCGGGCTCCCGAGCCCGGGGCCGTGGTTAGAGGCGGGCTCCC